>OY757274.1:553751-873504 GCA_963584085.1 Pyrausta aurata
GGGGGTTTTTGCTTACATTTTCTACTATATTGTATTTTCATTCCCATAAAAAGTGCGAAGTGTGGTCACCCAAATGCATCAATGTATGGAAAAGTATTGAATTGCTTATAACTTTTGATTGCCGGCATATAGAGCCGTCACTTACGATTATACTTACTCAGAGTCCGCGTCACATCAGATTTGATGAGTTTCCAGCTTCGTAGAACACCTGGAAGTGGTAGAACTGGGTGGCTCAGACAGCCAGCATCCGGCTGTCTGAGCCAACAGCTTTTTCTCAATAGCTCCTAAACGCGTGCGTCACGAAGGTTCAAATCTGGTAGAGAGCTGTCACTAACGTCGTCACATCAGTATAACGTTAAAACATTTGTCCGAAATATAGTATTTCGTGAAATATAGAGAAAAACAAGTTGGCTCAGACGACCGGATGTCCGGCTGTCTGAGCCATACGTTTATCATGATTTCTCGAAAAGTATTGGATTAAAATGGATGAAACTACTTCGGATGGCCGTCACCTACGCGTCACATTCCTTTTTATAAGAAACAGCGCCCTGAAACCCTCTGAGAGCTGAGATCCAGAATGTCAGAAAATGTGAAATTCTGGCTGTCTGAGCCTAGTTTTTTTGATTTTACAAGAAAACTACTGCGTCACCTACGATGAAACCTGGATATACCAGCGTCACCTACGATTCGTTATCAGCCTAGATAGGCCAGGTCTCTCTAGGCGTCTGGCTCAGCGGCCCGGATGTACACCTCGCTCAAGATAGTTCTCACGTAGGTAGCAACGTTGGCGTCTTCGCTCAAGGCACTCTTCTCTTATGGCTTCCAAGACAGCTAACACGAATGCCATAACTTTTACTAATTAGTATCTTACTTTATTAATATTCACTATTCACTTAAAAGTACACCTCAGTGAAAGAAAAAACCGAAAATGTGATAGAATTATCAAAAAGTAACTTATTTCAGGAATAAAATGTTAATCCGAAAAGCTTACGGTAGCACTTGAGTTCTCGTGAGAAGTTCGGCGAAACGCCCGAAAAACTGTACGTCAAAATCTAATTATCGTGACGGGCTCGAGTGTTCATGGTAAGCTATCCGTAACAACAAACGTCAAAACCCGATTTCGTTCCGTTGACGGGCCCGTAGTATTTTCATGGTAAGAAACAGCCCGAAAATACGGAGTTCGTTCGGGTTTCGTGTATTCATTGTAGACCCCCAGGTCATCGGCCTCCTCCCCATAGTTTTCTAAGCGGCCGATACAAGCGGTTTGCATCCAGTGTGACACTGCGATCTTTAGTCTGTATCATGAAGCATTTAAGAATCTCAACTGTCCTTGTCGCTCATGCCAGCATTGCTTTGCTAGTGAAAGGAATGTCTATATCCGGAAATACGAGCAGTCGTACAGAGTAGATCCACAGCTTGAAACTAATGCTGTAATCGAAACTTAAAATAGACGATGATGGGGCAGTCTGGAATCCAGGAAGTTAACCCATTTATAGTAAACTTGAAATGAATCGCTTCGTAATAAAAAGATGAATGGGCAGTAAAATGAGAAACTGTGTGAGTATGTCTTTCTATATTTGTAGAGGATTCAAGTTTTTTTTTAATTGGCGGATCACGGAAAACTGCCTTTATAATTAAAAATGTGTTTTATGCACACCATTTTATATGATCACTCAAACTACTGAAAAAGTGTGGTCATAGTTTCACAGTTCTGAGAATTTCTCCGCAACATTACCATCGCTGTTTGCGGTGAGGGAACATATAGAGAAACCCGCATGTGGTCTGAAGTCGTGGGAAACGCACATTTGTGTCTGTGGCCAATGCCGTTTAACTTTTTGTCACCTGTCAGAGAACTTGAAAGTGCTGACGTGATAGTGAGCATTGACGAAAAGCGCTTACTAGCCCTTGGCAGCGGTGAATCCATTGTGTCTGGGGGTCTACAATGAATACACGAAACCCGAACGAACTCCGTATTTTCGGGCTGTTTCTTACCATGAAAATACTACGGGCCCGTCAACGGAACGAAATCGGGTTTTGACGTTTGTTGTTACGGATAGCTTACCATGAACACTCAAGCCCGTCACGAAAATTAGATTTTGACGTACAGTTTTTCGGGCGTTTCGCCGAACTTCTCACGAGAACTCCTCAAGTGCTACCGTAAGCTTTTCGGATTAACATTTTATTCCTGAAATAAGTTACTTTTTGATAATTCTATCACATTTTCGGTTTTTTCTTTCACTGAGGTGTACTTTTAAGTGAATAGTGAATATTAATAAAGTAAGATACTAATTAGTAAAAGTTATGGCATTCGTGGTAGCTGTCTTGGAAACCCTAAGAGAAGAGTGCCTTGAGCGAAGACGCCAACGTTGCTACCTACGTGAGAACTATCTTGAGCGAGCAGTATTTCCCGATATTGCGTTTATAGCTTCTTATAGATCCATGGATGATTTAGTCTTCATAAGCGTCCCTTTTTTGAGTTTTACGCCATTAACAGATGAAATATTGCCACTCATGATTTAGAACACATGAGAACTCGGCGCGAGGTAAAAAACACTTGAAAGTTAAACTTCTGTTACTCGGAATCGCATGAACATGTCATCACATACATAACAAAACGAACGTAAACAAACAAAGTTATGTGTATAATACTGCGGGAGGAAATATCCTATCAACATCAAAATGTTATTAGTGGGACGTGACATTCTCTATTTGGTTAGCCTATCTTAGGTATTTTATAGTGTATACACAAAATTTCTTTGATAAAAATTGCTAATGTTTTAGTAACATACGGAGCATTCCACTAATTTTAACTGTAGTTTATAAAATGGAATGCATACTATACTGATTAAAAGCGTTAAAACTATTTAAATACAAGTAATTTTAAAATTTTCATGTTATTACCGGTTTTTAGGACAGGCACTATAAATAACCTTTTTCAATCATTCGTTCACGTAACTTTTTCTATGCGTCCGAAGTAAACCTAAGCATCCGAAAATATTTCGTGGTAGCTACGAGTCACGTATTTCGGTCGGGTTACGGACGGGCCCGAAAATACGGACTAACGTTTCATTGTAGGGCTACTGAGCTGAATGTGAATGATAAATTAGTTATTGCCATTTTGCTTTCAAATAGTAAACTTTGCAACTGTTGTTACTCAACTAAGAGTAACTAGACAGAACAGCTTTAGCGGTAGCAGCTCTACTCGTAATAGCAGGCAAGCTTTTGACCTACCCTGCTTAATTTTGACACTTTTGTATATGCTAAATTTGAAAATATTAAAGTTTGAAAACAGGCCGGATTTGCGGGCTCATGGTAAAGAAGCTATACAGTCTGTAGGTAAATTAAATTGAGGCTAGCTCTTATGATCTCATGTTGAAGAAGCTGAACCTTCGCCTTATTGCTTTCAAGCGATTTCTTCGCCTACAAACCCAGATGAACTGTTACCTCTAAAATGTCAAAAGTTACAGTTGATTGGAATTTATAGCAGACGCAGTCGACCAGACGGAAATAGGCTGCATGGATGTTTGCTTTGTTGCCGTTTGCATTTCACGAGTGACATGGCAAATGTAACAAAGCTAATATGTAAATTGTTGTTGATTACATTCAATTTGCTGAAACTGATATGAGTTAAAACCAGAGCATAAGTGTTACACTTTAACTTAACGCCTCTACAGGTTTGTATAGTTTGATTATGATAATGCCAATCCAGAATGGATTTGCTGAATACATAGATCAAATAATCATTTAACAGTCAGCATTATACATCTCTAATGTCGCTGCAAACTTTTGTGAACTGTCATGAAATTATTTGATTTCGTTTTTAAGAGATTTCTAAGGATATTGTAGGAATTGTTACTTTCATATGTGATATGTGTTTGGTGTCGTATAATGTTGACATTGCTTAAATCCTGATATGCTTAGAAAAGCTACACGACAGAAGCGGGCTAATATGGTTTTAAACCAAAATATATTATTGTGATAGATATTGTTCCTACAGATAGAGAATCATGATTTCATTCGTGTCTAAATTCAAAGCCTAGGAGTAAATAATACGTTATTCTCACTAAAATACAAAACCGCTTTGCAGAAGTTTAGTGAACGTGCAAAAGCTTAATACCCGCGCATCCCTGGCACAATGAAGCCAAGAACTTCATACAAATTACCACACAATAGGACGTCGCATTATACACAATGTATGGGACTTAATGCAGCCGTTAGATGAGGTTTATGCATTGTCTTAGAATCAATTGAATTTCTTTTACATGTCGGAGACGTGATTTCGTTATTATTGAATAATATTAGGCTTTTAACACTTTTTCGAAGCGAATGTGTAAAATATGTACAACATGTTCATATTTTTGATGATTTGATGACTTTAATAATTTTTTATTATAGCCAAAAATTATGAAGAAGAGTCACTTAAAAATATTAATAGTTGAAAGTTGAAGCTTTATTGCACAGGTACACACTTAGTTAAGTCAGTAAACTTATGGTCACCGTGTGTATCTACAAGCTTTACAAACTGACGCAAATTTTACGACTATAGCCGGCTGTTAAACAGCTAAACCTATGTTTGCATCTTTAAATCACCACAGTTTAAAGCTGAAGAATGTTCGTAAGGACATGAAGGAGTTGGGCCTGACCAGTGACGACGCTTACCAGTAAACAAAGTGACGCCTCAAGAAGATAAGGGAAGGAGACCCCGTGTAACGGAAACTGACGAGGACAAAGAAGAGTCTTAAACTTCTTCAATAGAGTGCTCTTTCCCACTTGCTACAACTTCCGAGCAATTAGCGTTTGCCCAAATAACAGCGCTTGCGCTGGCGTTCATACAATACACTTTTCTTTTATTGGTTTGGTTAGTCATAGAGTAACGGGGAGGCAAAATAGAATTTAGTGGAAAATAAAAGATGGAGACTAGAGAATGAACTTATTTTTAAGTCAAATAATTTATCTACTTTTCTGATGCCAAAATGAAAAAGCATTTTACAAATAGTCTTCAAGGGCTGAACAAATTATCTTTATTGTTTGTCCAGCGGAGAAACTCAGCAATTGCATAGTTGATAGCTGATGTTGATGTTGCTTTTAGTTAGGCAGCTGTGCTTTTGAACGGATCAAAAAATTCTTATTACGTTTTCGAATAATTCACTCTGCTTTTTACCGTGGGACAGCAATACACGAGATAGGAACTTAAAGCAGCTTAATATCTTTATGCAACTGATATCTTCTATTTTTATTTGAAGATGATAGAGCATCACGATAATCTTCATGCCAGTAATTAATTAAATAAATATGCGTCAGACAACACACCAATTGTCTGGTTTCGTGGTAAGGAATTTTCTTCCTTGTGTTACGAAGTACCAGACAACGATTATGACGGGAGCGTCTCCCATAAACAGTTAAATACATATAACATCCATGACTTGGTACATATGTTCGTGCTCATCACGCAAACATTTGCCCCATTTGCCGTGACTTGTCTCATTGTCTCTCAGATTCCGTTCACATTTCCTATAGAGAAGAGGTTTCTGTTTTCAATATATTGCAAACAGCTTAAATGATTTATTACAACATTTCATATTACTGAGACAATGCTTTTTCATTTGTAGCGAAAGTGAAATGTAGGAGATTTTGGATCACCGCCAATGTTCTTACTAAATATTTGTCTGAGATGTTATCCATGTATTCAATAATGCCATCGATTTTTCGTCTTAATTTATTATTAATTTCTATTTAATGAAGGAGAGATATTTACTAACAATACTTACAATACAAACTGTCATCTGAACATTTTCTCTTACTATTTCTTGGACCACATCCAAAACGATCCTATCAGTTAAGCTCTTACGAAACACGAAGACGAAAATATACCTTATTCTCATTTCAGCAAGCAACTGGTTATCTTGATGATCGTATCATTGTCAAACCAATTTAAAAAATGAAATGGTATTTTTACAGAATTACCAAATTGATATTATGTAATGTTTTTTGCTAAATTGTTGACAGCTAACATGTTTCATATTTCCGTTTACTATCATTTAATTTGTTTTGATAATCTCATGAAACGACCACAAAATATCTGCTCAAAATGACTACCAAATATCTGGCTATGATGTCTATTAATAAAAAAATGTGCTTCTATCTTCTATTCAATCGGTACTTTATCTTGAAGAAATCCTAGTAGCCGATGCGTAGTGCGTGAAACACCTTTACAAACATTGCATTTGTGTGCGGTGCGTGCTGTGACAGCCGCGGGGTCGTCGACACCAGGTGAGTGACGTCACGGCGCGCGCGCAAGCGTGGGCTATTGTTGTTGTAGCGTAATGTAGTAATTATTATTTAGGTATTATGATAATGGTTTTGTCTGTTTACTGAAATGGGGTGTGAATTGTTCGGTTAGATGTTTGTGCTGAAGTAAAGTAGGTCAATAATGAGATGGCAATAGTCGTAATTTCAGGCGCCATAAAATAAATGAAGTATGGAGTAAGATATGAACACTGTGTCAATGTAGGTAGAGCTTCTACTTTAGTCGAGCCTTGTAACAAATGAGATGCAGTGCATTAAAAAAAACTAATCTATTTAGTATAGTAGGGAAGCTGAATCTTTGAGCTCTCACAGGTTTAAATGCAATCTACTAGTAAATATGTGTTAATACATTTTACCTGTAAAATGGACAAGCTTAAACTATTTGCCCTCGTTCTATTGTAGTCGAATGCAAATGAGAACACAACAAACCGCTTTCCGCAACATCATTCAATGAGCAGAAATATCTCGCTTTTCACGTCTGCTAAATGTGGTTTTCACTGAATGTATTGAATATTGGTACATTAATATATCTGTCAATTTGCACACGCTACGGAGGTTTGAATGGAGGTGCAGAGCCTGCCCTGAATGACGCTCTCTGAATGGTCAACCCACGTCATGGAACCCCCATGACAACCATTGTCGAGCATTCATTTAGTATGTTTAAAATTTGGGTCATTGTAATTTTATGTCTGACCATGATTTCAAGTAAATCTTGTCTTTGTGACAGAAGAACTGATATGCAGAAGAATCTTTAAATTACTGAATACATGGAAAACTTCAAACTCCAATTACTTGATAACATAGAATGCTTAATTAAATCATTCTAGGATTATTTACAAGATACATCCACTAGTATTGAACCAAAAAGAACAAAACCGGTTAAGTGCGTGTCAGACCCGCGCACTGAGGGTTCCGTGCCACCCTTAACTGAATTCAGGGTCCACTTACTTTCACTTAACGAAAACATCACAATATATTGCTACAACAAAAATTACTTTGTTTTTCATAGTGTTTGTATGAAAGACAAAGTTATATTTACGGTTGATAAAAATGTGCAATATCTCAAAAACTACTGGTTCGATCTCCTTCAAACCAATTTTCATTGCAAGTTTTTGTTGAGATCTACAACATATATTTTTTTCAAAATTTTCACTTTCTTAGTTCAAAAGTTAGATGGGGGGGACGAGGCCCATTTTACCACTTTGGAAGCGTCTATATCTCGAACCTTACACTTTTAGAAAAAATGGTTTTAGAAACCTCAACATCATTTTGAAAGACCTATCCATAGACACCCCACACGCATAGGTGTGAGTAAAAAAAAAAATTAGCTTTTAGTTTCATGTATGGGAGAGCCCCCCTTAAATATTATATTTTCTTACTTTTTGTATCTGAATCGGAAAGCGGTGAACAAAAAAGATTCAGCTATGTGACGCTTATAGTTTCAGAATAAAGTGGCTGTGACATACGGACGGACAGACAGACAGACAGACAAACAGACTTGACGAAACTATAAGGGTTCCGTTTTTTGCCATTCGGCTACGGAACCCTAAAAAGTAGTAGCCATATTAAATACTTCCCCTATCTTATCATTATTTTGCTAACTGAACGCGGTAGTGACTTAATTAATTTCCCTGTAGTGTACTTAATTTGAATAAAGTGGCGTCCTTTCTTTATTTACGTCCTCCTAGTCATATCCGACCACGACGCCCGCGCCGTAGTCGTCATTATCATCATCATCATCATCATCATTATCATCCAAAGGACGTCCACTGCTGAACATAGACCTTCGCCATGGTTTTCCACAACGACCGGTTGTGAGCGGTCTGCTTCCAGTGTGATCCTGCGATCTTTACACGGTCGTCTGTCTATCTTGTCAGTGTACGTCCTACGCTGCGCCTTTGGTTGAAGGGTTTCCAATCTAGAACTGTTCTGCCGAGGTCGTGGAATTTGTTAATGGTGCTCAAGTTTTTTCAAATTATATTGGACTCAAAGAGCTTTACGTTTGCAAACTAAAATTAAACAGCAGTGACAGGAAATGTCTTCATTATGTCGTAATATTTCACTGTCACAAGCCATGTCCGAAAAAAAAAGGAATTTTTAACTTGGTGACATGATACAAATGGGTAAAATAGCTTTTAAATTATGAATGAATTTTGCTAACTTATTTATTGGAACACTAATAGAAGTTGGCAAATCCCTGAATTAAGAAAACATAGAACTGATTATTGTGGGACATTGATCTTCTGGCATGGAGAAAGAGAGAAAAGCTAACTTTCGACCACAAATCAACTCCCGTCAATTTGACAGACAACATCCTTCTGTTCCTCAAAGAAAACACAAACACGCGTTTAGTTTGAACCGATCATACCGCTATGTTTAGTCTGCGGGTGTTTTCGACTTGATCTAATTTATGGGCCATCTCTGTCCATTTATGTGTTTTCTTAATGCATCGTCTTTGGTTTACAGTGGCTAGTACATCAGACTGTACATTTTTGTTGTAAATTATCCCTTATAGCTACTGTATAAGATACTACTTATATTAAGCTTGATGTGCTGTGTCCCTACATTCGCGAGGTGAGCGTTCGGCAACGAATATTCGAGTGGCAAATGATTATTGAGCGTTACGAATTCGGTAGAGATAGAGATCATTGAACTTAATTTTGACATTGAAATATTTTGTAGTATCAGTACTTTTGCTAAATAGGTTGTGGCTTAAGTCTTTACTTCTTATTTAGTTCTTGTTTGGTTCATTACGTCTAGTTTCTACATATAAAGTTTATGCAGCAGTATTTATGTAGTTTTCAAGTCAGGAGAATGTACAAATTCTCCTAACTTGAAGACTACCGGCCAAGCCATCTAATGGTGTGAAAAAAATATAAAATTTGTGAATAAACTTCTCATAGATTCAATTAGGTTAAATTTGCCCTCCGATGTAGAGAGAGACATCCTTCCAATATTAAAATATTAATTTGTTGAATTAAATCTTCAGTGCAGTGTCGCTAAATTGACCTAAATATATACAAGAACATACGAAACTAAACAGCATTCTAAATCAAGGTATGCATTCTGCTTTTAAGATTGGCAAATCAAGAAAATAACCAACAAAAAAGAAATTGACATCAATAACGAAATACCAAAGCCACAGCACAATTGCTTTTATAGAACGGTATTTAGGTCTAGCGAAAATAGTTCTCAAACAGTTTACAGCTAAATCGCCGCCAATTCATGCAAAGCATGCAACAGCGAATCCAGCCGTAAAACATTGTAATACCATACCAACACATCAATTTGCGGTATTTTTCCTTTTTCCTTTGTTCCCCTACTGTAAAGGTTCAAAATCACGCGACGTAATTATTGGAGCTAGTCAGCATAAATTTTGAGCTCACACAAAAGACCACTTTCCGATTGCAATCGAGTGTTGTGTTGTTTGTAAATTTTTGGAATCGACTAATTTCGACAGTCGATAATCTCCAATTCAGATCTAAGATACAGTGGTTAATCGAAATGAAACATGTATTAGTTTTCAAACTAGTTAGAAATTTTCATTGAATGAAGTAATTTAGAGATCATATCGCAACTTCGCAAGCTGCTGAATTCGAATCAAATGTAAGTAACATGTTGCCAATAAATGCAAAAAATGCGGTTGCAATTATTACTTTAAAATATAACCTATACCTACAAGAATAGAACCCAATAAAGTACTAGAAGTGTTTGACGAGCTACGTTATTGAATGATCTTATCAAAATCGATACACAAAACAACTCGATTTACCTACGTACGTCCCTAATTGTAGCGCTAACAACGAGTTCAAAGGGGACAATTTGTATGGACAGAGGTGGCTCTGAGCTCGTTTCGCCGGTTATTGTAAATTTGAATTAAGCGCCATAAAAAATCGAAGGGTGCCCTCTGCAAAGATGACACGAATCTTAGAATAATGGCGATTGAAAGTGGGGATTTTCTTTTGAAAATGTCTCGAAAGAACCACAGAATAAAATTAATTGACGTTGATTTATCACGGCTTGCGTGACTTCGTATTTGTGGCTTGATACAACTTTTAATTGAAATGATGAATGAATATCACGGGTAAATAGAGCGGCGTGTTATGCTGTTAACTTCACATTCAATACTCTAAACAACTAATGCTAATACAATATCCATTGTACGTATAACATCCTTATCTATGCCTGTATCGTGCATAACTTCGCCGTCAGAAAGTTTATATTCCGTTGTAGGCATAAAACTTATCAGTATTATATTCTTCTCAGCACGCTCAGACCATGCATTCAGTCTACTCATCAAAACAAACTTTATAATGAACACAAAAATAACTTGAACAAGGAAGGCTTCTGTTGCATCAGACTTTCGTTTCAACGCCAGTGAAAGTTGAGTGCACCATTGTAAAACTCCGTCAATGGAAAAATTGTGGTTATTGTCCCCATTTGGCTGTCCAACTTTTGGAAACGTTGTAATAGCTTTATAGATTATCTCTTGGGAATGTTGATGTCTTTATTGTTACGGTTCTTTTGCGGAGTAGCTTAATAACGAAATGATTTGTATCTTCTCCTTAATGTCAGTAAATCAAAACATTTAAAAAGGAATGCTATAAAATTTTATGCTTCACCTTAATCAGTCAGGTATCAAACGACTGCCGGGAGTCGCATAATAATGGAATTTCTATTGTGTCTCGTTCACACATACTTGACGAGTTAAGAGTACCTCTGTTTAGAGCTTCTGAGCAAGAAATGTATATTTATTGCATTCCTTTGAGGTTCAAAACAGTCCCTTCGCATAGCTTTCTGTAATTAGTTACATTTATCAGTTGACCTGCTTTCATAAGAATGTAAGGTAATGCGCTTATTGCTTATGCAAATGTTATTGACCTTAAGCTTTACCCATTTGTGTCTTTCGCTTGCAACTGATTGCTTATCTCTCTTAAATAGAGTCATTACCGTTCGAAATATACCTGAAGCACGACTGTTGCGCATATTTTCTAAGTTATCATCAAAATAGTTGCACCGTGCATTTTTGTTTTTAGTTTCGTACAGACTTGACTTATGCTGTTGTGTGAGTTCTGCAACTCTATGAAGTAATCTACTCCTACCTACCTCAGCATATATAAAATAGATAGACCGTAATTTAATTCGTCCATCCTTTTAAAAAGCTCTATCGATTTCATTTAATGATTTCTATAATTTGTAGACGTTCTTACGAATACAATATTTCAATTTCAAAATAGAACCACTAACAGTTTGATATTATACTGTGAATTTAAACTCTAGGAATCCTGCTACCTTTTTCTCAATACCTGTGCTAGTGCCATAGCTTTCGTAATTGGAGGTATAATGTGCGGACGCTGTTTGCGTTATCAAACCATAAAAAACCACAGGGCTGTCAAGAGCTCAAAAGTAGAGCACGTTTGAATGGCGAGGCGCGGTGAAATGTGGGCGCGGCCGGTCTAGGTCAGCTAATTAATTAGGACGCGAATGTGAGGGATTGCTGACAGGTGAAGGTGTGGAAATTGACGTAAAGGGTTTGTTTAAAATTTACCAGAAATTAACAAATCTTCAAAACCTCTTTGCCGAATGGCTCTATCCGAAGCTTGGCCTAGTCAAATTAAAAGCAAACCTATTTCGAATAAATATTTTAGCTAGTGCCCGAACTACTCGTATTTAGTCATAGAATAACAAAAGAGAAAGAAGGATCAGTGCAGAAGTAAAAAAAAAATGGCAGTCTTTACATACTCTATGCTCCAATATGTTATAGAACAATAATAATATTGTTTGAAATTGACTACATCGTTAACTATAAATATTATTTGTTATGTTTTCCTTTCTTATCATTAATACTACCAATGCATGTGAGATCTACCAACGATATGTCTATGCCCCATTACCTATCAGTTTTAAACCGACTTTCACTAAAGCCCCTCGAATTCCCGAATCAATTTAAATGGGGCTGTAAACATGTTGAGACCGTGAACCCCGGACCACTCCTCAGTTATCATGACTGCACGCAACACACCAACACGCCACGATTGTATCAAATTCTGCGTATTCATTTTTTGGGGAAACGGATTTCTTAAACCTTTTAATTTAATGTTTAAACTTGTACTGATTAGAATTGACTGATGACTAGGACAGACACGAGCGATACCCTTACGTTCTCATATTTTTATGACCAATTTTCGTCGATCATCTTGATATTGTGGTTTCCACCTTACTCCCTAGCTTCTAATGTCATTGTATGATCTAATGACGCCATCTTGTCAGTCCTAATAGTAATCCTATTTGTCAGTAAGTACCCTTGTCGTCTCAAAACATGAATTCACCTCCAAAATACCGTTAGCATCCAAAATGCTTAGCTTGTAAACATCGCAGTATCACCAGCGTCACGTACACATTACTACACAGAAAACGTAACAACTGTAACACGTTTGACCGTTAACTTCATCTCTAGTTCTCCGCAGAAGGAGCTCGTCGTATAAGGCAAGTCGTGAGTGCCAGTCACAGACATGTATGTACGTAGATGACGAAAGTAGTTCTAACCAAAACAACAAGCAAACATGCGTGTCTGTGTCTAGATCGTATAGATAGAAAATCTGGATTGTGCGTGTGCCTGGTATAGTCTCGCTAATCGCTAATGCCCGACCGCATAATACCTGTCCAAAATTAAGACTTTTTCAGTAAATGTACTTTATGACAGGCACTAGCTTTTGCCGGCGACTTCGTCCGCGTGGAATAGTGACTTCTTTCTCCCGTTTTTTACACATTTACCACTATATCTTTGCTCCTATTGGTCGTAGCGTGATGTTATATAGCCTATAGCCTTCCTCGATAACTGGACTATCCAACACAAAAAGAATTATTCAATTCGAACCAGTAGTTTCGGAGATTAGCGCGTTCAAACAAAGATAGTTTAGTATAGATTTAGTATAGATAAAAGGACCCGCAGGATACATCCGTCCGTCAGTCTCGTAACTTTAAGCAAATGATGGATGGAATTGTATGGTGGAAGGTAGTCTAAATAAAAAGCTTTCAAAGTGAAACATCTCTTCGTTGATGCCATTTTTACAATGCAATTACAGAAATTAGCCTCATCTATTTACATAAGTTATCTGTAGTCGTGACCACACTTAAGTGTGAGGCGCCAATGACGTGTCGTTTAGGCAAATAGCTAGTTTAATTGTGGAGAGTTTGGTTCTTGGAATGCGTTTGCATATCATACTATGGCTATTATGGAACCAATTTACATTGGTGGCTATTGTTGAACCACGAACTTGTAGTTAAGTTTACCTCTCTGTTAGTGCTGCTTTACACTTGTTACTTGCGTAATTAGATGAAGTATTGTTATTGTAGAATTAGTCATCTCTTTCCACTCAGAATTTCTAACAACACACGAGAAAAATAATATTTTCCTAACGATTTTCGGTAATGGCGACCCTCTCAAAAGATATGCCAGGTACGCACGCAGGAGATATTATAGTACCCACATGTGTGCGCAATACACAAGCGCACTCTCTGTTCCATAACTGTTATCGATTCGGCGAGGCGGCAGGCAGTTCGACATGACCGATGAGAGATCAGAGGCCCTATTTTTGAATCATTCGCTTCAAGATGGCGAGTGATTTTCGTTCGACGTAGTGTCAAAAGTCATAGAAAAAAAATAGTTTTCGAACGAAAATCACTCGCCTAATCCAAGCGAGTGATTCAAAAATAGGGGCCCAGGCGCAGGACCAACGGCGCCACAGGGGTGTCAACACCTCCAAGTTCCTGACTCCGAGCTATTTTAAAGTATTTTCAGGACATAAAAACCTAGATTCGGTGATTCGAACCCGGGAGTAACCGATAGATCAACGAGGAAAATAATAAATAAATAGATATACGTTTGAGTGCAATGTCACGATACCAATTGACGATGTGGCTGACGATGGATCATGACATTATTTAGTTATCTATTTTCATAAGGTTATTTTTAATGATATATCAGTATATTTCTCCATACTATCGTAATAACTCATCCCAAGTTCACAACACATCTATCTAATACACCAGCTGCTTCTGGCAGGTGTCAAACATATCCAACTTCGGGAAACAATCCTATTTCCTTCTCATTTTCCCCGTCGATTCGCTGGTCGCCTGTGCCCAGAGATAGTGTTTGGCGGCGTGAATAATCCATGTAGGCGGGCAGGATGTGTGTAGGTATTGATCGAGGATCTGCTGTATTTGTCTCTGAGAGAAATGTTCTAGAAAAAAGAATATTAGCTGGAAAATATTTACCTATTAATACATAAAATCATATAGTTTAATCCAGATACCAGTGTATTAATAATGTTATCTTGAGCCATTTCCCTTTGTAGTGTCACCTGTATTATTTTACTCCCTTGCAGATATATGAATCACATTTGGAATTCTAATTCCAAACACAATCGTTAGACCAGACATTTTTCAAGTAGCCAAATCAGCATCCAACTACTTGATTTCTATTCTAGTCCAGAGACTCAGGCAGATGGTAGACAATCCAATGTTCCTCTTGAAAAGTAATAGCTGTGGTATTTGCAGCTTCATTTAACGTTTCCATCCCATCTCGATTGCTCACGATCGAGCGAGTACCTCAAGTGCAGTAATAATACATTCATGATCAGACGTCCGTCTGTCTGGGATGTATTGATTTGGAAGGTACTGGCACTAGATAGATAAGATGTTGACTTACATATGAATATCCCGTCAGTTACGCAGGAGATATTACAATGCCCAGAGGTGTCAACAATACACAAGTGCACTGTTCCTGCACTCTCATTAATACGGTGAGACAGCTCCGGCATGACCGATGAAAGATCAGGAGCTAGACCAACGGCTTAGCGTGCTTTCCGAGGCACGGGGGTTTCATATCCACTAAATTGAGCTGTTTTCGAGTATTGCAAGACAGTAAAACTCAGAAACAAATTTCGTCCCGACCCGGGATTCGAACCCGAGACCTCTTAGCTCTTATGTAGTCAAATCTTACAGTACCATCTTACATACAATCTTACAGTGATCTGAGTGAGTCTCAAGACAAGTAACACATAATAACAGGCGGTTAGTTCCCCACGTATTGAATTTCATTCTTCTACCACATTTGTTAATTACTCATAAAACGGTTTTCTAAAGACTTTAACTTAAATACACCTCCTGGCGTACAAACAATCGCTAATTACCGTTTCGCAGCCGTGTGTAGATATTTCACACGGTCTCGTCACAGTAGATATACGCAGTAGCTTCGCTGTAAACTTCACTCTTATAATAAGTCTAGAACTGTCTTATCACGCTGACTCTACTCTGATGTAGAATTTTTATAAGCAGTCGAAAGAACGAACCTAAAATGCCTCAAAATGCACAAGAAATTCCCATAGGCGTGGACAGACTAATCGAAATCTCCAGATGGTATTCCTCTCGGGTTCTTTCCCGATTTTGTTCGTTCCAGAGTGCAAGGCTAGCAGCTAGTTTATGCTTTACCTTGACCTGCCCCTTACTTTGAATCCTTAAAATGCCTTTGTGACGTTTATGCTATTATACGGGCAGTTCTAAAGCAGATTTGCTATAATAAGAACACATCGTGCTAAAGACGCACATGGTAAATATTTGGTGTCTGGTCTGATGGATGACCCTAGTAAATATTTACCTTACTTCGTCCGTTGTGGTGTCTGTTGCAAAACAATCAAGTGCAAAGCGCGAATAATAAATCAGTCTCGGGTCTAACTGGATCCGCTGTTCGGATGTCGGTTTAGTGCTCTTTTGCAACACTGTCTGCTGCTAGAAATACTGTTGAAATGAAAACTATAACCGAACCGAACCCAATATAACTTGCAGTTCTAGTTCCTAACTGCATTTTCATAACTCTATCTGCCTACAATATTTCTCATTTCGACGACATCTGCAAACCAACGCGGCGTGAACTAAAAAACCAAGCGAGCCAGACAAAATGTCCCAGGATTTCTTTAATCCAAAGAAAAAATAATATTACAGGAGCCCCGAGGTTCCTCCTGCAATTATTCACACCTGTCTGAACATTGGAAAAGTTTAATCGAAAGTACGGTGAGATGAATCAGTATTGGAGTGGTCTTTGAATTTACCTGATGTACTTTTTCTAGAAAGCTAACGAGTTCGTCTTTGAAATAATTTATAGTAATATTGTTTGTGAATTAATAGTAAACTGTGATGTGAGAGTGATCTTCATTAGTACTATTTTATTTCTTACTAATAAATTGGTTGTGTAAGGTTGGTACATCTAGAGGTTCTGATATCTATCATTTCAATTTGTGTTTGCGAAGCTTATAGGCAAGGCAAGTCCATAAATAATTTAATAGTATATAGTGTCAATATATCCCTAAAAGGTTATTAGACACATGAATAGATGGCCTAACCTTACGGCGGGTGAGATAATGTAAAAAAACGAGTATTCTCAAATGAAATATGGGTGGAAAGAAAGTAGTTACTGGTGTCGTTTGACACCTGCAAGATAAGGAAACCACTGGTGCATAGCCAACTCACGGGAACTACTAGTCACCGATAGTACCGCAATTCACGAAGTCTTTATTTACGTTACAGTATTCATCGCATACGCGAACGTGGTGTCTCAACTTTTTTGCATTTCCTATTTTATTTGGGGTCGTACCTGCGTTTCACTCGGGTATCTCGATCCTGTGTCGTCTCCTTGCTGGATATAAAAACATTTAACAACGATAATAGCTTATATTGCCAAACATCTTAATAAGTTTTATTGCGATCTTTTGACTGACACCAATTTGTCGTAGATTTTAATCGCGTTTGTGTGCAATCTGTGGAACGGATATTACAATAGGATTTGAGTCAAAAACAAACCGTCCCTTTTAAGGTTTCACTATGCCTCACTCAGTTGACAGTATTCATTTACACCTCCCTTACAATATTCTTTAATCGTTATGTTTGGCTATCGATTTTCTCTTTGCTGCGACTTTCTGATAAATAATCTATGTTATATGGTATTTCTATATTTTTCCACAAATCAAGTTATGGACTTTCTGCGACTAATGGTACTCAACTTCTCAAAATAATGTCTTGTTTGATAAACTGACATTGTAACATACTCTGCTAAAAGTTCCCTCTGCAATCGATATAATTGAAGATATGTGTGAGTCAAAGTAACATGTGTATGATGGATCGTAAATAAATAACATCGAGCCGGGGTGTCTGGTCGGTGCGATGGATTCATTGAATCATTATCGAGGAATGTTTAGGCGATACCAATGTATTACTAGATGCTACACGCGCTACCGTTGCGCTAGCGAGTCAAGAACAGTATATCGCGGAGAATCGCACTGTTGCCATATGGCTTTAAAATAGTATTCATGCACCCGACGTGATACATATCATGACACTTACGCATATGCACGATGTAACCAGTTATAATCTCGACAACTTTATCATATCATTATGGAAATGATGAACGAATAAAAGGAGGATTTTTGTAGCCTATCTAAATATATTATATATTGTATATATTGTATATATATGGTATAAATTGTATGGGCCTTTGTTGCCTGAAACAAATGATGAAATAAATAAATAAAACTTAATTATGTTCCATCGGTCACATTTTCACAAATATATTCACCCCTCTACAATGAAGGCAGTAGGATCCCTAAAATATTTTGGTCATACCGTAACCTCATACCCAATTAATAAAAAGCTTTATCATAGTTCGCAGTTAACTGAAGTCCTTAGTAAGATAAGAAACTGTTTTATTTATTTGTGCGTTGCGAAATGCTAGAATACATGCATAGTTCACATAATCTGTGTTAATTAATGTACCTTTTAGTATGTGATAATCAAATATATTCTCATTGAGAACTTTTATGTAAGACTGACGCAGAGTTGTACACTTGTTTTCACACAGCACATAAAGGAAAAGGATTTCATACTCGCCTCGTCGAAAGAAAGTGCAAATTGCAATTGTGCGAAAGTAGCATTCCCACACGGTAACGGGTTTTGACGATTCTCTCCGCGGTGTGTCCATAAGAATATAGACGTGAAATGTGTGTTTTAGCACGATCAACAAATAATGTGTATATTGTACTGTCCTCTTGAAAGAAAGGGCTATTCACCAACTGGACACAAGATACTGGACACACTTGTGTCCAGTTGGTGAAACTTAAAGGCATTACCATTTATTATTTCGTTACCTGGATACGCCAAGATGTTTATATGGAATCGCATGAACGAGGGAAAATTTATTTAACTTGCCCTATGTGAAAACGCGTAAAAATCTTGTTGTGTCCAGATGACGAATGATTTTTAACCCGAATAACCCGAAAGAAAAACAGCATCGGACTGCATTCCATCTGAAGTAGTTCTTCTATTTGTATGGGTTACGCACTAGGTTTGATTCTCTCTATCAAGTTTCTTACATAACTTTTTCGGTATGCAATATGATGAAATGTCACATAATGTAGGTTATAGCTACGATTGGTCTAATCTAGGAAGACTAGGTACCTTGTAGTAGCTACCTAGGATATGCATCGAACAAAACGAGAAAATTGGCTAATGTTGCGTCGCCAAACACTGGTACTACGTTTTTTCTTTCGCTGTTCAAATATTTACCTACCAATCTACGTCCAATTAATTACTTTCGCCAAATAAAAATAATGTTGACAGTAGCCAATCTTTTGCGTAACCCAAGCAAATATAAGAAAATTGTCTCTTTGTCCTCGCCGGAGTGTTTATTATATCATTCAGGTCGGCTCTATACGCTCTAATTGGTAGCTACCTACTGGGAAAAGGTTGCAGGAAAATTCTCACTGTAGCAAGCAAGTATGTCTCGACATTTTGGCGCCGGTTGACATAAAATAAGTACGAACAGAATGATTAAAAATAATAACATTAGTGTGTTGTGAAGTCCTGATGGTTGTAGAGCTTATGTTAATACTAGTACAATACTTTTTCATAAGTTATAGTAATAAGTTGTCACTCCCATGAATTGTACCTGCAATTTCAAATTCAAATGACTTTACAGAAAACTCCGACTCCGACTGTTTCTGTCCGATCCGGAGCTCGATCGAAACATTACCTAAACGACGACCATTCAGTTAGGCAGAGGCCAAATTCTCAATAAAGCAAACGACAAACAAACATCGAACTGACCACTGAACAAAGAAGGCAGTCACAATGTACGCGGCACGTACTGGTGTTACTGTTTGTTTTTATTGTGTGGTAGAGCCAGGGAACCATATTTACGAGTGAACTTGGAAAAACAATGCCCTCAGAATTAGAGTTCTAGGTCACGTACAACAGCGTTTTTGTTTGTGCCATATTCGACGCTGTCATTAAAGAATACTTAGCTTCGTTTGTAGATTTGGTCGGCGGTGATCATGACTCTCCTGCACCATAGTCGTTTATAAAGTTCCTTTATTATTAGAATTGGCAGTAATTTTAGTAAGTACATATCTAGTTTACTAAAGCGCTTCTTAAATGCTACCATCAAAGTGTCACAGGATCAGGCAGGCTGGACTTAGGCCGCTCGTAACAGTCTCTTTGGAAATCAAGAAGTCTAAGTAAGTCCATTTTGGAGCTTATTGTGATGATGGTGATAACCTTTCGTTATGTATAATATTTATAAAGGCCAAAATGAATAAAATATCAACGTGCTATTGTCTGTAATGTAGCAACAACAACATTATAATTTTCTGTGGCGCCACACTTTTAGGCTATCTGATGAAAGATGTATCACTTACCATCCATTGTTTTACATCTATGGGCACTTGGGCAGTGTATTAGTACGTCGACGTTTGTAGAAGCTCCATTTGTTTAGTAGTTGTCTACAAAAGTATACTAAAAGTTGTGTAATGGAGAACCAAATTATATTTGCAGGTTGACTACAGAGTATAGCTTTTAAATTTATGAAAAGATTATCAAAAATATATAGTTGACGATGATGGTGAATTTTAATGAAAAACTAAATTCTCCCATGATTGTTTAATTTTGTAGCTTGTAACTTGGTTCAACAATGGGCTAACTAGTGATAGAGGACAAAGTAGACGAGCACAATGATCAGACCCTGACCGGGCACAATAAGATGACATCAGCGTCGCTTTGTGGTCAGGTGATCACTATGTAACAGATTCGTTTCTATTTGATTTAGTTAATCTTTGATATTCTACGTGTCAACAATAATATGATGACTGTATACTGACACATGTTATGTTTTCTTCTTTGCATCCATAAATATGTTATTGTCTTGTATGAGTGGAACACTAAAAGAAGAACCTATTTGTTAGTTCCAAGATATTAGGACCCAAAAGAGAGTCCTGCTCGTTTCCGTGTCTCAAAACATCTGATTTAATTGTCCCAAAAGCAGCTTGTGTTTAAAAATACTTTTAGACTTCTTAACAAAATAAACGTCATGGATTCACAATCTCTAAAGTTTCATTCAACGTCTCTATTGTCAAGTCTGCCATTAGAATATTTACACGCTGAAGATGTCATAATAACGCTATCCGAAGGCACGGTGATGCCAACGAGGCGTAGTAACAGCTCAGCGGGGAGTCGTAAAGTTTTATTCAATGAACACGTCTCATGGTCCTCCCGTCGACCATGATCGTAGATAGTGTAAGATCTGCTGACTAATAGAATTACATTTGCACAGTACTTCAGTCGAGACGTTAGTAATCTTCTAGCTAGATTGCTGGAAGCATATGAAATGTGACGTTTGCTGTCTCGATTCAAAAGATTTTCGTTTATTCGGCTTAAGATTATGGCTTTTGGTGATTTTATTGTTCATGTTGAAGTGCGCACAGGAAGACGTTTCTGTTAGAAGGCCAGACTACTAGATCAAAATTTAAGATATCGTTTAATATCATACGTATTCCATAAGTCCCTCTCCTCGGAATGCCATAGCCCAACACAAGTATGATGATAGAACTGCGTTGTCGAAAATCTAGTAGTTTAATATTAGAATCCAAAATCCTCGTAGATCATCATGACTACGCTGTCTCGATCGTAAAACGAAATGGCAAGTACTTCAGCAGTGAAGGATGCAGCTAAGCAATAAACTGAACGGAACATCTTAATGCATTTCGTCTAAATTATGACATGAATCTGAAATGATTCAGTGGATTGTCTGGCTTCGTGCCAGAAGTTGATATCCTGGGATACTCTGGTTCGCGCAAGATGATTTTTGATTGCTTGCTCTGGATGCGATTGAGTCAATGATTACAGAATGTTGCTGGTTAAGGGTTCTTTATCCCCTTTCTCACGAGTCTTCTAAATAATATGTATGCATATCTAGATAGTAGGCCACCTATCAGCCATGCCCATGTACTCTTTCAAGTGGTCACAGCCGATTCGAATCGACGCGTTACAAAGTTTCACCGCCGCAGGTAATACTGCAACCTGTGTGAGTAAAGTCCTAATACTAGTTCTTATAGTAGCTCCTGCTCAGACATTCCATACTATATTCTGATACAATGAACATGAATGGTAGAAGCAGGCGACAATTGAACAATTAAGGTCGCGTCTCTGAGGTCGGAGTATCAATCATGCAATCGGGCCTCCTTTGATCAAAGGACTCGTGGGTGTCCTTTGAATTACATAACAGGACTAGATATATCCTAAAGGTATATCTATCCATCTTTTTATATCTGTTTCTTTGCTGTTTTTTGTGATCTTTATTTATTGATGGACTGCAAAGTTAGTTGTGGTGATTCTGAGTAGCCAGCAATACGATGTTCTTTGCTTGAGTTGTCTTGGAAAATACCAACCAAGCCAACGTAACGGTAAAAATTCCAGGTAAAAGTCGCCGTATACTCAAGGGCGTAATGAGAGAAATGTTTTGTGTGTTTTCTAAAACGCTTAAATCCGTCCTTGATATACATTTAATGTGTATATTTTCTTGCAAGGCACGCGAGGTTTCGTCGCAATAATTTGTGGCAATCAAACGCTCATTTAGGCTCTGTTCCGCCAATTGTTCTACTGTGTTAATAGATAGTGTACAACATAGCACAGATATAACAGCCTATCCATGCTGTCAAATCTGGGTTTTTATAGCATAGACCCTATCTATGAGGTCTAGATTTGGTGCATAAGCATATAAAAATACTCTATCTAAACTCTTAAGTTCTTTGCATTAAGTTTATGTGGTCATATTTTATATTACTTTTTAATATTTTGTCGTGATACATATGGTTAATGAAATATGTTTCCATATGTTGTCTCAAATCATACTTTTAATTATTCTAATCCTACTTATGTGGTTTAGCAAGTGTGGTAGCCTCCATAGCTCATGAGGAATACCTCATGAGTTATGGACTATCTTTATTCTAGTACTAGCGGCCCCAGCGAACTTCGTTTCGCGGCCCCAGCGAATTTTAAGACTCATTTTTCTACACCTTCGGTTACATTGTTCAAATTTTACCGAGGATCCCTGATTTTTCTCAAAATGAAATGTAGCCTACCTATGTCAAATTGGAAGAATGTAGCATTCTATTGGTGAAAGAATTTTTTTAATCGGCCCAGTACTTTTTGAGCCTATTCATTACCATTACAAACATACAAAAATAGGTACAAATCCTTCCTCTTTATAACATTAGTGTAGATGTAACTGTTAAGACTTCGAGTGTGCATGTATGTGTCTAATTGAATAATTTGTAGCGACGTTGTGCCGCCAAGGAGATACAGCTTTTGTATGTATTTTTGGCAAATTACAGTTTTGATGTGTGTGAGCCGAGTTACATAGATAATTGATAGTTTTCGGTCCCTATTATATTTTTGTTTACAATTTTGTTCTCACGCTCGACTCAGGGCATAGTAAATGTGTGGTAATAGGAGAAAACAATCCCCAATAGCATTGTAAACCTTGAGGTAAAATGTATGAAACGAAAAAATACCTTTGGCAGGCTTTTTGCAATTGGCATTCTAAATCAGAACAATCAACAGCTCAACGACCTACCTTATACAGTCAAAACGCAATTTTTGATCTGCTGATCACAAACAGTTTAATAAAATGGGGATATTTTGACATTTGGATATGTTTATTCTTACCGTGTTGGGTGCCATCGGCCTTCTGACGTCATTTTTAATTCCATTAAATTAGGTCAACAAAGCTTTCGTCGGAAATATGCATCCGCATTACATTACCCTTCTTTTCCCGCAAAATTTGTTATTTTATTACACGAAATAATAACAGTGGTTCCAGCGAGTTGAAAGAGTATGATTGCATTCATATACAGAGTGTGTTTTTAGATGTTTATTCATGGTAATAAACCAAATGAAAGGAGTTGTATGTGGTTATTAATTCCACTTACTTTTTTTATTAAGTGATCAGTCATCGTCATCGTGTGATCAGGTTTCATGGAGGTGCTAATTCATGTAAGATTTGGAACTTACTGATGAACTGATGGTAGTATTTTCTGAGTCTGTCTACATCCTGTGTCTCTACTAGCTACTGGTACGATGAGTGTAACAATGAGCGGTAATTTGCACAGAATGCATCTGCAGCCGAGTGACACCACAATAGGGCTTGAATCAGCATTCAAACTGTCTAGGACGTGGGAATATATTGAAGAGTTTACAGATAAAATAGCATTTTTACGTTTTATCATGGTAATTTTGTTCATTGCACAATGCAATAAAGCACGATAAATCCGTTTGTTACTAGTGGTGTATATGTGTTTTTTTAGATAGTCAGATATTTGGCCACGATTGCACCTGATGTAAAGTGAATATGCAGCCTAAGATTTGCCATGTCTGTCTAGTAACAGTCTATTCACTCTCTTCTTGAAAACGTCGAAATTATAGTTGCCAGGGACACTTCTGCTGGCCCGGCAGCGAATTCCACTCCTTAGTGGTACGCAAAAGGAATTTGGATCGAAATCTAGTTTCAGAACGAAAAAAGAGTCGATTTTTACGCTGTTACGAGTATCATACAATTTATGTATGGTATATTATGTAACCTAGTTATGAGGGTACAGGATAATCTAGTTAGAAGACCTTATTTTTGGTTTTCGCTTCGTATTCGTCTCATTTGAATATTTTTGTGTTCATGTAATACATATTTTCGAGAAGGTTGTTTTTGTTATTGATATGTCTTGGAGACTTCGAGTTTCCAAAACAGGACGTTGTATTTTTATTTGTTGCGTCCTCGCTGTGTATCCTATGCGAGTTGCATGTTTGTAAACACTGCGGTGGCATTCAATTATAAGTATTACTCTGTCGCAGACATAACAACATAATTTGTACTAACTCAAGTGGAATCTTGTCCGTATAATTACGTTCAATCTCATATCGTACCACCTATCTTCTAGCATTATCAAAGCCTTTAGTTATGTAGAATGTGTATGTCTCTGTATGAAGAAAATAAATGAACTTAACTAAGTTAGATGTCCTTTAATGAAGCCTTAGATTGGTGAACCATTGACCTTTATTAGTTACAATTCTCATTTGTACAATGAATACTTCTTAGTACTCCTGAAAAAAAATAGGTTCACGAAGATCTACATAAAATATGATAAAAATAACTTATTCTGCGGGAAGTTACTTTTATATTATTCAATTTCCAGATCCTCAATTCGTGAGGCCTGAATCCTTAATCACGCAGTTAAATAGTTTGCCCAGTCAAAAAATACTAATGTGTGATTTTTTCCTATCTTTCCAGTTGGTGAAGGACGAGCGGCATCATGCCGGAGGGAGTGGCCAAAGAGGCCAAGGAGGCCAAGGATGAGGCTAAGGCCAAGGCCAAGAAGGAGGCCTCGCCCAAGCGCCGGCCTTCGGGGAACCTCGCCAAGATCAAGGTGGAGCTGCTGGATGGATCCACCATGGACTTGGAAGCTGACGTAAGTATTTATTTAGCTCTTACAATTCCATTATTCCCTCGGGTATGTATAGTATAGTTATAGGTCCAACAATAAAAATCTGACGACGATTCTGTGATTCATGGCATCGATACGATAACATTACAAACTCGATTGAATAATATTAATACCACTGTCATTGTTTTAAAAGAGGATCTAGACTGCATTAATTTGGCGCAACTGTGTTAGGAAGGCAAAGGGAAGCGCTTCCTACCGACCAGGTGTTATAGCCGGGGACCAAGGTACAATGTTTACCGTCTTGGTTTATTCATATGTAGTTATGTCCGAGCGAGAAATCTTTAATATCGCGGTTCAGTCTCCATACATCGACTAACAGCGCCATCTTGTCGTGTCGAGCCGAGTCAGCGTGTTGCGTTGCGATGATATGTAGTGACAGCGGTTGAACATAGATGTCGCTACAGTTTGGTTCCCCAAATTAGAAATACCTATGCCAAAATGATGCAGATCTTGTAAAATCTCCAGCAGTGGAGCTTATGTTATCGTTGAATTAAGCGAGTAGTTATATGTTGTTATATTGCAATGAATTACTCTAGTACATTATCAATGACGTCGTCAGGATTTTATAGGTTCTTCCATTCAATTTGTGAAAACGCAATAAACTCACTCATATACGAGAATTACCTTCAGTTTACGATCTATTTTACTGCAAACACGAAAAGAAGCATAATCTACATTCGGCAGAAAGGTCAGGGTCATTCGGGTAGCCGTAGTGTCCTCAAAGCAATGAGGTCAAGCCGCAGACTCAGGAGCGTGCCAAGTTATCTCGTTTGCACTTCTGTTTTCACTTGGGAAAGGGGAAATAAACGGATGTTTTGGCAAAAAAATCTGTTCGTATCGAAAAAACCTTCCTGAATTCATTCTATCCAGCCCCTCCGAAGACATGTAAAGTGATGCAATTATCTCAGTCATATAGGTTGGTATAAAGATAGAAGAGCTAGTGATCTCTTTATATTAGACGACGACACGTTTGGTGCAGTGGTTAGCGCTCCTGACTACTAAACCAGCGGTCGCGGGTTCGAATCCCGCAAGGGTCAAGTGTTTGTGTGGTAAACACGAACATTTGTAACACAAGGAAGAAAATTCCTTACTTCGGAACCAGAATATTGGTGTGTTGTTGGGCGCATTTATTGTTTATTTATTAATATTACAAGCCGATGGAAACAGACATAGTCTTTGAAGACTTTGAAGATGTTGGAAGATATAATGAGACATGAACTTAATTCCAACAGATCGTCACAAAGTATTAGGTAGGTATTATTTCAACGTGTAATTTTCAAATTAACTCTACATAAAGGTCGATGTAACTGAAACATACGTCGTACCTCTGGGAAAATATTTGTGTACTAACGAATTTAACGACCCCCAGTTTTGCGTGGGCTCGTTTCTATTACCTGTGTTAATACAGTTAATAATACCCATTTTACTATAAATTAACCACGTAATGGCGAGCCAGGTAAACTGAGCAGGCATAATATACAGCGGCCGAAATAATTAGGCGAAAGTTATGGGATCTCCGTTTATGTACGTAATTTTGGTACAGCATTTATTTTTAAACGTATTTGCAAAAATATAATCAAGAAATGTAGCTATCTGATACAGCATTATTTTTCGAAATCATGTTTCATCATGTTATGCACCCCTGGATATGTGTGCACGAATTTTTAATGAAAATCTGTTAATAATTTATCGCTTCTTTCATCACTTATATAATATTTTATCACGTATTCCACATAGAGTTTGACTGCATATTCTTTAGTCTATTCTAAGATCTAGCTAGCTTAAACCTTCATTACTTGTTTGTTCTAGTCGAAAAAACAAAGATCTGAACTACACGGCTCTGTCCCAAATAGTCACCATCAAGTCATATTGAAGTAATTCTTGCTCGAG
Source organism: Pyrausta aurata (assembly GCA_963584085.1). NCBI lineage: Eukaryota > Metazoa > Arthropoda > Insecta > Lepidoptera > Crambidae > Pyrausta > Pyrausta aurata. The sequence goes on from OY757274.1 coordinate 580,823, forward strand.
CACGCAATATGTTTTAACCAACCATGTTTTAAACACGATAAGACCCTATCCTACTACCTCCCAAACATGTATTTGACTAATTAAAATTAAAGAAATACTTTATTTACCTTTCCAGAGAAAAATCCGCGGACTCGAGCTCTTAGAGAAAGTGTGCGACAAACTGAACCTGGTGGAGAAAGACTACTTTGGGCTACTCTACGAGGACCGCGGCGACCCTCGTGTCTGGATAGACCTGGAGAAACGCGTCTCCAAACTCATCAAACGTAAGTGTCTTCTGTTGGTGTAATACCAGTCAAAAAATGTAGGTACTCGTGGGTAGGAAAAAAAGCTACCACAGCTATAGTAATATTAAAAACTCGCTTCCTCTGCGGCAATATAACGTGGGACTGCGACAGCGCATTCGTATTTCTCTTTCACACTCACAGGCCTTACGGGCAGGCGTAGTGTTGCTCTGTACACTGCACAGTTATCGATAAGCGCGCACGGTTCACTTCCCACTAGCTCGTGAATGATTTATGGTCGCAGAGGGAGCAAATGTTTAATGCTACTATAAATGCGGCAAACAAATTTTAATTAATAACTATCACCGCAACAGTCGCAGAGCTACAAAGAAAAAACTTCAATGACTTCTTCTTAGCGTGTCGATGGTTAAAGCGACTTAAATGTTTTGTGCCCAGTAATTGGCGACCCGGATTGCCCTGTCATTTGCACGCATGAGGTCCTCCAAAGAGCAGGAATTAGGACACGCAAGACAAGAAAGAAGGTGGAGCATGTCTTGTGGAGCATCAGCACTACCCATCTCTAATTTATCGGCCTTAGCCATCAGTCATCTGGATGAAGACCCCTCGCAAAGGTTCGCTGCGGAAAACCGTAGGGGAGGCATATGATCAGCAGTAGACATCCTTTGGCTGATAATGATGATGATAAGTCATCAGCCATACGCTGCGGCTGTTTTGTAATTGGGATGATCTGTTAATTTGACCGTTTCATTAATATAATTCTTCCCATTGACGTGTATGTTTCTTGTTTCAGACGAACCCTGGGAGATGAGGTTCGCAGTGAAGTTCTATCCTCCGGAGCCGGCGCAGTTGCAAGAGGAGCTCACGCGGTACCAGCTGGTGCTTGCGGTGAGGAGGGATTTGCTAGAAGGTAAGAGTCTTAAAGTTTTTGTAGGTACTAATAATTGAGTTTTCTGAAGTCTCTGACTAATGAAAGGTGGCACCAGAAAAGAGCGGCAAAAAAAACGGTGTAAGTGATTTTTGTTTGTAAGTCGATTTTTTCTATGCAATATGCTTACACCTATTATTTTTTTAACTGCCGCTATTTTCTGGTGCCACCTTTCATTAGCCAGACTCTAGACAGAGGGCCATGATAGTCAAAAAAAGATCAAAGCATGTCGTTCTTTAAGTTCCTAGTGTAAGTATTTCCATGATTATCCATTAAGTTAGTCTCTAGATTTTCAAAGTCAAAGTCAAATTACGTCTAATGTACGTTTATTGGAACTATTGTATTAGAATCTAATCAATTGATTTATGAAATAAGAACACGCAATAGATGTATCTACGAAAGATTAGCATCTTCCCATCTTACATACTCATCTTACGAAATCGATTGTATTTCGGTTTGTGCGCCTATAGTAAATAAATAAATAAAATACTTTTATCATTGTTCCCAGGCCGCCTACCCTGTTCAACAGTGACCCACGCGCTTCTAGCCAGCTACCTCCTCCAATCGGAGCTGGGAGACTACGAGGAGACAGAGGTCGGCGCCGGCCTCTGCAAGCAGCTGAAGCTGGTGCCGCCCTCCGCGTGCACTCCGGAGTTGGAAGAGAAAGTGGTGGAGCTGCACAAGACGCACAGGTTAGTGACGATGACGAGACACGCGGGGCAGTGGCGAGACACACGGGGCAGTGACGAGACACACGGGGCAGTGACGAGACACGCGGGTCAGTGGCGAGACACGCGGGTCAGTGGCGAGACGCACAGGTAAGTGACGAGACACACGGGGCAGTGACGAGACACGCGGGTCAGTGGCGAGACACTGCAGGTTACTAAAGGGATACGCACAGGTCAATTAAAGGTACGTTGGTTTTATTAAGAGGTAAAAAATCTACTTTTATGGGACCGTGCGCGACGACAACGTTACAAACTATAGTATCATTACGAAAAGTAGTTAAACTCAAGTAATTTTAATGAAATATTGTATTATAGTGTCGATTTTAACTTAATAACTTAACTTAATAATAAGGTATAATGCACGGTTACGTAAATTTTGAACAAAAATTGCTAGAAAAATTGGTAAATACTGTCAAAATCTCGCCTTATCTTTTGTCCGATACTACAAACCACGGCAAAGAAGTGTCAAAAGTCGTTCGTTTTTAACTTAGAATACCGACTTCGAGGTATCCTCGATACTTCCCCTCAGCTGCTCAGTTGAGTCGTAATCGAGGTAGTTTCAAGAAAACGTCTTAACATACGGATGTAAATATCTAAGTGTATTTTTACAAAGTAATAATATTCGTAACCCTTATCCACAGAGGTCAAACGCCAGCGGAAGCTGAACTCAACTACCTGGAGAACGCCAAGAAGCTGGCGATGTACGGCGTGGACCTGCACCCGGCGAAGGACTCGGAGAACGTGGACATCACGCTCGGCGTCTGCTCCTCGGGGCTGCTCGTGCACCGGGAGAAGTGAGTGCATGGGTCGCTTAATTCAATTCAATGGTTACGCAATGACGTATCCATAAAAGACCAGAAGTTTCGCGCAGTCGGACCGACAGCACGGTAGCTCAATTGGAAGAGCATGGGTCCGGTTAGCCAGAGAGATGCTGGTTGGAGTCCCGCCCGTGCGCAATTTTTGGTTTCTTATTTCATCGTTTAATTAAATTAAATTCCATTTTTTTTATTTCAGACATTAGTCCTTACATTTGCTTTGTTAAAAGAAAATACAGCCAGCAATTTTTCACATTTTGCATTACAAAAAAAATAAAATAAAAGCAATAAAAACAACCCTTAACTTTTACAAAACATGCTGCCAAACCCACTGCCTCACGTATAACGTTTTTTTTATTATGTTTTTCGCCCTATAAGGGGTGATTGACCATTTTATTTTACGTGTTTGAGTTTTTTTGAAATACAATGCTCGTACGTATTGATAAAAAAAATATATCTGTCAATTTAGAATTTCCACCTTTTTAATCTGCGCCGCCCGTACCCCTCACGCAGCCCGCTCTCGCCTCCCCCTGCGCCCCACAGGCGAGATCACAATAAAGCGGTCTATTTATAGCTAACCTGATGATTTTGTCCTCAGACTTCGCATCAACCGTTTCGCCTGGCCCAAGATCTTAAAGATCAGCTACAAACGTCACAACTTCTACGTGAAGCTGCGGCCGGGCGAGTTCGAGCAGTTCGAGTCCACGGTCGGGTTCAAGCTCGCCAACCACCGCGCCGCCAAGAAGCTCTGGAAGACCTGCGTCGAGCACCACACCTTCTTCAGGTATCTTCTGATCTTCTCCTTTCAACTGTATTCAATACCAGCTGCGTGATATGGTATCTGGACCACCTTGATGTCCTGGAACAGCTGGAAGACCTCACCTGACTGCAGATGACCTCATTTGTTTTTTTAGATTTGGAGTTGGACCAAAAGAACTCTGTCTACGATGAAAACTGCTGCTACTCTCTGGTTTCCAATGTGTGCAGCCCTCTAAGATGACCTGATGGACCTTATGTCGGTCTCGACAAATTGTTCCAGATATTTTTCTGGTACTCCAGATATTTTAGTTTAACGTTTACGGTCTTCTAAAATCCAGCAGTGTCTCTAGATATATAGAAATAGAGTATTATGCTGCGATGCGATGCGATTTCCGGCATTAAGTATTTATTGCTCTAGAATTCTTGATGTTTCGATGGGTCTGGCGTCAGTAGCTAAATGTCCCAAACCAATGCTTTAAGGATCTTGATCCTTAAACAGAAGACTTGTTGGATTGAAACAAAAGTTTAGTTAGAGTTATGAGCGAGGACCATACCTTATGTCGATACTTTGCCGTTCAAAAATCTCATCGTCTTATATCATAGACTTTTACAGGTTGAATTCGTCCTGTCGAGCGTATTTCTCTGATCTGAATTCTTTTTTTTTATTCAGGAAAATATCTTACAATATGTATCTTGCACACAGACTGACAAGCCCCTCCCCCCGCGACAAGAGCACCCTGTTCCCGCGCCTCGGCTCGCGCTTCCGGTACAGCGGGCGCACGCACTACGAGTCGCGCGCCGCCGCGCCGCAGCGCCCGCCGCCGCACTTCGCGCGCACGCTGTCGCACCGCACGCTGTCCTACAGCTCCCGCAGCGTGGACGGTGAGTGTGTACAGTGTGTATAGGCAGCGCGACGCTCCCGGTACAGCGCGCGCACGCTGTCGCACCGCACGCTGTCCTACAGCTCCCGCAGCGTGGACGGTGAGTGTGTACAGTGTGTATAGGCAGCGCGACGCTCCCGGTACAGCGGGCGCACGCTGTCGCACCGCACGCTGTCCTACAGCTCCCGCAGCGTGGACGGTGAGTGTGTACAGTGTGTATAGGCAGCGCGACGCTCCCGGTACAGCGCGCGCACGCTGTCGCACCGCACGCTGTCCTACAGCTCCCGCAGCGTGGACGGTGAGTGTGTACAGTGTGTATAGGCAGCGCGACGCTCCCGGTACAGCGCGCGCACGCTGTCGCACCGCACGCTGTCCTACAGCTCCCGCAGCGTGGACGGTGAGTGTGTACAGTGTGTATAGGCAGCGCGACGCTCCCGGTACAGCGCGCGCACGCTGTCGCACCGCACGCTGTCCTACAGCTCCCGCAGCGTGGACGGTGAGTGTGTACAGTGTGTATAGGCAGCGCGACGCTCCCGGTACAGCGCGCGCACGCTGTCGCACCGCACGCTGTCCTACAGCTCCCGCAGCGTGGACGGTGAGTGTGTACAGTGTGTATAGGCAGCGCGACGCTCCCGGTACAGCGCGCGCACGCTGTCGCACCGCACGCTGTCCTACAGCTCCCGCAGCGTGGACGGTGAGTGTGTACAGTGTGTATAGGCAGCGCGACGCTCCCGGTACAGCGCGCGCACGCTGTCGCACCGCACGCTGTCCTACAGCTCCCGCAGCGTGGACGGTGAGTGTGTACAGTGTGTATAGGCAGCGCGACGCTCCCGGTACAGCGCGCGCACGCTGTCGCACCGCACGCTGTCCTACAGCTCCCGCAGCGTGGACGGTGAGTGTGTACAGTGTGTATAGGCAGCGCGACGCTCCCGGTACAGCGCGCGCACGCTGTCGCACCGCACGCTGTCCTACAGCTCCCGCAGCGTGGACGGTGAGTGTGTACAGTGTGTATAGGCAGCGCGACGCTCCCGGTACAGCGCGCGCACGCTGTCGCACCGCACGCTGTCCTACAGCTCCCGCAGCGTGGACGGTGAGTGTGTACAGTGTGTATAGGCAGCGCGACGCTCCCGGTACAGCGCGCGCACGCTGTCGCACCGCACGCTGTCCTACAGCTCCCGCAGCGTGGACGGTGAGTGTGTACAGTGTGTATAGGCAGCGCGACGCTCCCGGTACAGCGCGCGCACGCTGTCGCACCGCACGCTGTCCTACAGCTCCCGCAGCGTGGACGGTGAGTGTGTACAGTGTGTATAGGCAGCGCGACGCTCCCGGTACAGCGCGCGCACGCTGTCGCACCGCACGCTGTCCTACAGCTCCCGCAGCGTGGACGGTGAGTGTGTACAGTGTGTATAGGCAGCGCGACGCTCCCGGTACAGCGCGCGCACGCTGTCGCACCGCACGCTGTCCTACAGCTCCCGCAGCGTGGACGGTGAGTGTGTACAGTGTGTATAGGCAGCGCGACGCTCCCGGTACAGCGGGCGCACGCTGTCGCACCGCACGCTGTCCTACAGCTCCCGCAGCGTGGACGGTGAGTGTGTACAGTGTGTATAGGCAGCGCGACGCTCCCGGTACAGCGGGCGCACGCTGTCGCACCGCACGCTGTCCTACAGCTCCCGCAGCGTGGACGGTGAGTGTGTACAGTGTGTATAGGCAGCGCGACGCTCCCGGTACAGCGCGCGCACGCTGTCGCACCGCACGCTGTCCTACAGCTCCCGCAGCGTGGACGGTGAGTGTGTACAGTGTGTATAGGCAGCGCGACGCTCCCGGTACAGCGCGCGCACGCTGTCGCACCGCACGCTGTCCTACAGCTCCCGCAGCGTGGACGGTGAGTGTGTACAGTGTGTATAGGCAGCGCGACGCTCCCGGTACAGCGGGCGCACGCTGTCGCACCGCACGCTGTCCTACAGCTCCCGCAGCGTGGACGGTGAGTGTGTACAGTGTGTATAGGCAGCGCGACGCTCCCGGTACAGCGGGCGCACGCTGTCGCACCGCACGCTGTCCTACAGCTCCCGCAGCGTGGACGGTGAGTAGTGTACAGTGTGTATAGGCAGCGCGACCCTCCCGGTACTCTCTCTCTCTTGCACTTGATTTCCAAATAAATGGACAAGCGATACATCTAGCCGGAAAATGCAATCCTCGAAAATAGCCTATCTAACATACCACTAGATTTCCTGGGGTTAATTAAAATCCATAGTCATCCATACTTTCTTATGATTTTTATACAATTATTGACCTCTTTACCCTTTCATAGAAGTGGTAGAATACCAAGAAAATGGAAAGTCACTACGTCATGTACCGTACGTAACATCATGACCAAATAATTCTTCCACTAACTAATTTGTCGTCACTTCAATTTGAGTAATGACTACACCAGGCACGCTGCCAACGGCATCACCTTTCATTGCACGATTTTATAGTTATCACGTAAAGTGACGAATACTATTGACACAGCTAGAGAAATTAGCGTCTGTGTATAATTATCAACTTTCGAGATTTACTAGGAAAAAGACGGTCAGATGCAAAAATACATTATTACTGATGATGTTTGTGTCATTAGTTTGATTATCATGATGTTTTAAGCAATTAACTTATTTCAAACTAAGCACCGCTAGTTATGCTGTGGCGATAACGCCTATAAATAAATAAATGTATGTTTAGTCAAAATACTTCTCCTAATTCCTTCCTGGAATCGAACCCACAACAGCTTGATGAAGTAATAGCGTAAAACAGGCAGTCTTGTTTAGTAACAGCATTACAAAGCATGTCATCTGAGGTCATATTTATTTTCATAATAAAAAATAGGAGCTTAAAAAATTACTGAATCAATATTTTTTTGTAATGTCACATTGGTATTTCTATGTTGTTGGCGAGCTATTTGCGATTTACCATTAGAAACTGGGGTTCGGGAGGAATAAATAGTTAGCTGAAGTGGCAATGGACAGGTCACATAGCGCGAATACCCGACCCTTCGACCAAAGACGCAGCGCTGGACGTCCACCGACAAGATAGACAGACGATCTTGTAAAGATCGCAGGATCAAACTGGATGCTTGTGATCGGTCGCTGTGGGAAGCCGTGGGGCAGGCCTAGGTGCAGTAGACGTCCTTTTATAATGATAATGATGATGAAATATACCTCATTAGACCCTCTTGCTAAAGGTCAAGTTCAATATCATTGAAAGTTTATTCGGTCTCCAAAATATAACTGACATTTAACAACAACATATATGACCTTGTACAATACTTAGTGCATACAATTCGGCTAAGCTTGACTCACTTTAATTGTCACCTCGCCAGATGATGTAGTGCAGAGATGACACAACACCATTACTATTCCGTTTAAGTATTTATGAGGTTGTATTATTATTCTGCCAACGGTTGGTGACATTGGTGGGTCGTCATTCTTATTCGTAGCATGAGAGTGTTAATGACTAGTGTGAATGGTCTAGCTCTAGGATTTATATTTTCCGTGCAATTTTCTTAATTTTTGCGCTCATAAGATCCTTTTCCTGACAATAACAAACACAACTAAAAAAGATTTAGCGAAATCGGTCCAGCCGTTCGACCAAGGGAAATATGGTTTTTTTTTAATATTAAGGTTGCATATAGTCTTGCCAGTCAGTACCTTTTAAATTTAAACAACTTTGAACAGTTATCACCTTGAAATTTCAATTTCACATGGAAAAATACAAAACCATATTTTTTTTATAATTATGCTCTTAAGAAAAGACTAATGAATGATACATAAACACGACCCCACTATCTCATCATCAGTCTACCAAGTCTAGCCTGATAGTGAAGTAGTCGATATTAATACCGTACACACTCACGCCCGTTTGTTTATATCCTATGCGCGCGCGCAGACTTAGTGCACTCGCGAACGCCTCACCGGCCGTACGTACCTTAGGCTCATAGGGCATCTAGTCGTAATTCCTTCCTCTGTTAAGACAGGCTGGTTACTGTTAAATCCTCTGTCTGTCAAGACAGGCTGGGTTCAGTTAATGTAATTTATCTCGTGGTCTTACCCGTCTGTTTAGCTTGCTACGTAGGTTAGCTAGCATAATTCAACTGACAATAATAGACATTTCGAGTGAGTTTTGTGAATAGTGAATCTAGTAAAGTGTTTGGGAACTTGAGTGATTAAAATGGTGTTCAATGACTGCTGGTCCCCAAGTTGTACGCGGGCATGTTAGTATTACCACTATAATTATTCATCTTTAGGTTTAATTTATTTTTTTTATGTACAAAATATTATGTGGATGATATTTTAGAATGGAATCTAGTCTAAATCACATTACATATTTTTTTAAGATGTTGATGGTAAAATTCTGTTCCAAAAGATACAATATTGATAACACCCTAAACTATTCCAAAATTTCTTTTTTTCATTTTATTATTTTATTACATAAACTACCTACAATAAAATGAAAGGGAATCTTACATCTTAACTCCGCTTTCCTATGATAACGTTATTTTGTTCATGAATCATCTTCTTATTTTTCTGAACACTGTACAACACAGTTAAAAATATGAAGCATGAAGTAAATACTGTCTCGAACATTATGTCTAGATGACTAGGTGGCATTACCATAAAACCTTGACCCGTAACTTTTAAAACCATGATAATATTCTGTTTTTTTAGCAATATCCCCGTTATGTAAGATGATTCGCAAGTGGTATTGTATCAGAGGCTTATTTTAGACTTTTTCCTCGGAACCTCAACAGCTGGAGTGTCAGTCAGTCAGCGATTGCCTCCGCTCGCATATACAAACGGATCGCTCATTCCACGATCATGTTGATCTATACTAATAATATAAAGCGAAAGAGTTTGTTTGTTTTAACGCGCTTATCTTAGGAACTACTGGACTGATAAAAAATATATGTTGGATAGCTTATTTATCGGGGAAGGCTTTAGGTTGTTAAACATCACGCTGCGGCGGGAAGGGAGAGAGCAAACCGCTAATGTAACCATATAAATCTGTGATACTGACGTAGATTGCAACAAATAACACAATATTTCAACCAAGCATTTTTTTATTCCGTAAAAGTTTTTTTTATTATTATTTAGTATGGGTTTGCCCTTGACTCCAGACCAAGCCAAGTGCGACTAAGACGGAGTCGATTTGTGGATTTCTCAAAAAGGCATTCAAATAATACATAGGAATTCAATAAGACAAAAATTTTACTTCATTGTTAAACTAATACAGCCTGAAAACTCCATTTTTTTTAAATTTTAGACTAAAACTTGAATCAAGATCAAGTGATAATCTGTGATATTCCCACACCAATTTAAACATTTTGTATAAAAAAGCTGGTAGGAATTCGACGGCCACTCTTCGCAATTACATTTAGACTTTATCTACTGGAAATTGTAAATCGTATTGGAATTCGTTTTTGTTTACTCAACCGTCCAAACTACTTACTGAATCCACAGATCAAGCATCTTCTGTGTAAAAGTTGAATTTTCGACTCTAGCCGTCTCTCTTGCCCTATTGAGGAAGTGGGCTTGAGTGAGCAAGACGGCGATACTCAGAAATACGAACGTTGTATTGGAAAACAGGGCCTGGATAGTCGAGAAATGGTATAAATATTGATCGCCGAAGTAGATCCATCTGAATCACGAATATATTTTTGGTGTTTCCTAAAATACAATGTTGTTTGTTTATATTCAATTGCTGAGAATCGGATGGAATAATTTTATTCAGTAAAACTTCCACGCCTAGTCATAACGTTAATATGTTTTATTGTTATATCCAGTAAAATACATCTGAGTCTAAGAAGAGACTCTAATAGAATACTAAAATCGAATTCACTATTCAAAAATAAATTTTATTTTTTTGTTGTCCTCGGCAATTCATCACCGGGGTCAAATTCATCAGATTATGTAATTTATAGAAACCTGCCTGAATATTTGCATGCTATTTATGTATAGTTTAAAAAAGAAGAACTTAACTGTACCTGAATTCCACCAAAAATGTGTCCTTTTTCTCACGCAAATACATTTCATTTAATTTAATTTTGAATGCACCATCTGTCTTAGGCTACCGATCGTCAAATAACTGTCAAACTATTTGAAGGTTATACCTCTAGTTTAAAAGTAAGAAAAACCATAAGAATTAGACTCTACCTACAAATCATCATTGTCGTTCTCTGTTCCCAGTTTTTCTGGGTTTGGCGCAGTATGTTTTTCTCTTCCACATGAACTATAGTAAAATCATACGACAAATGTGTTTGTCCTACTAGTGTTACATTTTACGGTAGCTAGAGTATCATTAGCGCCAACTCCAAGGCTTGTTTAATTTTGGCACTATCATAATCATAATGTTACGTTATTAGTGTAATTGTCTTGTTGTCAAAATTTCGCCGCTCGGGAACATTATTTAACTAGGCACTAATGAGTGTTCTTATGTTTCTGAGTCTTCAGAATTTTCCGAATAAAAAAATCTTTGTTTGTCTGATTTGTATTCTTAGAATTTTTCTACGTTAATTTCGATGTAAATTCGTTTGCTTTAAAAAAACCACGTAGCTCTTACGTGTCATGTTACTGATAGTTTTAATATTTCCCTAAAATTATGTGGTTCGTGCAAAAACATTGCAATTTTCGGCGGTCTCCTATATATTATTATTGTATGATTTATAATCAGGCTACACATTAGATAAGCAATTAATACAGGTCCATATAATGAATTCGTAGCTGAATTTACTTTGGTTAAACCAATGGTGGTTTGTATCCTAAAATTTCACTACCCTAAATAGGTAAGACGGGCGGGATGATTAGCGTGAAAGAGCCCATAGTCTAGATCGCGTCAAGATCACGATTTCTTAGTATATTATATGCGCCAGACACTAACAATTCTAGATCGCGTCAAGATCACGATCACGATCACGATCTTAGTATATTAGAGGTATATACTAGAGGTCCTAGCGAATTTTGTTTCGCCCCGCCCCCGGATAAAGATAAAAAATCCTATGTCCTCCTCCTGATTATAAGATAGGTCCCCACCAATTTTCAGCCAAATCGGTTCAGCCGTTCTTGAGCTATAATTAGTGTAACTAACACGACTTTCTTTTAAATACACATCAACCAATTTAAATTTTTTTTATTTTTATTTCCAGCGCTGGCCGCAGGCGACAAAGATGACACGATGCCGCCCGAAGCGGCCAAGAGGCACACCATGCCCCCGCAGCCCGCGCCGCGACCCACTGTCAAAGATAAGGTATGACGTCATCGGAGCACATTACACTGTTAAGCAACGGTCACACCATCTTTCTGGCGTCAGTCTGGTCCATCAGTCTTGTCAGAATGATCGTGTAACTTACACGGCTTGACGAAAATTAAATCACGTCAGTCCAGACTGATGGACTTGACTGATGCCAGATTGAGCATGTAACATTTGTCTTACCGTAACATCATGGTTTTATGTTACTTGTGTGGTCATGGGTATATTATTATATCTTGGTAAATTGTATAAGTGGTATCTAGATTCAGCGTCAAAAATATGTCACTCTTTGGCTGGTGTAACAAAAGTTTCACGTTTTGGTTGTGCCCATATTAGATACATTACATATTATTGATTTGTGCAATATCCACGTATTTTTTTATAAGCCTGAGTGTCCCACTGCATGGCAAAGACCTCCCTAACCTTTTTCCACTCTTCACTGTTCTGGGCATCTGTTCTCCAGTCTTTGTTGAAAGAGTCTAGCTCGTCACGCCATCGTTTTCTGGGTCTACCGCGTGGCCGTCTTCCATTGAAACGTATTTATTTATATTCCACGTCTTAATAATAATAAGTTTTGTCTAAACATACAGAATGTTAAAGGTGTAAATTACTTTTGACGCTGAATGTTTAAATGAATACTGAATCTGTTCTTTAGATACATACTTACACTTTTGCACTAATATCAAAGTTAAAAATATATTATCTTAAATAAAAAAAACAAAATTCGAAGTGTAAATCAGTTGGAATCTATTGTTTTCGTATTGTCTTGGGTCTCAGGTTTACTTTGAAGAACTTTTGAATGAAACACAATAATAAATAATAATGACAACATTATGTGGTATTGCGGTTAACCGTTAACCTAAGAATTCCTTAACCTACCATGACTGAAAATGATGTAACCGAATCATATACGTAATTAAAATATTCGTTATAAGTATTCAAATAATTTTGACGACGGTTTTCCATCCGTAGTAAAATTCAAAAAAATCTTCTGATTTCGCTAAGACATTTTGTGTACCTACATTAATACTATAGAAATAGTTAAACCCACTAACACTTGACATGGTCTCACTATTTGTTGTAACGTAGTATTTATTGTAATTATGTGGTTTTCCTCTACTTATACACACCATAGAGGTAGCTTTAGAAAATATGCATGACTAGTTTACCACTTCTGTGACTTCATACTAGAACACCCACTTTTAGTGTTATCTATCCAGATTCTTTATACCGATGTACTTTCAGACTAGTGTTACTATCTACCAATAAATATGCCATATGCAGAAATATTTTTGGAGTTATGTGGCAGTCATAACTGAGATTATTTAAATTACAATATGCCATCTCGGTTGGTGGTAGATACTTTGATAATAAGGTGTTTGGTGCAGTGGTTAGCGCTCCTGACTATGCCGGCGGTCTCGGATTCGAACCCCGCAAGGGACAAATGTCATGGATGTTTATACGTATTTAATTATTCATGGGTAACGCCCCCGTCGTTATCGTTGCCTGGTATTCGAAGCGCAAGGAAGAAAATTCTTTAGTTCGATCCCAAGACTATTGGTGTGTTGTCTGGCGAAAATAAACCTGTATTTTGACGAGTTTGATTAAAAACGATGTTTATAAATTATACCATTAAATTACTTCAGAAGTTATAAATAAATGATGTTCTCAATTCTATTTATTATCACTAATAACTTTCTCAGTAGGTCATTTGCACGACATTGACCGACAGTCATGTTTATATTTAGATAAGTGTATATTTTCTCAGGCTACGTATAGTATGGTGACTCATAGCATAGCATGTAGACATATACATACTCGTACATACTAATCAGATACAAATGTTGTAACCCATTAACTTGTTTTGTGCATGTCGCTTTATCATTTACATCGAAGGCGGGGGATACACATGTTTATTTAAATAATTTATTAGGTATCATATTTATTTATTTAATAATATTTGCTGAGATAATTCGATGGAAGTTAGTATGGTTTAAAAAAGACTAATTACATTACTAGTATGCTGAAAGAAAGATGCTATTTCCATTCTTATGGAAACCATTTAAATTTTTAGTGACTAGCAAAGCAGTTATAAGTAATTGAATAAATTAAAGTTTAAGCAAATAAACAAAAGTAGGTGCATTCATGGAATCAACTAAGAGTGCACATTAATCAAACCAATATGCCTGTTCAATTATTGAACGCAGTTAAATAAAAATGCACGTTTAATCAAAACCAACTATACATGTCTGTGCATTAAGTTCGTACATTCACTCTTTCATACGTTCACTCGTTCGTACGTTCACGAGACACGTGTGTACCCCCCGCCTAACATGTGTGGTTGTCGCACGCTGCGGGAAGCTGCGCCGGCGTTCCGGCGGCACCAGCGTGTCCTCAGCCAGCTCGCTCGAAGGGGACTACCTCGCCGAGAGAGGGGACAAGGTGCTGATGATGTCACTTTGAGTCTTTGAACCTTAGATCGTAGAAAGAAGAGATAGGAAATATGTGTCGCCGTCGTTATGCACAAACAGAACTATCCCGTAAATGAAAAGCCAAAAAGCTCAATGAAAGGATTATGTAAATAATTAAAATAAAATTTATCGGATTATTAGCAGTTGTATAATAAATATTTCTTACTGACTGCAAGCTACGCCAAGTACACAGTACAACTAGCTTCGTCTTCGTTCTGGTACGTTACGTGTGATCTTATACGAACAAAACAGCCTTCTACAAAGTGTATTTTCGAAACTTGATCAAACGAAATGTGCGGGTACTTGACCCAAAATTATCGACAAAAAATATAATAAAAAAATTGACAGAAAAATGCAAAAAAAATCATGTTTTAATATTTTTTTGGTTTGTTGTTAGTTATTGTTGTATTTTTTTATCTTATTAGATAGATAAACTGTTTAGCTTTCAAATGAGACTACTTTGGAAAAAACACACGATTTCAATAAAAATAAACGACGAAAAAAATATAAGAACTTATAAATTTAAAAAAATATGGCTAACAAAAAAAACTTATTTTTCTTATCGATAATTTTTGGGTCCAGTATCCGCACATTTCATTTGATCAAGTTTCAAAAATACACATTGTATATAGTAATTGTTACGCACACAAATATAATCACGAGCGAGCGCATCTCTACTTTCTATGATCTGAGTTTTCATTTTTGTTTTGGTGGGGTACGATTGTAAATTTATTTGGTGAAAACGATGCTTCTAATAGTTGCAGAGCCAGGTAATGTCATACTAATTGCAACTTTTTGTCGTCCATATCTGGTTTAAAACTTATTTATTTTTATTGTTATTTTGTTTAGTACCCAACTTTTTCGTCTAACAGAGCCTAATTCGTTAAAAATACTCTTACTCCTTCGATGTTTAATTACGCGATCAAAATTAAGGTAGGTAGAGTTTTTTTTTATTAAACAGACTACAGTATTGTTTGAGTATATTCAAACGCACCCAAAAGTCAATTGAATGACTATGATCATTATGTTTCACAAATCACCATCATTGTGTCACGCGAAATTCGAATCAGCTGCCATATATCAATATAGAGTACATCTATAAAGATATAATAGAGTAGTTCAAATATTATTATTATGTAGTTTAATTTATTGTATTGAGTAGATATATTCCTGTAATCAATTATTTAAATAATTTTGATAATATGTTGTGTATGGTTAAATAGTAGGTATTTTGTAATAATTAAGTAGCAAGCGTACTTACTTTAAAACAGCATAAATCAAAAATAATTTCTTACTTAAATGTAATTATCCTAAGTTTGTTATTGCTTGCAGGATATCATACTTTTATCGATAGCAATTCCTCTACCAAATTCCATTTATAATATTCCAATGAAACCGCTTACGCTCAAGAAAGTTGATTTGGCTTAAAATAAAATGTAAAAAAAAAATCTTTACAAATATAAATATTGACTCAAACTAATCGCAATTTACAGAAGCCACCGCCCGGCGCAGTGAAGGTGATGCCCACCGCTCCGCCGGACAAAAAAGAAGAGAAAAAGGTGGCGGAGCAGAAGAAACCTGCTGAAAATGGTATGTGATTTCTTTATTGACTCAGTTTTTATTAGTAGATTAAGGTATATTAGAACCACTAGAGAAGAACAGAGTTTACATCTAAATGATAAAATAAAATATCTACGCCGTCTTTCTGTAACATACGACATCAAGGAAACCGACTATGACTGAATTATAATTTATCCCAGCCAGAGTAAACTAAGTGAGGTCTGCGCCTGTACATGTGGCTAAGAATAAGAATAGAATATAATGATTATTTATTTGACACACACAAAAAAATAAAAACAAAAGATATAAGAGATTAGATAAACAATTGTATTTTATAGCTCATTTATACAACACGGAATCTATTTCTTTCCAGGAACGGACACCTCTAGCGATCCAGGCGTCACCAACAACGTGGAGACAACTCCCAAGAAGTCCAAGGTGAGTCATCAGCTGAATCACACCACGCTACTTATCTTATACATTTGTCCATACAAGCGCGAATGGTAGACACAGTATCTCAATTTTAACTCTCAAACGCAGTATGTGATGTCCAAGTAGACTAGTGTATTATACATTTTTTGTAAATATTACTGTTAGATACTGCATCTAGCGAGGCATGCATAATATGCATACAGCATTTTATATTCAGTTCGCACAGTGTGTTTTTGTATGAGTTTTAACACTCCGAATTAACTGAGAACTTCTCAAATAACGGAGATTGGCCTTTTGATCGAAATTTTGTTGTAAACTTGTACACGACACTTGTCGCGTCTTATAATTTTGAGCAATTATTTTATTTGTTTTTAATTTTTCTCATTTTCCTCCCCCATCCCCGTACGATCCAACAGGGAGGATTCGGACTTTTTGGAGGCAAGAAAGACAAATCGCCGAGAGAAGAGAAATCACCAAAAGAAAAGTCGCCCAAGTCGAAAGATAAATCTCCAAAACAGAAAGAGAAGAAATTCAAAGAACCCAAAACTAAAGTTGCCGTGCTCGATACATCGAACGAGAGCTCGAACCTAGATACGTCCACAGACAAGAGTCCTACGAAGTCAGAAGATAAACCAGGCTTCACGAAGCCCTACGAATACACAGACACAGAAAAGAGTCCTACGCGCACCAAACCCTTCATCCAAGGCGCGTTCAGTTACGAAAAGGAACCTATTTCAGAAGAAAGACAGAGAGGTCTAGACGAGAGTCAGAGTCCCACCACTAGGAAGGCAGGACTCGCGTTTAACTACGCTCCAGGAGAAGATAAGAAAGTCGCGGAAAGCGCCGAGAAGCGTAAAACAGCTGACGATCCTAGCAAGCTCAAAACGCCTGGTATCGACTACGTGCAGTCGGCAGCTCTGAAAGAACAAGCTAAAGCGCCGAAACATTTAATAGATCCAACACTAGCGTTGCTCGACGCCGAGAGAGCGCATCACGAAGCTCCAGCGGCCGCTGTGGCAGTCGCCCCTGTAGCTCTAGCTGCCAAACCAGAAAACGAGGTCCAAGTCGTCATCATCACAGGCAGATACAACCCCAAAACGAAGAAACTCGATGACGCCAACGGCACAGTTCTGGTAACCAGAGGCACACTGAACAAAGCCAACGGAAAAATCCAAACAGAAAAAGAATCTATCAACACGAAATCGGGTCAAATTACATACACCAATCCTGCAACGAATAAGGAAGAAGTGAAGAACGGACATGTAGACTCCAAAACCGGTCATATACTACTCACGTCCGGGGTTATCGACCCCAAGACTGGGAAACTTGACCCCACGTTGGCCCAACAGTACTGCTTTGTTGAAAAAGCACAAGACAAAGTTGGCGCCAAACCTGGAAGGGAGGTCGATTTAGTGGTCATCACTGGAAAGTATGACGGAAAACACAAGAAACTAGATGCTTCACATGGACATGTTGAGGTGTCCAGAGCTGTGGTCTCGCCTGATGGCACAGTGTCATCTAACTACGGTACTATTGATCCTAGAAGTGGGAAGATAGATTACATTGATCAGAAAACAGGAAAGCAAGATCCAAAACAGGCCTACGTCGATCAAAAGACAGGAAACTTGCTGGTGACAACAGGAGTCCACGATCCTAAATCAGGAAAAATAGATTCATCACTAGGACAGCAGTTTAGTATAGTTGAGAAAGACGCAACTAAAGCTAACAGAGAAGTGCGTCTTGTTGTCATTACGACCAAATACGACTTAAAGACCAAGAAATTGGACCCATCATTCGTACACGCGGATTCTGCTAAGGGAGTTCTTAGTGGAACTGATGGAAAGATCTACTCAGAATACGGAGTTATTGATCCGCGAAGTGGTGATATTCTGGTTACTGACCCCAAGACGGGACAGCAAGAAGTCAAACACGCGCAGGTGGATCCTAAAACTGGAAATATTCTTCTTCTATCTGGTGTTGTTGACCCAAGGACTGGGCAGCTGGACACCTCATTGGCTCAACAGTATAGCATTGTTGACAAACCAACAGACACCTTCGCTGTTGTGCCAGGAAAGGAAGTCCAATTAGTAGCCGTCACAGGCAAATACGACTCGAAGAACAAAAAGTTAGAAAATCCCAACGGTTTTGTAGAAACTTCCAACGCTATCATCAGCGACAAAGATGATAAAGTACACACCAACTTCGGCATATTAGACTTCGAAGCGAAAAAGATCTTCTACACGGATCCTAAATCTGGTAAACGTGAGTCGAAACAAGCTATCGTTGATCCCAAGACAAGAAGCTTTATCGTCACTTCAGGTGTCATCGACCCTAAGACTGGCAAGGCTGATTCGTCATTAGCTCAACAGTTGACTGTTGTAGATAAAGACGCTCCAAGAGACCCAGTAAGATATGTCAACTTGGTTATCGTCACATCTAAGTACGATCCTAAAGGCAAGAAGTTAGACCTATCTAACGCACACGTCGATTCCATTCCGGGTACAATTGGAACAGATGACAAAGTACGCACAGAATTCGGTACCGTTGATCCTAGTACCGGAGAAATCACAGTGACAGATCCAGTTACTGGCAAGCAAGAAGTAAAGAAGGCATTAGTGGATTCTAAGACTGGCAACTTATTGCTAACATCAGGAGTCGTTGATCCTCAGACTGGCAAAGTTGACCCCACTTTAGGTCAACAGATATCCGTAGTAGACAAACCCAAGGACAAATTCACACCAGTATCTGGAAAGGAAGTCCAATTGGTGGTTATTACAAGCAAATACGATCCGAAGTACAAGAGGTTGGACAACCCCAACGGACACGTAGAGACTTCAAGAGGCGTCGTTACATCGGACGGTAGAGTACACACAAACTTCGGTGTTATCGACCCTAAGACGGGTAAGATTGAACATGTCGAACCTAAGACAGGCAAGCAGGAGATCAAACAAGCTGTTGCTGATCCTAAGACCGGTCATTTGATCCTTTCTTCCGGAGTAACAGACCCGAAGACTGGGAAGGTCGATTCGTCACTCGGCCAACAGATTGCCATTGTCGACAGAGATTCTCGAAAGAGTGCACCAGAAAGATTGGTCAACTTGGTCATTGTTACATCTAAATACGACCCTAAAACTAAGAATCTAGACCTGAGTGACGCTCATGTAGACACCATACCCGGTAAACTTGAAGCTGACAACAAAGTCAGAACAGATTTCGGTGTAGTAGACCCAGCTTCGGGTGAAATTACCTTTACTGATCCCGTTACCGGTAAGAAAGAGGTCAAGAAAGCATCTGTCGATCCTAAATCAGGAAACATGCTTCTTACAGCTGGCGTCGTTGATCCACGAACTGGTCAAGTAGATACTTCATTGGCTCAGCAAATAAGTATTGTCGAAGCGCCTAAAGCAAAGGTTACTACAGTACCCGGAAAGGAGGTACAACTTGTTATCATCACCAGTAAATACGATTCTAAGAACAAGAGGTTAGAGAACCCTAACGGCTTTGTCGAGTCTATACCTGGAGTCCAAGCAGCCGATGGAAGAGTTCATACGACATTCGGCATTGTAGACCCAAGGACAGGCAAAGTTGAACAAGTTGACCCCAAGACTGGCAAAACTGAAATTAAACAGGCCACCACTGATCCCAAATCTGGCAACCTCATTATCACCTCAGGAGTAGTCGACCCAAAAACAGGAAAGGTAGACTCCAGCCTAGCTCAACAAGTTGCTATCATTGACAAGGATAAGATACCACAGAAATTCGTCAACTTGGTCATCGTAACTGCTAAATACGATCCGAAGAACAAGAAACTCGACTTGGCTAACGCTCACGTTGATACCATACCTGGTACCGTCAGAAGAGATGGCAAAGTCGACACTGAATTCGGAGGAATCGATCCCAAGACTGGTGATATCCTCCTCACTGATCCTATCACTGGCAAGCAGGAGCTTAAGAAAGCTACCGTTGACCCTAAGACTGGAAACATGGTGCTGACATCTGGTGTGGTAGACCCTGCAACGGGACAAGTTGACTCGACGTTGGGTCAGCAAATAACTGTTGTAGACAAACCTAGAGATACATTCTCGCCTGTACCTGGAAAGGAAGTTCAGTTGGTCGTGATTACGAGCAAATATGACCCTAAAAACAAGAGGCTGGAAAGTCCAAATGGCCACGTCGAAACATCAAGAGGTATCGTTGCCTCCGATGGCAGAGTACATACCAACTTCGGAATTATTGACCCAAGAACAGGGAGGATTGAGCAAGTGGAATCTACCACTGGGACATTAGAAATTAAACAAGCTACTACGGACCCGAAGACTGGTCACTTAATTCTAACTTCTGGCATCGTAGATCCTAAAACAGGCAAACCTGATGCTACATTAGCTCAACAGTTCAGTGTTGTCCACAAAGAAACCAAACCAGTCGAGAGGGAGATTCATCTTGTCATCATCACTACTAGATATGACCCAGTCACTAAGAAGATGGACCCAGCTCAAGCACATGTCGACACAGTCCCTGGTACATTAGGGCCTGATGGAAAGATCAGAACAGCTGTTGGTGTAGTTGATCCTCGTTCTGGAGAGATAACTGTCACAGACCCAAGGACTGGCAAACAAGAAGTTAAGCAAGCACACCTAGACCCAGCTACTGGTCACATGCTTATTACTGGCCAAGTCGTTGATCCAAATACTGGACGCGTCGACCCAACGTTAGTTCAGCAATTCAGCGTAGTAAATAAGACTGTGGTACCTGTCACTAAGCCACCAACTAAGGGCGAGATTCGTCTTGTTATTGTCACTAACAGATACGACCCGTATACTAAATCAGTCGACGCTGGCTCAGGTACTATCGAAACCACGAAAGGCTACGTCAGCTCTGAAGACGGCAAGATTCACACCGACTTTGGAATCATCGATCCTCGCTCCGGCCAAATTCTCTACAAAGACCCAGTCACCGGCAAACAGGAGCTGAAACAAGCCGAGATCGACCCTAAGACGGGCAACTTTATCATAACCTCGGCTGTTGTAGACCCTAGAACAGGCAAAGTAGACCCCTCATTCGCTCAGCAGTTGACGATAGTTGATAAGCAGAATGTGTTGTCTAAAGTAGCGCCAGTAACCCGAGCTAGCGTATCCCCGCCAAGGCAAATACCTTCCCCCGTCAAAACGCCTACACCCACACATACGCCGTTACAGTCGCCAGTGCGTACGTCTTCACCTATTACCAGCTATGTACAAAGAGCTTCACCTGTAGCTTCCTCAGTACAGAGGGCGTCTCCTGTCAAGCCGACCACAGCACCGCCTGAACCGCCCAAGAGAAAGATTGTTAAAATTATGGTGATCTTCACCAAACTCGACCCTAAGACCAAGAAGCCTGAACTACACACCGCTGAAGTTGAACACCTTACCGGCATTCTAGATCCTAACGGCTTGATTGAAACTAAATACGGAGTTATAGACTCGAAAAGAGGTAACATTGTGCTCACTGACGCATCTGGCCAGAAACAAACCAGAGATGGCTCAGTATTGCCCGAAACAGGACAGATTTTCATCAACTCCGGTGTTGTTGATCCCAAATCAGGTAAAATTGACACCAACCTGGGCATGATTTTGAGCGTGGCGAAACAGGACGACCCTGTTGTTGAAATCACCACCATCACAGGTCAAATTGATCCTAGGACAGGCAAGGTTGATGTTGAAAACGGAACGGTAGAGCATACTAAAGGAAAAGTTGACGCTGAAACCGGACACATTTCCACCAAGTATGGTGTTATTGACCCTTCGAATGGTGTTATATTCGTGACTGATACAACCGGTGCTCAAGATACCAAACCAGTCAATATTGACGAGAATAACGGTCAAATTACTGTAACAGGAGTTGTTGATCCGAAGACAGGAAAGGTTGATCCTAACTTAGGACAAGTTATCGTCGTAGGTACACACATCGACCCAGTGGTAGAAGTAACGACGTTTGTAGGAAAAGTCGACTCGAAGAAAGGTGTCATCGAGCCCAAACACTCTGCTATTGAAAGCACGACTGGTCAGTTCAACCCTGAAAACAATAAGATTGACACCAAGTATGGACAGATCGATTTAGTCAAAGGAACGGTGACCTACAACGATCCTAAGACAGGCAAGTTCGAAAGCAAGGAGCTCAAGGTGGACCCTGTTACTGGTCAGTTCTTACTCAGAAGCGGACAAATCAACCCGAAATCAGGCAAACCAGACAAAGACGTTGGCAGACTAATCTGCCTGAGGATAATAAGAAACAAAGTCGATCCTGTATCAGGCAAACAAATTGTTTCGAACGACCCAAGAAACGTCAAAGTCGATCCGAAAACCAACCAAATCTGGATCGCTGGTCCCAAAGACCCGCAAACTGGAGAAACTCTGTACACCGCTGGACAGGTTGATCCCGTTACTGGTTACATTATAACAATCTATGGTAGACTGGACCAGAAGTCTGGCACTATTGTTAGAGCAACAGATGTCGACAAGTCTCTGATCAAGATCGACCCCGTCACCGGACAAATCTTCACAGCGACTGGTGAAGTCGATGAGAATAACCACCCACTATACTCGGCTTCGCAAGTCGATCCCAGCTCAGGCGAGATTTATACCAAACTTAGTAAGATCGATCCGATTACCGGCCGCTTGGTCATAATTAAAATCTACATAATAACTCAAAAGGACGAAAAAGGACGCGTCAAAGAGGTAGACCCCAAAGAATGCACGATAGACGAGACCACGGGCAGAATCATCACAACCAAAACTGTATATTTGTACCAAATCGTCGATCCTATTACTGGTGAAACTATAGATGTGGACCCTGACGACCCAAGACTTAAAGGCGCTAGGACTACTGTGACTCAAACCATGACACTATCAGGCAAGATCGATCCAGTAACGGGCAGAATTAAGACAGAATACGGAGATATAGACCCTGATACAGGCGATATAGACCCGAGCACCGCCGTGAGAGATCCAGTCACGGGACAATTGATCTTGCACTACTCTCAGATCGATCCATCTCACTTCGAAGACAAGAGCGGCAACTACACGATAGAGAAAGAGACGCAAGACTTACCGGCGAACATAGACATTCAGACTGTAAACACACACAAATTCTCGACATTCGGCAAAGACGAGAGCCCAGCGAGAGGAGACGAGCCTAGAACATTCACAGAGTACACAACAAGCGAGCACATACGGCATCAGGGTTACGTGTCTTCCAGCACCCCACTGTCCTCTAAGATTCCAGTCTCGCAGCGAAGCAAGAAGACTCCGACGCCACCTGTGGTCGTCAAGACGACGACCAAGCAGCTGCTCACCAAGAACGACGAGGGCGTCACGCATAACGTCGAACACGAAGTGGAGAACCTCGGCACGGGCGAAGTCACATTCTCGACACACACGAACAAGGTGCGTTTGATTCTATACGTTAAATTCAAATAACCGGCAGACGAGACGCCACCCTGTTTTGTTTTTCCTTTTAATTTTTTTTTAATTTTGTACAGTGTTGCATTAATTTTTCTAATTTTAGCTTCAGCTTCTAAGTGTTTAGATTCATTTTTCCGTGTATATAGTAAGCATGCTAGTTTAACAATTAGGCGGAAAGCCTGGAACCGATGGAGGGGAAGAGTCCGTACGTGACGGCGCGAGCGGTGACGACGCGCACGGCGACCACCCATCACGACTTGGACACGAAGGCCAAGACGCAGCAGATGGAGGAGAAGACCGTCGCGCACACGCTCACGTCCTCGGCCACCAGGCAGGAGCAGAGGGTCCTCACTCAGGAGGTCAAAACCATGGTCACCACCGGCGATAAGGTAACGGAGGGATTACAGTTACATGTGATACTCATTACCGGTCAGTTAACAAGTTTCATGAGCATGAAAATGCATTTTGAGTTCTTTTGATTGAGTTTTTTTTATCGATTTTATTTTTATGATTTTTTTATTTTCATTTGGTTATGCGGCTCTCTGACTTCTTTGAATTACTCGAAGATTTTTTTGTTGCATTGAAATTCATGTCCTAAATGACATTTGTAAATAACGAGAAAGTCAAGGAGCAGCAGTACCAATGCATGATTTGTACCTAATTTTCTTTTTGTTTTGTTTTCTTTCATCCCGAAACTTCACCCATGGACCTGAACGTCAAAATAACGCTTTGGATTATGGCCTGAAACTTTAACTTGTGTGATATCGTGTTCATCTGATTTCGATGCCATTTATCATGGGATTGCACATCCATGGCATTAAATAAAAAAAAAAACATTAATTTCTTTATCAACTTCATTTGACGATAAAAACTCAATAACGCCATAAATGACGTCACCAAAAAATAATCATTACCTCGCCAAAAAATGGCGTGCACATCAAATCTAATACCAAACGATGTCATTCTCACTACTTGACTAACGGCCACAATCCACATGACCTTGCGTGACGTTGGCGCGACAGCTGACGAGGCGAGGATCGGAGAGTTCCCTCAGCAGTGGAGATTCCGGCACTCCGATCGACTTCGAGGAAGGAGCGGGGGAGGGGCACTACTATGTCACTGTGAGTATTGAGACCTCTGGATTATGAATTGCATGAAATTGTCCTCACTTAAACCGAATGAAGCTAAACATTTGTCGTTTGACTGCGCGCTGTGAAACGTTTTTGGATATAAAATGAGCGAGACATTCGTCAGTTTAAGTGAGAAAATTTTGAGCAACTGGAAATCAACACTCTGGTGAAGGGTCAGTGAGGAATGTGAGGATACATAAATTGTTAAGTGTTTTATGTAGGATATTATTTTGTCAACACGTTCCGGGACACTATTCCAGGCACAATAGATGTTTTATTGTTTTCACGCCTAGTAGGCGTTATCTGTCCCGGAACGTGTTAATTCGTGAAAACATGCCCTACGAACTCGGATTATGTGAAACATTAGTTTATAAAGTGTGGTCACAGATACTTTATAAACTAATGGCAACTCTCAATACTAAAGGTTCGATATAAAATTACCGAAGTGGGAAAAGGTGACACACATTCGAAAAGGTATTTAAACTGCTCATTATTTTAATGAGTTATCTTAATAATAGTTATAATAATTATTTGTTATTTATGTATTCTCACGTCCCAGTTACAAAAACATGGCAGCTTCGGGGACACAAGCAATCTTTGCAGGCAATGCTTCCGTAGCAACGTCACTCCTAACCTTACACATAGCAACTAAGGTAATGGGTATAGCGCTTATGATAATTTTCGTCAAGTGGCGAATCGTCAAGAAATGTGACCGTAGCTTATCTTATCAAAAGCTTAAGCTTTACGTATTTTTAACCCCCGACGCTAAAAAAGAAGGGGTTATAAGTTTAACATGTCTGTCTGTCTGCTGTGGTAGCCACCAAACGAATGAACCAATTTTTATTTAGTTTTTTTTTTATAGATAATTAACATCTCGAGTGTTCATAGCCATGTTTCGTGAGAATCTGTTCAGACGTTTTTTTTATTTGTGATCCTGTGTATCATCCAACATTTAACATTACATCTGACGTATAACTTTATGTAAATACGTCCCCTGTTTTTTTTTCGTGAAGCCTTTGAATCTAATATAATTAGAATGAATCTTAAAATGAATCTTATAAACCAAAAATAACAGTGTCACATTTTATAAAACTCCGTTCCATGACGTATTTGAAACATAATTGTTAGAAAGGAAGAGTCAATTTAAAACAATGTTTCAGTTAATCATTTCTAACGTCCAACTAAGTTAGTTAAAGTTGTTGTTTCGAAGTGTACAAACCATTTACGTGACTTCTTGTGTAATAAAATATGGATAACAATTTACAGGTACTTTTTGTAGTTTTAAATTTAATCGTGTTTTTAACAGGCATAAAAACAGGTAAAGTTTTTCCAAATTATAGTAACTCGACAGCAAATATACTAACTGAAAGAATTGTTTTTATTTTTCTAAAAACAAATGTGCCTTTTTTTCTAATTGAGGAATCGTCTTTCTAAAGGTATTAACCACCTTAAGGTATTTGCTGTCGAGCTCTAAGGATGGAATGAGATTGGAAACTTTTGTTACGTCTTTTTGTTGCATAACTCTGCGTTCTATTATTACAATGGTAATTAATGATTATGATAGAAATGATAGTGTTGTTGCATTATACCTCAGGTGGATATAGCTTTAAGACAATGATGACCATCATCAGTGGGCAGGGCATTATAAAAAGAAAAAGAAAAAAAACCCACTGCTGGGCAAAGGTCTAAAAACTAAGAAAACTAAGAGAATGCTTTTAGCATTAGGTCCACCTTTTGTACACTGTTACTTGTGCTATAAATTTTTTAAATAATTAAATAAAAACTTAACAAAAAAAAACTGTTATGTACAAACCTTCTACAATATATTGATTTTTTTACCCCTTTTCCCAAGGGCAAGTCCTAGTATCTGACAACTATCATTTCTATTAGTTGAAACATAAGCATGCGCCGCATATTCGTTCTTGCATGAAGGCTGATAGAATGTCACCGCTTACCGGCGCTTGCGCATTTGTGTTATGACGCTGAAGGCTTCAGTTGTTGTCAAGAAGGTAGTCATTTAGATTAAAAGTGTACTTAGTGATTGATTTTTGCACGTGAATGAACATTGAGTATAGAGTATCAAGAATCTGTGTATTATTTATAGAATAATATTTATTATTTATGTCTGTCTATATTACAATTGTATGGAGTAAAATTGTCGATGACTAGGTATTAAACTGATATCCAAGTTTTTGAAGTTGCAAAGTTTCATAATATTTTATTGATTTGCTTTTAACTACTTAAATGATAAATATAAATAATACGGTATATCTAAGTAACTTTAACTTCAAAGTCGTAGTGAACAGGTTTCTATCTATGCCGAGTCTAGTCTAGTTAAGATACAAGGGCGTTCACTTTTCATTTCATATAAAAGTATTCGTATCTTATATGTAATGATTTATTTCATTTAGAATCGAATTAGAATCTATTTATCAATTTGGACTATTATCTTCATACAAAGACAAAACAAAGACGTCACCAAACAAACATTCAACGTAGCAATACTAACGGTGTCATACGACGCCCTTGCAGGAGCCCGGCGCGCTGCGCACGACTACCACGACCACAGTGCTGGGCGACGCGCCCTTCGGCAGCATGGTGCACGGGACCACCACTAGGGTGAGTTACACTTATTAATAATATGTTTAAAATAAATTTAATATCAGTTGGTCAAAAGGACCACTGAAAACTGCATGCACGGATAAAATTAATGCATACTGCCCGTCGCTTTCATAAATTAATTGGAATAAGTTGTAACAAAGTAGATACTGGAAAGTGTTTCTAGAAATAACAAATTAGAGCTTGTTAGGTAAGTAGGTGAGTATTTCATTCACATGGATTCATTCAAAGGTATTGAATTATTCAATTAATTTATATTTATTTATGTTGAGGCCACCCTCTGCTCTGAGGCAGATCTGAAGACGTGTAGTTATAAAATATCATGAAGGAATTTCTCAAGATCGCAAAAGAGGCAATAGGATACTACGGACCGAATGATTAGACTTTTAGTTGATTACGCGTAACGTACGTGGAGTACCAGATGATTTTTTTATATTTAAATCTTTGTGGGGCATGTATTCTTAAACGACGTCAACCATAAGACAATGCCGGAGTGGAGTGGAATGTCTTCCATAGGTTCGCGAATGATTACCGCATATAAGTTCACCTAATATCATAATACATACATATTGCAGTCGAGTACAGGCGCCAGCCCGATAGTTGACGAGCCGGAGGAGACGACAGCACCCGAGGGGGAGGTGGTCTCCTCGCAGACCATCAGCTCCAAGACGCGCACCGTCGAGACCATCACCGTGAGTACCAGAACCATGCACCAAGGATATCCGTAGTGGTTATTTGTATAGATGGGGCACGAAAGACATGTAGTACGTGTAGCTGCTCATCATTAATATTAATAGATAAGCTCTTGTCGGTGGAGTTTTTTTTTGCATAAAAACTCCATATTAGTGGAAGTGTGGTGTTTTCCCTCTTGCCTTCCACACCTGCTCACTGCGACTTTTAGCAGCGATGCTGTCGCAAAATGTCAACCTTTGTACACTGCGCTACTTTTAGCATCGATACAGTCGCGATGCTAACGCGCGTTAGTATCGTGCAGTCGTGATGCAAAAGCTGGACATTGACAAATAATTATGTACTGTTGGCGACTGCCAAATTAAATCTGTTCATTGCGTGAGACGCGATGCTGTCGTATCATCGATACTAAAAGTCGCAATGTGTAAGAGATCAAATGCCTTTCCAGATATACTGTACGAATGTATCAGAAGGCTTAATAAGCTTCTGCCACCACTGATGTTGCTGCTACCCAACACCAGCTTATTTGATGGTGGCGTTTACTCGTAGTTGCCACAGTATTTCACTAATATATTGTTTTATGTTCAGTACAAGACGGAGCGCAACGGCGTGGTGGAAACTCGAGTGGAACAGAAGATCACCATCCAGTCGGACGGCGACCCCATCGACCACGACCGCGCGCTCGCCGAGGCAATACAGGTGCGCTCTACTCTTATTGCAGCCACCAGTACATATGTCGCCGTAAAATAGTAAATACTGTTAGATTATATCTCTCTCGCGTTATTGTAAACTGTCGCTAGATTGTGGTATTTAAAATTTTACGGTGACAGATACATATTGTTGAAAGTTTGACTTTGATTGAACTTTATGTTAAGTAGAGAAGGTTCATAATACCGTGAAAATTATATGAGCCAGAGGCTGTAAAAGAGTTTTCGTTTTGTAAGTTTTAAAGTATTGACAGAGCACGGTTTTTCTAAAAAAAAACGGGTCAAGTCTATCAGGCCAGTGGCATACAAGATATGTTTGTTAATATTGTTGTTCATATGTTTCTGCCATTAATTTCTTAGATTGCCAATATTACTTAAAGAAACCATACGTAATCTGAATACGTAATATTTATCCAACATTTATAAGCTAGTTGTGGCAATTTTGTTACAAACTATTTAAATTTATTTTTTTGTATTACATATGAGTAGTATACAGATGTTATTACAGACGAAAGCGCTACACGTGCACCCTTTAACTGTATAGCAAAAAACATACTTATAAACTAACAGAAAGGAGCAATTATAAAGTCTCACTGACATAAGAGTATGGTCCTGAAGCATGCAACACTAATCTGCTCATTGATAATACGAATTTATTTCTCTCCCATACAACTGCCAACCACTCGACGTTTTTATTAGAATCTACAACACTTTTGTATGGTGGCGCAGCGGTTAGAGGGTCTCATTTTAAAGCGACGGCTGCGCCAGAGGTCCTGGGTTCGATTCCCGGGTTGGGCCAAAAATATGTACCTGGGTTTTTCTGTTTAGAAATTCTCAGGGAAGCTCGGAGTTTGGAAGTTGGCGGTGTTTCACCCCCGTGCCTCGGAAAGCACGTAAAGCCGTCGGTCCTGCGCCTGATCTCTCTCCGGTCGTGTCAGATTGCTGTCCCATCGGGCTATGAGAGTAAAAGGAATAGAGAGTGCACCTGTGTTTGCGCACACACTTGTGCACTATAATATGTCCCGTGCAGTCGGTTAGTCGTTGTGACTGCCCACCGTAGTTGAAAACGGCTAGGGGGACTATTATTATTATTACTTTTGAATAAGCCTGAAGAAACATCAGCTATCAAGAGTGTGTCACCCTTTACCATCGTTTATTAAACTTTACAGGAAGCCACAGCGATGAACCCAGACATGACGGTTGAGAAAATCGAGATCCAACAGCAGAGCACGCAGCCGTAACGCGCATACGCGCCGTCCGCCATCTTGGAGCCTTGCAGTTGGCAACACTGACCCGCGCTGCCAACCGCGCGCCAAAAAGTATGTAAAAACTCACCAACCTCTGCCGCGGCCAACAGCGCCATGCCTTTGCCTTAAAAAACTACAATATTCCAATATGGCGGCAGTCATGTTTATATTACAAACTGTTTGTAGTCCGCGGTCTACATACATAGGTATAAGCGACATCACTGCGAATATTAATACTAAGTTATTTAATAAATATAAACATTTATATTAATTGATTGATACAGTGTTAATTAATTATTATATTTGATGTTGTGACGTCGAAACGCACCTTCGATTTATTTTATTAAAGTTAAGAATGCAATTTTTTATTGTATGTAAAATACGTGTTAGGGCGGTGAGCATTTTTCAAAGTTTTTTTATAAGCTTAGGCTAGGGCGATATACAATACTTCTGTGTGTAGTTAGGGGCGCGGTGCATTCGTATTACATTTTAATAGGTTCTATAAATCGACAATAGTTTTCTATTGCGTAGGTAGACATTTGATCAGTGTATGACTTACTAGGTTAACATCAGTCACTGAAATATAAATAACATCGGATAAATTGGATTGCAGAATAAAAGAGATTGAATAATCACGATTCAAAAGATATTAAGACTTGATTGTTTGTAATATCATCACTGTGTACATACTCCATACACATTAAATCATGAATGATGATTGAATTAAAAAAAAATAGAGTATGATTACACTGGCGCCCCGCTAACCGATACATATAATACGGCTTGTAGCAATCAGTGTTGCCATAGTAAGGAAGTGTTCGTGTAAATTCATATTTAACGTCTCTCAGTACGGATTAGCTTTAAAATATGTCACACGAGGTAGACCACCGTTTTTAGATTAAAAAGTATATTTTTTTCTCTCTGTCTTATAATGACTAAACTTTACGACAATGTAGCATGGGACTAATACAGATGATTTCTATATAAAAATATAATATTTTGGCTCTAAATTATATTCGTTCAATGTTTTACTCTATAACTTTAATGTCTCAAAACAGTATTTATCCCATATTTAAATGTACAGGCTCTCTACTTTGTTGAGGGATTTCAATATAATGACTGTCTCGTTTATCTAAATATAAATGAGCGAGATAGATAGATAATTGAAATCGTTTCACAAAGTAGACTTCCAGTTACTAACTATGCATCACACATAAACTAAGTTATTTATTAGAGGGGAACATGAACTCTCAACCGGGGCCCACAGAGTCGAAACATAAATGTATGTTAAAGCATAAAATGATATATGAGGTGTTGCTAGACGGTTGCGAATATATTCAGCGGTAGGTGCTACTTAGGTTAAAGTTACGGAATATTTCGTTATACCCGTGCGAGGATTTAGTATAACCTATAAAAAAGTTTAGTGGGATAATCGACCAATTTCTTTAGTTATCTTTCATTTTTTAATGGTTGCTATCCGTGTCCAAGGACCATGTCTATGGTCCTTGGATCGGATGATTTTAACTATTTCTTATGCTCAAAGATCTCTTTACTATGTTTACGTCTTCTTTGAAATTTGTTTACTTGCATGATCACCACAAACATTGTTAAACTTTTGAAAAGAGGCACTGACAATAGTGACTGAGTTTGTTGCGCAGCTTCGTCTCAGCACTAGCCCAGAATTGTCTCAAAGCTGTGGCAGAGTGTATGTTGGGGACGTGTATAAGTGCCTCCAGTGGGTCTATATGGAAAAATAAATGACTTTTGTGACTTTTTTTATAAAATATTCTTATGACTTTGTTGTGATCTAAATTATTTAATGTCCATATTTATTGAAACTTTTATGGTATTTCTTAAGTTAAATATAAAATCTAACCACACTGCATTTGGTCGATTTCCCCACAAGGCGATGCTTAGTCGGTGTTAGCGTATTTTAAGGCCAGTCGAGCATTTTGTCTTATTATCCACAGGCACAATCGTTTGCCGTTGAAATGTCAACCTTAAAATATCTTCTCTTTGACAAACAATCTTTGAAGTTAAATCTGAGATAGATTTGGGAAAGTATTATTTTTGATATTTCAACGGCCTCACTATTATATGAGCAACGCGTCGATTTTTATGTATAATCTTAAATAAACAGGACATTCCAAAACTGTTCACAAATTCATAGAATTAACTAGATCATGACACAAAGTGTTTCTTTTTTTTATAATTTTTTAAAACATACTTTTAGATTATTTCTCTTGTCGAACGACAGTTTTGACTTCGCTGTGTGCAACGAAAGCGTGCTTATTAGTATCGTTGTAGAAAGCATGCTTTACGTATACAAACGCGAGCAAATTTTTATTTTAAGGATATGTATCCGGCTCGAAGGAGCACACAATGATTGGTCCTTCGCGCCGGATAGACGGAACAACGTCGTATAACGTGTAATACCGCGGAGTCATAACATTCGTCCGCGTACGGTTGGAAATGATACTGATATTGTACAATTATTATTATTAATATATTTCTTACAATAGCTAGACGTAAAGTTTTTGTAATAGTACATAAGTTTATATTACGAAGTTATCGGCACTGATTGAGAATCAGATTTTAATTGTAATGTTTGTCCTTTTTTTATGAATATGACATTTATTTAGCTGGCTCCGTGGATTCGAGGCAAAAGTGGAGTTTTGGTACAAATGTATACGCCATGTAAATGAAAGTTATAATCACCGGTGCTTTTGTAGCGAATCCGCGAGCTCTGTCGTTATTGTGTTTGTTTGCTCGGAGAAGGGAATCAATAAATAAATGTCTAATACCTACTCCATCAAATTGTTTGTGCAATATAATGAAAACAATACTTATTTAGTGCCTTGTAACTAGTAATGCAGTACCGGTTTTCAAAACGTTAAGTAAAAGGCATATGAAGCGTAATTCAGAATTCCATAAATCTTGATACAAGTCCATTGTTTAACGTTAATGAATAAACTTGATTTATAACCCGAAGAGTTTTTGAGTCAGAGTAAACAGGCTTCTTCTGGGTGAGCTCGCTTCATCGTCGACCTAGGCTAGAGCCAAGAGCAAACACATTTCTAATAATAATATTTAAAAAAAAACTAAAGTTTTCCTCTCCGAGTATGCAATACTCTTGTGTTACGTCCCATATTTATTAAAGATGTTTATTTTTCTAACTCGTCCCAGCTCCGTATTATTTTGTATTTACGAGATGAAGTTATCAGATAGAAATACAATAAAAATGCTTTGTTTTACTGGATCGTTTTATTTTCTACATAAAATATGTATAAACATAAGTTATTACGTAGTTAAGTCACACTTACGTTGTAAAATACATAGAACAAGTCTATGTATTTTACAGTTCAATTTTATTCGTTTCCTTCATTCAGATTAGTTACAGATTTACGAAACTAATAGACTGAATTCACGAAGAAAACGATAGTTGGATGGATGGTTACGACTGTGTACCTTATTTTATAGGAAACAAACCTTACTTTGCAGCAACCCACGTGTCAGCAGGACAGCGCTTTATTTTCAAGGAAACAATGAAAAACATAAGACCTCAAGTAGAATATCAGTAAACAATAATCAATAATAATTTGCTTAGAATGAACTTTTTTGTAGTTCGTTATGTAAAATCTAATCTATCATAAGAATAGCTGCCCTCTCTGTATTTCTAGTCAATTACTTAGTAATTCAGTCGCCCGAATAGTATTTTTATATCTGAAATGGATTATTCAAAACCCACTTGTTGTAAGCTCATTCTGGATTTTATTATTAATAAATATTCAAACTCAAAACTCAAAATTTTATGTATGTATTCTCGCAAATAAATTTTCTGATTTCTGATTTCTGATTTCAAACTCAAAAGTTTATTTGTAAAATTTTAGGCACAATAGCGATCTTATAATTAAGGCAAGGGAGTTATTCGGCGTTAGTTTAGTAAATTTTTCGCTTACTCTAATTCATACTGCTCAAGTTATTAAAACAGTATCGTCATTAGTCGCAAAGTATTTTTTTTATTCGCTCGCTTCCTTGTAGATAGTTCCGTTGATCCCCAGTCCGTAGGGAGAGTCCGCGCCTGTCTGCAGGTAGAATTGGCCTTTGGTGCCTGGCTTCACCGGGAAACCCATGTAGCTGAGGAACAAATACGTCATTTATTATATGTTTTAGGGTGATAGGCACCACTGCCTAAAATATAAAGAGGGAGAAAAGCATCGGATCGGGGATCGCGCAAAGACTACTGAAATTCTAAGGTAAGAATACCAAGGCGTGAATCCATTGCGTATTGATGGTACTTCTACTCCTTGCCTCACTTATTATATCACCA
The DNA here is from genome assembly GCA_963584085.1 of Pyrausta aurata. Taxonomy (NCBI): domain Eukaryota; kingdom Metazoa; phylum Arthropoda; class Insecta; order Lepidoptera; family Crambidae; genus Pyrausta; species Pyrausta aurata. The sequence goes on from OY757274.1 coordinate 615,073, forward strand.
GTTTGACTCCCTTTTTAACCGGCTTACAAAAAGGTTTTTCTGGTATTAGTTTGACCAGCTCACTGACAGTCACTGTAACAGATTGCAGCATATTACTCCTTTTGGTTGAATCTGGAGCACTACTTCGTAACTTGACGTCGCTGCTTCTATGAAGATCTTACATGAGCTGAGTACACTGAAGCATCATCAAAACCATTGACCTGTACCTAAAAGGATATTTACCTGGTTTCATTAGAGCATTGTCCCTTGGTGAAGGCCTCCCAGCTTTCACAGCGCACAGCTGGGAAAGCTTCCTCATTCAGAATAGACTCCGCGAACATCTTCCACGCGCGGGAGTGGCTGCAGGAAGGTGTTGTGCAGTTGGGCTGCTCCAAACCGCCGTTGGGGTAGAAGTCTACTTGACCTGGAAGTGGAAGACATATGCATTCGTGAAGATAGGTGCATCCATGTACAAGCAAACTACTCGTAAGTCAAGCAAGCGAGTACACACTGGTAAGCTTCGGTGCGTCTTATGCAGTGATTCATAGTAATTTGAAGACGAAGTGGGGGTAATTAAGTCACTTACAAATATCTGTTTAAAGAACAACGAAGGCAGCCCTATTACTAGAAGCGATCCCTTTCAGACAACATTTGAGCTGATTTATCATCATACATCGTTAATTGCTTCAAGTGGATGTTCATTTTTTAAAATAGGTTTGGCATGATAAGCTGGAAATCCCGTAAGGAGGACTAGTGGTACTTACAACGCCACCAGAAATCATAATAAATGCAGTATTCTCATTTCACTCACCAAGAGCATTTTTCAATCCAAACGCGGCTCCATCCGTATGTATAACATCCAAAAACTCCGCATCCGTGGAGTTCAGTCTCATATCGTCACCTACGTGCGAGAAGCACGGCCCAGCGGGGTCGAGGCCGGTGATCCGGCCGACCTTCAGCCCGGTGAGATTGCTGAACTCTTTGCCCGTGAAGCCGACGATCTGGGCGCCTAGGCTGTGCCCTATTACGTGCAGGTTCTGAGGGTCATAGCCCGCTGAAATAGAACAAAAGAATAGTAAATATGTATACAAATAAGCTACTGTGTAAGTAAATAAGTGCGCCAGCAATTGCCCGCCGCGCAACCACTGCGCATTACACTTATCAGCAGCGCGACTGTCCTTTGCGCTGCTAAAGTCGTCGAAATGTAAAAACACTTCGTTCACATGGTTGGGATAGCAAAAAACCTATTTTAAGTAAGACATGCATCAATCAACTTAAACTTTTCGTAAGTTCCGAGTCCGACTTCCAAGTCAGCTTGTCCAGAAAGGACGAATTCGCCGCGATTCGCTCGCGCGTATTACGCGCGACCGTTGCGGCCACAAGATGCGTACCAAACCAACGTGCGAGCATTTGGGGAGGAATTCAGTACGAAACATGGAGTTGAACGAAGCGGTCACGTTGTGGTTAAGAATGTATTAACTCGTCAAGTATGTGTAAACGAGACTCAATAAAAATTCCATTGTTATGCGACTCTCGGCATTCGTTTGATACCTGACTGATTAAGTACATCCAATTCTTAATGATAGAATGACACATAGTATGTTTAAAACTTTGTATCCGAAATTAAGACAACGAGAAGAAATTTTTTAACTACTTTCGTATGTCCGTGAAATCGTTTGATGATTTACTTTTATTAATTGAAGTAGATTTCCATTTCCCTCGATACGTGCACTCGCTCTAGAGTTCGCGCGTTAACTGGACGCAACAAGGCGTCCCTAGTATCTCGACTCGCGCGCAATACGCGTGAATCAAGCGCGAGTCGCGAGTCTGACGTAGTGCATGCGATTTTGTGGACGCGATGTATTGATGTCTAGTACCTCGACAACGCGCGTATGAATTCGCGCGATACGATTCGCGGCGAATTCGCCCTTTCTGGACAAGGTCTAATAACTATATAATAATAACTTCATCATTATCAGTCAACTAAGACGACCACTGCTGTACCTACATGAAGCCTTCAGTTCCGTTTTTCACTGCGACCGTTAACAAGCAGTCTGCATCCAGTTTGATCCTGCGATCTATAGAAGGTCGTCTGTCCATCTTACCGGTGGACATTAAACGCCCAGGGATACAGGCCGCCGGTGGTCGCGTTAAAAAAATAATGTTGATAAACACATCCGTGGTGTGACTGCAACCTACCTTTGACCATATTCGCTAGCGCGGAACCTAGCTTCTCTCCTATGAAGCGCACGTAGGTGGTGGAGCGAAGATATAGCCGGCCAATGAATGCGCTGCCGTCCAGCGCCAGAAGATTGTACATTCCTGAAACAGGGGCCGTCATATCACCTTTAGTTAAAGCCCAGTTAAACATCATTTCTTAGAACTGTCTTTTTGAACTGCACTTTATTTGCACATTAAAATCTATTCAAATTAGAATCTATTCAAAGTTAGAGTGAACAGGCTTCTTCTGGGCGAGCTCGTTCCATCTTCGACTCCATCTTAGTCGTACTAGGCTTGATCTGAAGTCAAGAGCAAACACATACCAAAATATAAAACATTGGCCAATGATGTTTTAAAAGTAATAAAACATCATTGACATTAGCTTAACATTTAACATAGTTTTCGCTATAAAGAGGTCTATAGCGACACTTATTAAAATACTGGAAGGTAGCTCCAATTTTTATAAGAGTGAACTACCCTTATTATGATCAACTTTTTTTCTGTTGGTCCAGTTCGTTTTCATTCAGTTCAGTGCCGGTGTTTTATACAAAAAATTGGTAAGAAGTTGATTATCAAATTAATTTAAAGTGAATAAGTGTTAAAACTATTGATATAAGTATGTAGTTTAGTTTTGCGAGCAGGCGAAGATCGTAGAAGAAATAAAATGGTAAGTAAATTGTGGATATTTAAAATTTCTTTCATTCTATATATTGTTTTAAACTTTCATGGTCACTAACATTAGAATAGATAGATACGGGATTGCTAGGTACCATGTACTTGTGTGTGTGTACCATGTGATTGCGGGTACGAATCCCGCCAAAGCGCAATTTACGGTTTCTAATTACATCTTTTATGAATAGAAAATAACACTGTAAGTGTTAAAAACGTTACATTAACCAAAAGTTGCGGAAATGTGTCATAATACAATACGGGAAATTTTTAACTGCACCTCTCTTTAGAAATTTAAGCAAACAAAATTTCTCTACTAATAACCTACTGAATATCAAAAATACTGATTTGCACACAAATTATAGGCGAGTACGGTTGACTGCGATTTGTTACGTAAGGGCGAAAAGGCTGCACTTCCCGCAGCGCCGGAGAAGAGGAAATCCAAATTGCTTGCATTCCCCCTCCAATACAAAAAAAGAAGGTTAGGTTAGGTTAGAACTGCGACCACACAGCGCGCCGAGCGCCATTTTCTAGTGTTTTGTTACCTTCTTGTTTGGGAAAGGGGGGAGAACACCTCTCGGGAGGGGTGGCAACTGTAGAAGACCGACAGACATGCGACTCTTCGCCTATGGTCTAGACTATTTTAGTCAGTTCATTTTAGAAGAGTTCATTGTCTCTGATAAGTAGAACTTCTACCTACCTTTCTTATAGAAAGCATCACTAATGAGCTTGAATGAGGGCCCCCCAGGGTTGTCTGTGAAGCCGTGCATGTAGATAACTAGTCGCTTCTCCAGCAAGTGAGGAGCCGCCACCAGGAACTCACTCACCGAGTTTATGTTGATAGACGCGTTAAAATCACTGGGAAGTAAAAGTTTTAAATAGTAAGCCAAACTCAAACGAGCGCCCAGAAGCTAATCCACTTACATTCAATGATATTATACAGGATGTTTTTGCAAGGGGGTGCAAAAATTTTTGGAGGTGGTCTCATTCACCTTCATCAATATGAACAACTTTTACTATGGGGCCAGCATTTAAACCCATTTTTTTTCTGCCTCTCCATGGATACGTTATCGTCAATGTAGCTGACTGATTTTGTATGGGGCACCTGAAATTTTATTTAAGATTTCGACCATGACTCAACATTAACTCGGTGAGTGAGTTAAAGTTGTTCTTATTGGTGGTCTCATTTACCTCCAAAAATTTGGCACCATCTTGCAAAAACACCCTGTATACAACATTTCACAGGTTTGTCATTACAAACTGTTGTAGGTACCTCTTTCTTTGTAATTACTAATTTAGTGCAGGTAACTACAGTTTGTTTCAGACATTGTTTAATTACACATGTGGTGGCAGCCTTTAATTAGGGCAACACTATAACTATGTTATCTTTTCTGCGGCCAATGGACTCCAGGCCAAGAACTTCCTCAACAAAAAAAAAAGTTATCATTTCTTGTATTTTGTTATTGTGAAGTAAATGCTTTGTTGGTTGTCCTGAAATAAAAAAAATGTGCGTAATACACAAGTGCACTCTGTGTGTGAGAGAATATATGCAATCCAATCCAACATGACCGGGAGATCGCGCAGGACTTGTACTTTCAAGACAATCTACAAAAACACATCATAAAATTAAAGGTTGTCTAGAAGACACCGCTTATAGCGACAATACCGCCTAAATTTTACTTTTCCTTCAAACGAATTTGTAAATTAATTAATATTATGTGCAATAAAGAGTTATCTTATCATATCTTATCTTATCTATCAAGTTTATGTAGGTACCCTTATTAAAGGAGATGTTTTCGTTTGTATGGGGAAAATGCCAACACCTTGTACATGACACTAAAAAATAGTTTATGTAAAGCTTAATCATTTTAAGAATGAATTTTGTCCGTAAAATATTAAATTTTTGGGTACTAAGTAACATAAACTAATAAAATCTAGCAATATTTCATGATATTGTCTAATAAATCTGTCAAATACCTGTCAGCCAATCAACTGTTTGAACAGATTACAAAAGATCGAAAGCGGAGAGCAAAATAACACATGACATTGACAGATTAAGCAAAATGACACTTGACACTGACAGATTAACTTTGTTGCACGTTTCGACATGTTTTTTTTTCGGTTTTTTTGGAGTAAGTTTAGACAGAAGGTGTTGCCAGGGTTTTTAAAAGTTTATTATTTTATTACTTAAATTACCCAAAGATAGTGAATTAAATTAAGATTTCATATAGTACATCTAATCACCTGTATTTTTAGCTATTTTCAGAAAAACCGCACATGGTCTTGGCATTTTTGTAAACCTTTGTAGTACTTACTGAGAGATGTATTTCAAAGAGAGCTGGTTGAGATCTGGCTCCTCTCCTTCAACTTGCTCGTACGTCACTCCGAATAGTTTTTTCAACTGTGCACCTGCAGACAAACACATATTCTCAATACCATAAGTTTAAAGATACAATATAGGTATAAACCTTCTTTCAAGTTGCAAGTTCAACCTAGATATTATGAGATACATACTGTAGGTATTTATTAGACAAAAAGTAAAATAAAACTAAGGGGCCGTCCATTAATCACGTGAGGTCGTTTTTCTCATTTTTTGACCCCCCCCCTCCCCCCTGATGATATTTGGTGAGGTTTGGGACCACTCCCCCCCCCTCCCCCTGGATCACGTGTATTTTTTGGAAGTCTATGTAAAGGCTATTTTTGACTGGAAAAAAATATTTAACAAATGGCGTTTTGATTCGAAAAACATTTATATGTATTTGCAATAAAATTAATGAATATATTAATTAATAATAATTAATTAATGTTGTCTTCGTCCCACGGAGTTGCAAGACTTTCATTTAAGGTTACAACTGGTAAAGCTTCTTCTTCACTGGCAGTTGTTATTGGCAAAGAGGTTTGTGACATATTAACTTCGGTTTCGTCAAGCCACTCGGTATCATCATCCTCGCGCACTACGCAGAGAACCTCCCTCCCTCGTAGCGTGAGGATACGAGTGGGCGTTTCGTGGACAGTATACTACAAATCGTTCAAATTTTCGCGCCGTTCAAAATTTCGGTTCAGAAATAGCGCTTTTTGACAAAAAATAAATAAAATTAATTACACGTGATGTCTAACGAGACCCCCCCTCCCCCCTCGTGATGTTTCGTGATGTTTTCCGCACCCCCTCCCCCCCCTTTTGAGCCTCACGTGATTAATGGACGGCCCCTAAGACAGGTATGCATGAAATCATAAAAAATAAATAACTCATATCCTTATGTTCACACGTATATAACTCACACTACATGCTGCTTAGCCGAGGCCTGCCTCGTCCCAGGGCGGAGAAGAAGAAGAAGATCACCAGGGCTAGCAGGTAATGAGATAGTCATGTTCATATCACTCACACTGACTGGAACTGGTATGACTGACGGCTTAAACTACAGGCTGCTTAGCCGAGGCCTGCCTCGTCCCAGGGCGGAGAAGAAGAAGAAGATCACCAGGGCTAGCAGGTAATGAGATAGTCATGTTCACATCACTCACACTGGCTGGAAAAGGCAGCAATGGCGGTATTCACCACAGGCTGCTCAACCGAGGCCACCCCTTTCTGGATGCCTTTTCCGAGAGCGGTTTCAGCTGATGCGGCCGGGGTTGGTGCGAGCAGGTGCAGCACCTGATAACATGACATGATTATAAGAAACAAGCGGTTAAATAGGTACACACTTTATTAAAAGCACAATAGTTTCTTATAAAAAAAGGGGGTAGTACTATTCCACAAATATGAACACCTTTATTGTAAAATCACAACTGAATAAATAAATTAGGTCAAGCTGAAGTTTAAAAGTTCGCAAGGGGAAAATGACTTGAAATCAAATAACGAAATATTAAATTGAACCTAGTGATAAAATAACTAAATTAGGATAGTTACAATTGATCAATTAACTTATTTTACGCAAAGGGACAGAGGTTCTTTAAGAAGTGTTAACTCCTCGAAAATCAGCAGCCAAGTGAAGGAGCGGAGCGCGTCGAGTCCCGGCGTAGCGCGCGGAACCGGCTTGTTTCCCGCGCGGACGTGACGTCATAGTCCGTTCGAAAACGCAGCGATAACATGATACACTTATCTATCACATTATTTAAATGTTTAAGTTGCATCTGATCTAAGTATACAGGGTGTAGATTTCAATCTGCGCAGTACTTACAGAGGTGAGATTCTAAGATACTAATTGAATCGACTTGAAAGAAACTAAAAAACAAATCAGATTTTGACTAATTGGATGAGCACTAATTATAGGTTTAACACAAAAAAAGTTAACAAACTAAATTCGAGAGTGGTGTTGCTTATCTCGATTAAAAACGACTCATATTTATTGAGCCCAATTTAAAAACTTAGGGGGCCCTATTTTTGAATCACTCGCTTTAAAATGGCGAGTGATTTTCGTTCGAAAATGAATGAAAAATAGGACTAGGTTAGGTTGTTGGGCTCAATAAATATAAGTCGTTTTTAATAGAGATTTAATCGAGATAAGCAACCAGGAGGCCAATTCTCGTGCAGTTCGCATACGAAAAAAGTTCACCGATCGAATTTTCTTTTTCAAAGAAAATACAGTTATTGCTTTATCCGGTTCACGATTTCTATGCATTTTAATTTCTTTCGTACGGTAGTATTTTTTACGTGCATATATTACTTGATTTTTTCGGTCAAACAGTGATACTCGTAATCGAATTACCACACGAAATAATTCCTGGCGCGGAAATCACGACATAGTTCCCTTTCAAACCACCAGGTGGGGCTCGAAAAATGCTGAGACAAAATTGGTAATTTCGTGTATTTATTTATTAAGAAGAATGTTTGAATCAAGCTTAAAAACATATGTTTTTTTAAGATTTATTAAAGATTTAGATACGTAAGAAGGATATTCGGTAAAGCAGAAAATCAGAATATTGAAATTGTATACGCGAAATGTCAAAAATCTTACTACAGACAGGCACTCTCTGTTCCTTCCCTCTCATTTTTTGGTGAGACCAGGGGCCCTATTTTTGAATTATTCGCTTCAAGATGGCGAGTGATTTTCGTTCGACGTAGTGTCAAAAGTCATAGAACAAAAATCGTTTTTGAACGAAAATCACTCGCCATATCCAAGCGAGTGATTCAAAAATAGAGCTCCTGACGGCAAATCCGACATGACCGGTGAGAGGCGCGGGTAAAATTTGTTATTTTATGTTGCCTTTGCCCGCTCTTAAACAGCGAAGGCTATAATAGGCTACAATAATAGGCTACAATGCATTCATTACGGTACGACCCGCGGAAATGGAGTACCTACAAAACGCGCGTACTAAGTCGCGGGGGGTCGCTAGTCTATACTTTTATAAAATTACCCCCCTCAAATATACATTTTCAAATTTTTTATGATAAAAGTGTGTTGAAAACTGTATGACATCAGGTCCACGCACCTTCGCCCCTCAGGGTGTTGGATATAGCTTTTTTGTAAGTAGAGAAACTGATATTGAAAACATCTACTTATGTCTTTGCCACCTTAGATCAGCTCGATACGTGCGGCACATTCTAACTAACGGGTTGTAAAAGGATGTGTTATTTTTATACAATTGAATGTCAAATATATTAGGGTTCCTGGATCTGTGTCGAGTGTTAATATTAATTGACGATAAAAGATATTGAATTTACTTTATTTTTTATTAAATAAAATAATATTGGGTATGTATCAAAAATGATACAATAAACATTTAAGGGTAATTCCCAATAACGCCGAAGTGACATTTTAGTTAGTGTGATTTTTGTTTCTAAAGCAATTTAGTTTCATTTATTACAAAGTTTAATAAATAAATATCAGTATTTCAAATTACCCGTGCATTTTTACTATAAACCTGCTAGTTAGGTGGCAAAAAAATTTCGGTACCTAGGCTTTATTTGGTGACCTTACCTCATTAATTACCACGATTCATTTATTTTATTTTGAACAAAGTTACCTTTTATATATATGTTTTGCGTTGAATTATTTTACGGGAAATCCGAAAATTACGCGGGCGACGCCGCGGCGGACCGCTATAATGTAGTTAGAGATGGCGCTATACTTATTTACTCGCGGTCCAGCTTGAGTTATTCCGAATAATTTAATAAGTAAGTAGGTAAATATTAAACATTAAACGGTCATGTGTAGATTGACGTCGTTGAGGTATTGTCGTTTGTACACACGAGACGAAGCAAGGCGCAAACGATTTTGGCTCTTTCTTTGACCAACGTGGTAAGGCGGTGGTGATCATAATATTATAAGTATGTTAAGCTGATTTCTTCTTGACTTTTGTATAATTGATTGTTTGAATGTACTTATCGCAGAATCATAACTGGTCCGATTTTAAAAAAAACTTTGTAAGGTACACGCATCTAGGACGTACCTACGTATCCAGGGCCTTTCTTCTTATAGCCTAAGAAGGCTATTAAAAAAAACATTAGGAAGCTATGTCTTTCAGGAACGGAGTAAAATCAATAGGCGCATGTAGTTCTGGGAGACTGCTATTTTATTACAAAAAGATGTTAGGGTTGGTTGCATCATATTTGACTTCAACTCCAATTGACGTCAAACATCTGTCAACCTACATTGAACATTATTTACGGCTTTTGTATTTATAGTTATATGTCCCAGTGTAACAGAAAAGTACTATTTAGATAAGTACTAAGTAGCTAGTTGATTTTTGTTCGTTCGTAGTAGTGTTTTGTCACTACACGGTGGCCGAGTGGTTTAGGCATACGCCCGGATAGACAGTAAGACACGGGGTTCGATTCCTCGTCTGTCAGTCTTTTTACAAGTGCCATTGATGTTACTAAGTAGCTATCTTAGTACTATTATATATTCTGTGCTACTACTATAATATTATAAAACGGAGAAATTGAGCCGATTTGTAAAAACTATTTTATGTTAGATAGCTTATTTCTTGGGGAAAACTGTGAGCTATATAAAACAGCATGAGACGTAGAAATCAACGGGATCGGAGTAAAATCAAAAAGCGCTGACGAAGTCGCGGGGGACTGTTAGCTATATAGTAAGAAATATAAATTTTGACTGCCTCGGTGGCGCAGCGGTGAGAGGGTCGCATTTTAAAGCGACGGCTGCGCCGGAGGTCCCAGGTTCAATTCCTGGGTCGGGCCAAAAATATGTACCGGAGTTTTTCTGTTCAGAAATTCTCAGGGTAGCCCGGAGTTGGGAAGTTGGCGGTGTTTCATCCCCGTGCCTCGGAAAGCACGTAAAGACGTTGGTCCTGCGCCTGATCTCTCTCCGGTCGTGTCAGATTGCTGTCCCATCGGGCTATGAGAGTGAAAGGAATAGAGAGTGCACCTGTGTTTGCGCACACACTTGTGCACTATAATATGTCCCGCGCAGTCGGTTAGTCGTTGTGACTGGCCACCGTAGTCGAAATCGGCTAGGGGGACTATTTTAGTAAGAAATATGATGTCTCTTAGAATAAAGGCAAATCAATATCGCGACAAGCTCTTGTAAAATTTTAGGTAAATAGTACCTACTTAGTTTGATTTCATTAAAAGTTGATTTTCATCTTTTTAGGTCAGTTATATGTAAAGTTTGTTTTAAAGTTAATATTTGTTGTGCAAACTTCTTAGCTTTAATTCAAACCCAAGTAAGTGGTTTTAACAAAATCGAATTTTGTAAATTGTTAATAAAGTAAAAGTAAAGTAAAGTTGGGCTGTTACGTCCCACTGCTGGGCAAAGGCCTTACTTAAACTGTGAGGTAGTTTGGGCCATTCTCCACCACGCCGGTTCAAAGCAGATTGGTGGAGGGGCATTGCAAAGCAAGCGACCAACCTTTCTGTTAAATGTTATCAAGCCGCACATACGCTTCTGACAATGCTTAACAACCGATATTAGCCGGGACCAACGGCTTAAATAATAAAAAACCGGTTAAGTGCGTGCCGGACCCGCGCACTGAGGGTTCCGTGCCACCCTTAACTAAATTCAGGGTCCACTTACTTTCACTTAACGAAAACATCACAATATATTGCGACAGCAAAAATAACTTTGTTTTTCATAGTGTTTGTATGAAAGACAAAGTTATATTTGCGGTTGATAAAAATGTGCAATATCTCAAAAACTACTGGTTCGATCTCCTCCAAACTAATTTTCCTTGCAAGTTTTTGTTGAGATCTACATCATATTTTTTTCAAAATATTCACTTTCTTTGTTCAAAAGTTAGATGGGGGGGGGGACGCCCATTTTACCACTTTGGAAGCGTGTATATCCCAGACAGACAGACAGACAGACAGACAGACAGACAGACAGACTTGACGAAACTATAAGGGTTCCGTTTTTTGCCATTTGGCTACGGAACCCTAAAAAAAGATACATTGCTTAAATATAGGTCTTATCTTTTTTTGCTAGCCGTTTGTGTTATTAAAAATATAAAAAATCTTACCAAGTATATCGCGAACAAAAGAAGTCTGTTCATGTTGAATTGTTTCTCGTGCAGTTGTAGACAGGAAATTTAATTTTCTTATATTAGCATGCCTTATATAGTGGTTATATTTGAGTATTTGTGTTTGCATAGGTGTTGAAATACGTATAATATAATTAAGTAAATTGTGAAGACATAAAATTTCGCATTAAAGACATTTAATTTCGGGGAAATATTTTATAAATGTAATACTAATACACACATTAATAAAACCGGCCAAGTGCGAGTCGGACCCGCGCACTGAGGGATAGAGGGCACTAGCGAAAACAACACAATATTTTTTGACAGTATTGGGAAATTGCACGACAGTAGCGCCTCCTAGCGTGCTCAACTTTGTGCGCTCTGTGGCACTGACGGTTTGAAATGTCATCGCGGCAATAAAACAAATATCCTTATAAGATATTTATTTGTGAATAAATTTAGATAAAATACTGCGATTTTGATATGCAAGGAGTTGTGAAGGAATTTGTGATCTTCTTCTTCTCTTCTTCTTCTCTTTTTATGGCTAATCTGTGGTGTCACATTCGCCAATGTCACGTGAGTATAGTATTTACACTGTTTGTGGGGAAAGAGTCAGTGTAAATCTGTATAATTTGTGATCTTACAATTGAATAAAAGTAAGTAAATATTCTTAAAAAGTGTGTTTTATTGTAGTCATGTCAGGGTTTGTTTACTTCATGCTGTAATTGAATTTTTCTGTAAAACAATAAAGATAAAGCTCTTTCAATGGTTTAATTTAGTAATAGTTAACATTCTTAGTTGCGTTTGTGTCGCTAGTAATAAATTCAATGTCGTTTTCAAGTCGAAATAAGTATAATTTTGAAGACCGGATTTCTCACTCACGCTATTATATTTCAACAACAAATTATTGAAGCTATCAGTATAAGACAGACATCTGTTCTATGAAACCTTACAAAACATCTGTAATCAGTCTGGTATCAAACGACACCTGGGAGTCGCATAACAATGGAATTTATATTGTGTCTCGTTTACACATACTTGACGAGTTAAAGTTATGAATAATCATTTTCCGTTTGAAATCATAATCAGTTTGAGTTTTAATAGACAGTATTTAATTTTTCGTTGCATTGCAGGTGAATACAGCACGAGAAGTCACAAGTGTTTGTTGGAACACATTTCGTCGCTATGTAACAGGGGCTGGTTGACTCTTCTGATATCTTGCCATCAATAAAATGATCCATTAACACTGAAACAAAATAAAATGTGTTCTAACAGACAATCCCAATGATTCAATAAAGATTTAAATAAGATAATGATGTTACTTACTTTGTTATCCTGACTGCAGCTATCCATTTTAACCGTTATACCACTTTCCAAGCAGCTGTTGGGAAATAGTAAACCTTACATAAACTATTTCTGTCTGTATTCTTACAGTTTCTCACACAGCAACTACAGTGACTCATTATTTTTGACCGAATAAACAAATTATATATAACACGGCGTAAATTCTGAGCAATATCAGTATATTATGAAGATGGGGGGGGGGGGGGGACGTCAAGTCTTAAATGTCATTTATTTTTACTTTTTGTATCTGAATCGGAAAGCGGTAAATAAGATACACTTACCTACAAATTTTCATTTGTGTGATGCTAATAGTTTTAGAATAAAGTGGCTTTGACATACGGACGGACAGACAGACAGACTTGACGAAACTATAAGGGTTCCGTTTTTGCCATTCGGCTACGAAACCCTAATAAACTTTTTACGGCGGCAAAAAGAAATCCACAGTTTCAGTATGTCGGTATTATTCTTTATTCAAATAAAGTATTTCGTATTCAAGGCTATATCAGTAGCTGTAAAATAACTCTTTGAAGCAGCGGAGTTGGCTGAAAACGCCAAGCGTCGCAAGTACGTCTCACTTGCAAGTGATTATATATTTGCGTCGTTTGGCGTTGAAACGTTTGGGCCGTGGGGGCTTCGGCTAAATTACTGTTTAGAAAAATTTCGCCAAAACTAAATTCTGTTACGGCCAATAGTAAAGCTGGCTGGTTCCTAGCTCAAAGGATTAGCATAGCTATCCACTCGCTCACTGAGGGTTCCGTGCCAACTTTATCTGAATTAGGGATTCTTACTTCCACTAAGCCAAAATACCACAATATTTTGTTGACCGAAAATATAACTTTGTTTTTCATAGTGGGTATTTGTATGAAGTACAAAGTTATGTTTGTGGTTTTTAAAGATTCAAAATTTACACACGCTTAGTTTAAAAGTTAGATGGGGGTGGGGGGAGGGGGATCTATCACAGCGCTCACAGTGGCCAAAAGTAACATTAATGTCTGCTCCTTCATTTTTCACATCTGTCAAAAAGTACTGATATTGCTCCGAATTTAAGCCCTGTCATAAATAATTTGCTTATTCCGCCAAAAATAATGAGACACTGTAGTTGCTGTGTAATAAACTGTAAGAATACAGGCAAGAATACTTTATTTAAGTTTTACCGATTCTCAAAAGCTGCTTGGAAAGTAAGAACAACGGTTAAAATGGATAACTGCAGTGTGACTGCAGTCAGGGAACAAAATAAGTAACATCATAACCTTATTTAAATCTTATTTCATCTTATTTAAATAAATTAAATACTATATTTTGATAGGTATAGTAAAGCAAGCTGAAGTTTTTTTTGTTTGAAATCAAAGTTGAATATGTTTGTTTATTGCCATTCAGTGTAACGCGCTTATCTCAACACAATTGAATAATAACTCCAAATGAATGTTCGCTCATAACTCAAGTAGGTACAGGCACGACGCGCGCTTGCGCCAGCTGCTTGCTATGGTCGCTGCATTGGACTCTGCGAGGTAAAATCACTTGCACCACACGTCGTCTCTTTTGCTTGAAGTGACGCCCGCTATTGTGTGGTGTGTGGAAGACGCCTAACCACTTACACGACGAAAATCGTTTCGTCGTGTAAGTGGTTAGGCGGCAGAGACCTCTGAGAAACTTTGATATAAAGGTTCACCTACAGATTTTTACGGAACCCTCGGTGCGCGAGTCTGACTCGCACTTGAGGCAAAAGTGGAGTTTTGGTACAAATGTATACCCCATGTAAATGAAGGTTACAATCACGAGTGCTTTTGTAGCGAATCCGCGAGCTCTGTCGTTATTGTGCTTGTTTGCTCGGAGAAGGCAATCTATAAATACATGTCTAATACCTCATCATTATTATCATTATTATCAGCCAAAGGACGTCCACTGATGGCCTCCCCCAAGGCTTTCCACAACGACCGGTTGTGAGCGGTCTGCATCCAGTGCGATCCTGCGATCTTTAAAAGGTCGTCTGTCCATCTTGTCGGTGGACGTCCTACGCTGCGCCTTTGGTCGAAGGGTTTCCAATCTAGGACTTTTCTGCCCCAACGGCCATCAGTTCTATGCGCTATGTGCCCTGCCCACTGCCACTTGAGCTTACTGATTCACAGGGCTATGTCCGTTACCTTAGTTCTTCTACGCACCTCGTTTCTGATTCGATCTCGTAGAGAAACACCGAGCATAGGGTGCGTCTCATTTGTTATACAATCATTTGATATAATTCAACTTTAATAACGATCACTTTACATAAGAATCATTTGTTATAAAAACACATGATATAATTTTGTTTATCATAACGTTTACTTCACATAATATTCATTTTATATAATACCATTTAGTATAACGTTCATATCTTATAAAAACATTTGAAATAAAACTTATTTTATATATCGTTCATTTGATATAATTTTGTTTGACATACGCATTATTTCATATAACTATTATTTGAGATAATAACGTTTCAAATAATGAATAAAAGAAATAACCGTGAAATTAATATAACCTTCACTTGGTATAACTTCCATTGGTATAATTTCAATTGTTTTTTTAAAACTAATTATCAAAAATCTGAATTATGTTAACCCCGACTCGCCGTGGTCACTTCGCCGTGGTACTTGTCTGCCCGATACTAGAGTGTAATTTAGAAGCCGGAGGCGCGGAGGGAGAGCAGCCTCCGCCCGCTGTAACAAGGGGCAGGCACCCGTGCGAGCCGGAGCGGCTGAGGCTGGTCGCCGAAGGCCGAAGGCCGAGGCGACTAAAAAGCCGAAGCTGTGGAGGTGAGCGTGGGTGACTGCGCTTTGTTGCACAAGGGCGGAGAGGCTGCACTTCCCGCAGCGCCGGAGACGTGGAAATAATGATGCATGTGTGCTTGCTTGCATGCTGCATGCCTGCTTGCATGCTGCATGCCTGCTTGCATGCTGCATGCCTGCTTGCATGCTGCATTCCTGCTTGCATGCTGCATGCCTGCTTGCATGCTGTATGCCTGCTTGCATGGTGCTTGCCTGCTTGCTTGCATCATTGCCTGCATCCTGCATGCCTTGAATAACCTAGCAGCTGCATTTTTTTTTTAATGTAATTGTTTATATATTATATGAATCATATAAATTAGAGTTTATATGAAGTTATCATAAAAGAGTGTTATCGTACATAAATTTTATATAAACGTTATTTGTTTTAATTATTATATCATGTAAATGTTATATTAAATGTTGTTATATGAATTGATTTTAGCTCAATCGTTTGTTATACGTTTTAAAATTATATCATTCAAAATTATATCATTCCATCATTATACTAAAAAAGTGTTATATTAAACAAAATTATATCATGTGATTGTATATGTTTTGAACTTTATATGATATGTTGTTATATTATATATTACACACCCCCGAGCATAGCCCTCTCCATCGCTCGTTGTGTGATTTCGAGCTTCTTTATTAGGCCCATAGTTAGAGACCACGTTTCGGATCCGTATGTCATCACTGGTAACACACACTGGTTGAAGACTTTCGTCTTCATACACTGAGGTAATTGAGACGAGAAGTCGCTCTTGCGCAGTTTCCCGATCGTTGCCCAGCCGAGTTGGATTCGTCGATTGACCTCTTTCTCAAAGTTGGACCTACCTAATTGGATTACTTGTCCCAGGTAGACGTACTCGTCAACAACTTCGAGAATTGAGTTCTCAACAGATACCGGAGTGGGTACAACACGAGAGTTCGACATAATTCTCGTCTTTTCCATGTTCATTGTAAGACCCACTTGTTGGGATACTCGCTCAAGGTCTTCGAGCATAGTGCCCAGATCATCCAGCGTCTTTGCCACAACGACTATATCATCGGCAAACCGGAGGTGTTTGATGTATTCGCCATTGACGTTGATGCCGAATCCTTCCCATTCCAGGAGCTTGAAGGAAGGCCTAATACCTACTCCATCAAATTGTCTGTGCAATCTAATGAAAATAATATTTATTTAGTGCCTTGTAACTAGTTACGCAGTAGCGGTTTCCAAAACGTAAAATTAAAGGCATATGAAGCCTAATTCAGAATTTCATAAATCTTGATACAAGACCATTATGAAACGTTAATGAATAAACTTGATTTATAGCCCGACGAGTTTCAGAGTCAGAGTGAACAGGCTTCTTCTGGGTGAGCTCGCTCCATCGTCGACTCTGTCTAAGCCCAAGCGGGTCTAGGCTAGAACCAAGAGCTCTATTTTTGAATCGCTCGCTTCAAGATGGCGAGTGATTTTCGTTCGAAAAAGAGTTATTTTCGTTGACTTTTAATTCATCTTCGAACGAAAATCACTCGCCATTTTCAAGCGAATGATTCAAAAATAGGGCCCCAAGAGCAAACACATTTCTAATAATATTAGAAAAAAAAACTATAGCTTTCCTCTTCGAGTAATGCAATACTCTCTTGTGTTACGTCCCATATTTATTGAAGATGTTTATATTTCTAACTCGTCCCAGCTCCGTATTATTTTGTATTTACGAGATGAAGTTATCAGATAGAAATACAATAAAAATGCTTTGTTTTACTGGATCGTTTTATTTTCTACATAAAATATGTATAACATAAGTTATTACGTAGTTAAGTCACACTTACGTTGTCCTTGTTCTATGTATTTTACAGATTAATTTTATTCGCTTCCTATATTCAGGAGGCCGATTCTCGCATGATCGAACTTATTTCGTGTGGTAATTCGATTATGAGTATCATTGTTTGTCCGAAAAAAACAAGTTATTTATCCACGTAAAAAAAACTACCGCACGAAAGAAATCAAAAGGTTTAGAAACCGTGACCCGGTTAAAGGAATTTTCTTTGAAAAATACAAATCGATCGTTGAATTTTTTCGTATACGAACTGCAAGAGAATTGGCCTCCAGATTAGGTACAGATTTACGAAACTTGATAGTCTGAATTCACGTAGAAAACGATAGTTGGATGGATAATAGCGCTGACAGCGCTTTGTAATGGAGCTTTATTTTTAAGGACACAAAGTTTTTTTCAGCCAAGATGAACAAGTTTTCTACATGAATGCAACCTTTAAAACCCAGTCGAACAATATGATTATTTGGTAAACTAAAGCCGAAATAATCCAGCCGGTGATTTTGTAATTAAACAGGCTATTACGTAAAATATTGTTTTTCTACTTGAATATTCGCACATAATGAGCAGTTTTCTTGTCATGAGATGTTTCTATCATCGAGAGATGGCGCTAGCGTCACTTTAGGAACTAACTTTTTAAACTTTATTTAAGAGTTATAGCAGAGGGTAATTGCTTTTCGCCAACGTAAATAATAAACAGTAAAACAAAACAATAGTAATCAGTCAGGTATCAAACGACTGCCGGGAGTCGCATAATAATGGAATTTCTATTGTGTCTCGTTCACACATACTTGACGAGTTAATGTGAACCTATAGTACAAAAGGACATAATAATTCAAAAAAATAAGTATTAGAATTAATCCGTATGTCATTATCGCATTTTACAATATTATTTACGCACTTTGAGTATTACTCAAAGCTTACGCACTTTTCTTCTTTGTCTATGGTTTTCCGCCAAAGTGAAAAAAAAAACGTTCCTAATGTGACCCTAACGCCATCTAGTGAGAGCTGTAAAACGATGGGAGAAAACTGCTCATTGGTTGGTAAATGTTGTGTTATAATCGCTTGATATTATCATTTCCATTATTGCCCTCAGTACAGATTCCATAGTAAGGCTGAAAAAAATATAAACCGTCAAGAATTTTGTTACTTGGTAATCATATTCCATTTGGCCCAAAAATCAAAACGACACACTTTTCAATTTGCGCGTGAGAAGTGCTGGCAAAATAGTTTTTTGATTGTGCCTTGTGCAATAAATTGAATAAATAATATTGCCGTGTCGCTTTTGATTATATTAATGAATAGCTGTGCAGAGAGCAATAAAAAAATACTGATATCAATATTTGCAATAAAGAGAGCATCAAACGTCATGTGTTACCAACTGTCACCAAAAAATTTTTTTGTAATGGTAGCATATTTTTTACTACCCTAAAAGATTCTTCACGATGCCTTCGTTGTTCTTATAGATGGTTCCGTTGACCCCCAGTCCGTAGGGGGAGTCCCCGCCTGTCTGCAGGTAGTATAGGCCTTTGGTGCCTGCCTTGACCGGGAGACCCATGTAGCTGAGGAGGAAATAACTCAATCAGTATATGTTTTTTTAGAGTGATAGGCACCACGGCTTAAGGTCTAGAATTGTGAGCTCTTTTAACATAGAAAGAGGGAGAAAAACAACAGGGAATTTAGCACAGACTACTGAAGTTCAAAGGTATTAAGGCGTGAAACCATGGCTTATTGATGGTACTCTACTCCTCACCTCACTTATTGGTAGATCACCAATTGATCTAAGATATTGAATTCCTAAGCAGTTTATTTCACTCCCTTTTAACCGACATAAAAAAAAAGATGTTATTCTGGTCTTGCTTCGATCAGCTCACTGACAGACACTGTAACAGATTGCAGCACATTACTCCTTTTGGTTGAACCTAGAGAACTACTTGGTATTATTCTCTGAGGCCGGAGTCGCTGCCTTTATCTATGAAGATCTTACATGAGCAGAGTGCACTGAAGCACCATTATTAGCAATGGGCTGTACCCTGTACCCAAAGGCCTATTTACCTGATCTCATTAAAACATCGTCCCTTGGTAAAGGCCTCCCAACTCTCGCAGCGCACAGCTGGGAAAGCCTCCTCATTAAGAACAGACTCCGCGAACAGCTGCCAGGCGCGGCTGTGGCTGCAGGTGGACAGTAAGCAGTTGGGCTGCTGGGAGCCGCTGTTGGGGTAGAAGTCTACTTGACCTGGAAGAGATGTTCGTGAGAGTACAAGTACAAGCACGAGGAATAATGGTAATCTCAAGCAACAGAAACGAAACGGGTAAGCTCTGATAAGCTTTATTTTCCGTGATTCGAAGGTGTTGTTTCATGACGAATGAGCAAATATCAGTTTACAGGCCAGCCACAGCCACAACACTGGGCGAAATTATTATGATTTGTTACCAGTCGACTCGAAGAAGAAGATGTTTACAGGCCTTCAATAATATCATCATCATCATCTAATTTAAGAGCCAAGCTCTTGTCGGTGGAGTTTTTTCCATTCCTTACGCTCTTCCGCCATTCTCTTGACCTCTTGATACGACGCAACATTCAACTTTTGCTTTATTTGATGCATATAGCTAATTCTTGGTCTTCCTCTCTTCCTTTTTCCTTCTATTCTTCCCTCTATTATCGTTCTGATGAAACTGTCGTGTCGTATCAAGTGTCCCAGCATTCTCCCTCTTCTACTCTCAATTGTTTCTATTAATAATAGAAACAATTGATTAAAAAAAAGGTACCTTTTTTTATTGTAGCGTTATTTGTTTCTTTCAATAATATAGGCAACCTTATTTCTAGGGACCTTTGGGCAAAGGAATAATTGAATATATTGCTAAACCCATTTCCGGATTTATACAGGTTCCTTAGTTTGTATTTTTCTAAAATTTATGACAGTTCTATGATACCACATCATTTAGTTCTCCCTATGTACCTTCAGAATCCTAATAAATAGTTATCTTTATATCTTACCAACAGCATCCTTCAATCCATACGCGCCTCCATCCGTATGAATAACATCCACAAACTCAGCGTCCGTGGAGTTCAGTCTCAGATCGTCATCTACGTGCGAGAAGCACGGCCCAGCGGGGTCGAGCCCGGTGATCCGGCCGACCTGCAGCCCGGTGAGATTGCTGAACTCCTTGCCCGTGAAGCCGGCGATGTGGGCGCCTAGGCTGTGCCCTATTATGTGCAGGTTCTGGGGGTTGTAGCCCGCTGAAATAGAACAAAACAATAGTGAATAGGTATGGAAATAAACTACTGTAAGTACATAAGTGCGCCTTCACATCAGCTCGGCAGCAGCGATTGCCAACTAACACAACCCTTTTTTTTTATTAACGTCAGGAAATGCTGTTACGCACCGTATCTCTCTGTCGGGGAACGGAGGGGCGTGTATGGGACTCCCCTGGGTTCGGGTATACCCACTAAAACCTGACGAAGCCCGCCGCATTTGTTGGCTGTGACAGCAGGGGCCGCGATATCTCAACAGTTCCGCGACCCTTGCCAGCGGCAACGTCCGCCCTCTAAGCAGGAGGGCGGATCTCCACGGAGTGGGGTGAGGAGATCTCATCCCACTCCAGACGGATCCACGCCCGACGACAGGGTAACTGCTCGCCGGGCTCGCCAAGAGGACCAGAGTCCTAAGGACATCCCCTGCCTCCTCTGATAAGCCAAAGGGGTTCTGGGAGTCGCATCACTTTCGGTGAGCCACCGCTCGATGCGAGACAGACGCGACTCACTAGTGCCCCTGCCGCCCGATACGGGAACAGTCGCAGCGGCACTCTCCACAGAGCATCTTGGCTTCACCTGCCGCTGGATTGCGACAGGCTACTGAGCCCCCTCGCCACGGCAAGGCGTGAACTAACACAACCCTGCCCCAACAGAAATATCCGCCCACGCGTCGCTATTGCCGTTTATAAAAAACAAACGTTTTACGTCCTTTGAGTACCAATTGCACATCTCTGGATTTAACGCATTTTGAGGGATTTTCAGGATCTATTAATCTGTACCCTTTCGACTCATTACAATATCCTACAAAAACGTACAGTCTACTTTTTGCATCTAGTTTTCTGCGTCTCTCATCAGGAATCATCGCGTAAGCAATACAGCCAAAAACTTTTAAGTAATGTAAATTAACTTTCTTACCCGTCCATTTCTGTTCTGGTGTAAAACCTCTTACTGCTTTAGTGGGTGACTTGTTTTTAATAAATATTGCCGTGTTTACCGCCTCCGCCCAAAACCTCCGGTCCATACCAGCGTCCTCTAACATGCATCGCGCCGCCTCCATAATCGTGCGGTTGGCCCTCTCCGCCACGCCATTCTGCTGCGGCGAGTAAGGCACACTCGTCTGGTGCTCGATGCCATGCTCTCGCAGAAACATCTGGAACTGGTTATTCACATATTCACGACCGTTATCTGTTCTCAGGGATTTTATACATAAACTGGTTTGTTTTTCTACCATACTCTTAAATTGTTTGAATATTGAAAAAACCTCATCCTTAGTTTTTATAAAATAACCAAAAGTCATCCTAGTAAAATCATCTATAAAAGTCAAAAGATATTTAGCACCACTAAATGAAGGCACCGACATTGGTCCACAAAGATCTGAATGTATAAGACCCAGCCTTTCTGTTGCTCTATTATACGATTGCTTAGGAAAAGGTAATCTACATTGTTTGCCTTTAATACATGCGACACAAGGAGTAAATTCGTTCCTAGTATAAATAATGCCGTCAGCCATACCTTTACTGAGCAAATCCATGCTGCGCTTATTTAAATGCCCTAGCCTACGATGCCATAGTTCTTGAGTAGACCATCGTGCCGTGCTCGTGCCCGCCGCCTCGCGCTGCGCCTCACCAGCGCCAAACGCACTGTCTGTCACTGTCGGTTGACACGTAGTAGCAATCTCCGAATCTCTATCTGACAGATGTTGACCTTCGGTGTCTAATTGATAAACGCCTTTAATATTCGTAGCTTCGGCAACTTTGTATTTACCACAATACACACTACACCGCTGCTTGTCAAAATGTACCTCCAGACCCTTTTCTGTCATTTTCGGAACAGAAATCAAATTGGTCGACAATTCTGGTACATATATAACGTCAGTTATTTTCGTAGGTTGACTATGTCCTTTGAGTACCACTTGCACATCACCACGTCCCTCGCTTTGAATTGTTTGCTTATTTGCTACTGTCACCTTCTTTGGTGTTTCCTTTATGAAGTTGTCGAGTAGACATTTGTTATTTGTCATGTGACAGGTCGCTCCTGAGTCCACATACCAAGCATTGGAATTGATGTCAATAGCTAAGGCTGTCAGTAACGTACCATTCCATGCCTTTTCAGACTTGTCCTCACTGTCTTTTTTCTCCTCGCTTTTGTGTGTCTTATTTGGACAGTTTCTCGCATAATGGGGTCAGAGTGTATCCTTAAATGGCCCATCTTTCTACATACAAAGCACTTCACTTTCGTAGAGTAATCAGTAAAATTTTTCGAAGGCCGATTCGTAAACATTGCATTCTCATTACACTTGTAAATATCTCTGCGTAAATTTTCTTGTAACAGCTTACTTTTAACAATTTCACTGCTTAACTTGATGTTTGAATTTTCTAAAGCCATAATCAGTGGATCATAATCTACTGGCAGTCCACTTAGCATCAATACTGACAAAAAATCGTCGTCTAATGGTGCGTTGATGTCTCTTAGTTGTTGATCTAAATCTGTGATCTTCAAGAGATACTCATCCATGTTGCAAAATTGCTCCAACTTCAATCCAAATAATGTACGTAACAGTCCAAGCCGCCTACATAGTCCTTTATCTTCGTAAGCTAGTTTTAAGTTCTTCCAAGCCTGATGCCCAGAGCTAGCATTCCTTACATGTGAGAATGATGACGGCTGTACCATCAAACAAATCTTTGCAAGTGCTCTCTGCTGTCTGCGCTCATCGGCATCCTTGGGTACGCCCGGTGCAGACTCTTCTATGCAATCCCATAGGTCTTCATGAATTAAGTACATCCGCATCAAAAATTTCCAATTCCCGTAATTGGAAATGCCACTCAGTTTCTCAAAATTTACTGACATTCCAGAACTCGTACCTGAAGACGACGAAGACCCAAGTGCACCGGCACCATCGTGAACTGTTTTCGTATTTTGTGCCATTTTTATTTGTACATTAAATTCAGCAGATATCTACACGCGCACGCTTCCCGCGTATCCTGGGCCCATAACCTGATGGGTTATGAGCAAAAGAAACCAGGATTGAAGACAAAATTAAGGATATATATTTACATACAAAATCTACATGACAACACACCATAAAACAATAGACAGAGATACAAACGCCACCTGGTGACAAGTCTAGTGACTAATCATTTCCATATAGAAACTGTTTGGTTTATAAATCCCAACAGTATGAAATTATCAGCAGCAAGCGCGACTGTCCTTTGCGCTGCTAAAGCCGTCAAAATGTGAAAACGCTTTTAG
Organism: Pyrausta aurata; assembly: GCA_963584085.1. Classification (NCBI taxonomy): domain Eukaryota; kingdom Metazoa; phylum Arthropoda; class Insecta; order Lepidoptera; family Crambidae; genus Pyrausta; species Pyrausta aurata. The sequence continues at coordinate 638,826 of OY757274.1, forward strand.
CATTAAGTCCGCCATTTGTACCTTCTTTTGTCTGTGCAATAAATAATAAAATAAATAAATAAATAAACGCTCTTAGTACACATGGTTGAGATAACATAAAACGATTTTCAGTAAGACATGCACTAGTGTATCAATCAACTTGAACTTCTCATAAGTTCCGACCAAGTGCGTCATTAATACTCTTCATCATCATTAGCAGTCACAGGACGTCCACTGCTGAACATAAAGCCTCCTCCGTTTTCCACTTTCACCCGTTAGCAAGCGGTCTGCATCCAGTTTGATCCTATGATCTATAGAAGGCATCTTGCAGGTGGACTGTTTGTTTGGACATGAACTAACAACTTACCCCTGACCATATTCGCAAGCGTGGCGCCGAGTTTCTCTCCTATGAAGCGCACGTAGGTGGTGGAGCGAAGGTAAAGCCAGCGGATGAGTGAGCTACCGTCCAGCGCCAGAACATTGTACATTCCTGAAATAAGTGCCATCATATCATCTCCAGTTAAAACTCCTTCTAAACATCAGTTCTTGAAACTGACTTTTTGAATAAAACTCATTTAAGACCCTTTACACACTGCGACTTTTAACAGCGATGCAAACGCCATGCATTCGCGATGCTACATCGACGCAGTCGCAAAATGCGCGTTAGTATCGATGCCAAATTAAATCTGTTCATTGCGTGAGTCGCTATGCTGCATCGATGCTAAAAGTCGCAGTGTGTAAGGAGTCTTAATGTTTATGTTTGACATACCTAAACATGCCTTTATAGTCAAATTATTGAAAAATCGGAAGGTAGCTCCAATTTTTATTTTAAAAGGGACTTTGAGAACTACCCGCGTAAAGATCAATTTTTACTCAGTTAGTCTAGTTCGCTTACATTCAGTGCAGTGCCAGTGTTTTTTTACAAAAAGAAATGGTAATATGTTAATTACTAAATAAGTTTCAAGTGAATAAGTGTTAAAACTATTGATATAATTTAGTTTCGTGTGCGGGCGAGGATAATAGAAGAATTAAAATGGTAAGTAAAATATGGACATTGTATATTTTTTTTATTCACTAATTGTTGTTTTATCACTTTATCAGGGAAGTAAGTTACAAAAAATCAAGATGGCTATGAATGTATTAGATGAATCAAGGTCAGTATACCTATAGATAAGTAATAAAAAGCCTTGTAGGTATAAGTAGTATTGGGAGGTACCTTACGTCTAAGAATAGAAACTGCCACTCTTATCTTATTTTATAATCAGGGCCCCTATTTTTGAATCACTCGCTTGGAAATGGCGTGTGATATTTGTTCGAAAAAACACTTAAAAATCAACGGAAATTACTCAAAGTCTAGACGTAAGTACTCACAAAATTGAGCAATGATTTTTCAAATCCTTTTTATGTAGATTACAACTCGTTTTCATTCCAAAATTCGACTTTAAACATTGAATATCACACGCCATATCAAAGCAAAAATAGGGGCCCAGAAATGTAAAGATTGCTGTTAACTAGCGGTTTCTGTGGCCCTTCCTTAGTTCGCCTATAATTATGTTTGTGGAAAATTCCTTTTATCAATCGGAAAGGATGTTATAACCAGTTTTTAACTCTGCTATGTAAATAACGTAATATTTCATGTCATACGTGTACTTTTGTCAAGGCGGTCGAAAGACAAATTAACATGTTTATTGGGGCCCTATAGCTTTATTTTAAGAATTGGTATTATGAGTTACCTAGTCAATTATAAATCACTTTCGTGAACTAATATTCTTATCTAGTACCTTTATATTTATTTATTTAGTAGTTTTATTACCTTTTCAAAAACGAAACCATTTCCTTGTGGCAAGGAGGCTATAATGCTGGCTGCATTGCCGCGTTGGATAGCTAAGTATACTGGCTAATCCTTTGAGCTAGGAACCATCCAATATTATCGTGGTTTTGGTACTGGTGTGAGCTCGGATTGCTTACGTTTTAGTTTCGATTCGCGTTCCATAATTACAGCTTAGGTTTTCTAATAGTACAACTAGTAACTGAAAAACCTTTTACATAAAGTTAAAAAAGAAACTTATAGTACTAACTAGCGGACCCAGCGAACTTTGTTTCACCCCGGCCCCGTCCTGCCCTAGCCCCGGCCCCGTCGAACGGGATAAAAAGTATCCTATTTCCTTCTCCTGGTACTAAGCTACCTCCCCACCGTTTCGCCCCGGCCCCGTCCCACCCCAGCCCCGGCCCCGTCTAAGGGGTATGAAAAATAGATGTTGGCCGATTCTCAGACCTACTCATTATGCTCACAAAGTTTCATGAGAATCGGTCAAGCCGTTTCGGAGGAGTATGACAACGAAAACTGTGACACGAGAATTTTATATAATTAGATAACGCGGAAGATCCCCATCGCCCATAAATGGATGATACCACGCATGTTGTTATTTGTTTACTGCACTATAAATAAAATGGCAGGTATTCTAGTAATGTGTCATCATCATCATGATTGGTCTATTACGATAAAATTGTATCGCGTGTCTGCGGTGAGCCGTGACGTCAGTTCCCGATCAACTTGAGGGTAGGTACTCAGTCATCAAAGGACAAGGTTTTGACACAATATACAGGGATTTAGAAGACTCACTACCTCATTAACTTGTCATTCTAATCATTAGTACTGACCTCTCGTAGAGGTTGACAGGAGCAGGGGTTGCTGTAGGTACCTACTGATTGAACTGTCATGAATGTTGACAAATAAAGTAAGGAATTTCAACGGAAAGTTTGATTTAATGAGTTGTGGCCAGCGGAACACAGATAATGGCCTATTATTTTATTTATTACTAACTTTTGCCCGCGACTTCGTCCGCGTGGAAAAGTGACTTCTTTCTCCCGTTTTTTACACATTTACCACTATATCTTTGCTCCTATTGGTCGTAGCGTAATGTAATATAGCCTATAGCGTTCCGCAATAACTGGACTATCCAACACAAAAAGAATTATTCCATTCGAACCAGTAGTTTCGGAGATTAGCGCGTTCAAACAAACAAACAAACTCTTCAGCTTTAAATATTATAGTATATAGGTAGATAGTATAGATTTACACATTTACCACTATATCTTTGCTCCTATTGGTCGTAGCGTGATGTTATAACGCGCGTTCAAACAAACAAACAAACAAACTCTTCAGCTTTATAATATTATATTATACTTCAGTATTCGTCCTCGATATTAGTATTATACACATGTAGTATCGCTTGCACTTATCACCACATAGCACAAATTTTAGAGCTAGATAAAAATAAATTACAGGTAAAAAATGTTACTTCCGGATTATATTTTAGAAAATATTTCCGTATCCTGTAAAAATAATTAAATAAATTAAGAACACTTCCGTTCCGTCACTTCCTCCACGCCATTGCTTTTGAAGCCTTCATTCGCTATTTGTGCTTCGCCACTAAAGCACGTCAATTCTCGTTCCGTGCAGATTAAATTTAATAATATTTTTGGTGATTTCAGTGATTTTAGTGAACTATCAAGATTGGATTCCTCGAACTCAAGACCCTTCCAAATCGTTGAACAAATACGTACGTCTGTGCGTAATTACAAGGTTTATAGCACCTCGGAATTGTATTTCGGACTTTTCCACGCTTAAACCATTTCGGCCTCGTCTGTTCAGTCAATACGCATCGTTCAGTATTTTGGACTGTTTTGTGCGTACTACAAGGTTTCTAGCACTCGGAATTGTATTTTGGACTCTTCCACGCTAAAACCATTTAGCTTCGTCTTCTCAGACTTAGCTCGACTGAACACGGCCGCTGCAGTCGACAGGCAATGGAGAGAAACCTACACATGTGCAACCCGCATGAGCGGCGTCGCATCTGCCCTTTACATCCAGAGCTGATGTAGTCCTGCCACCAACACCGCCGCAGCCGTCCACGTCTCGTGATGCAGCTGGGACGGAGAGTGGTCGACGACACCACCAGAGATCGAGATGCAACCGGTGAGTCATTAAAATCCGACAATAAATGGACGGTTTCCAAACCAAACCTATTAGATATTTTCTTTGGACCGATCCTACTACTTGCCTAAGCATGACAATCGCCACACATCTGTTTTAATTTGGGTGTGTTCATCTGACTGAACATGGCCAAATCTGGCTACGAAAGCTAAAACATTTATTTAACGCCGCTGCCCTCGCCTACTGTGCAACGCGCAGTACTACACACACTATTATTCATCATCATTTCATTTTATTTTATTTTTACCGTCAAAGAAACTACAAAATCTGCCAGAGCAGTAAATCAGGCTGACTATGTAGTTTTAATTTGGTTTATGTAGTGTTTTTCACTACGCAAACTTTAAAAATTGCATAGAACAAAGGGGTAGATTCCTTGTCTGACACCGTTGTTTTTTACAAGTAGCTCGATTAATTGCCAAAGGTTATAGCCCTGCTTAAATTTATAATGGTTTTTGCAATTTTCTTTATAACTTTCTCGTCGCGAACAAACAGGTATTATTAACATTTAATAAAAGTTGGAATACAGTGAGTGCACCACGCAGATAGGAAGCAGCCCTTATGGCTTTACCACCAGCTACCGCCAGCGCCATCGCCAGTGACGTCCTCGAGCATGGGATCGCATCGGACCGCAACACAACCGCAGACTTCAGAACACGAGGTACGCTACGTGAGTCATTTGTAAAACAGTATAGCATATGATCAGACATGGTGAAAGGTTATCCTTTGAGAAGATGCGAGTCGTACTTTATTAAAGTCGATTATCGAGCAAACACAGTTCTATAAATTAGACAAGTTTTTTCTTTACCATTGCTACTATAATAATATACAGAGCGTGATCTTCAATCTTATTTCAAACACGTCGAGCTTATTCTTTTTCAAATTCATTTGATTTGAAATCATTAGAAAGAGTAAAGAAAAAACACAATTTAACCTCTAAAAACAGATGATATCCGTATAGTCGGTACAGTGTAAATTAACTTCAAAACATTGGTTTATAACCATTAACCATCATCGACTTGACTAACCTTGTCGTGACAGATTTTGTTCTGTAATACAATATTACGTGTTTTGTAAAGGGAAGGAATATTGTAGGTTTTTTACAATTTTCCTTAAGATTTTTTTCTTTATCCTTGGATTTTCAAACTTTTTACAACAACAATTCAGTTGTTTTTTACATGAATATTTTGGTTAAATAGAGAAGATAATTTATTTTGCAAGAGTTTTAGATATAAAATATTACTGTTAGGATGTTCGGTGCAATTCACCATAATATTTTGATATTATTAACCAAGGTAGACTTAAATTGAAACTGTGGTTTTGTATGCTTTTTTAAAGTTTTTTACTATCAGGCTACATGTATGTATTTATTTGGAATACAATAAAGACATCAAAAATAAGTAACACAACGCTTAAGTATAAGGATATCTACTGGGATATCTAGACTTATTCAAAAAAGCTACACATCTTTCTAAGGCTCAATATATAAACTTTTCCTTTTAATTCTAAACATTGGCATGCTGCATACTACAGGCAAACGGAAGAGCATCAAGTTAAATTACTTTTTAGCTTTGCTCATTTTTTCCTTCTTTTTGTTTAAAAACATGCAAAATGTGCATGGTTTGTTTTTGTTTTATGCTGGATTTGACCATGAACTAAAGCGTACATGTAAATTTAAAAGACTATGATGCTTATGATCGTCATATGAATATTATACAGATTTATATCTTATCCAATGTTATTGGTGGTTAGATGTTATTTATAAATTCTATCCAGAAAATTAGCTGTATTACTATGTTTGTGAGATTATTCTGACGCCTCAACAACGGGGTAGGGCGCGGCCTGTGAGAACGGGTCAGCAAGCGCTCAGTGATCACAACTAGAAACAATATGTTATCATTTGGATTTTTTTAGAGATAGAATATTTACCGCATAATTTCGAAATACTTTCATTAGGTAGGTAGGTAACATAGTGATAGCTGCATAAAACTTGTGATAAGTAAACAATAATACCCACATTTTCATTTTTACAAATATTTGCAATTCTGATAAATATGTTTAAAACACTGTTTTATAGAAATTAGTGACGCGCTGTCACCCGGATATGAAAAGAAACTAACCCTCACAGATGTGTTTATCAACATTATTTTGTCATGTTTTTGTAAACGCTACCGGCGGCCTATCAATCCCTTAGCGTTTAATTTATCACTCACTCACCCAGCGCTCATTCCCTGAATGACTGATCCATCATCAAAATCCTAGTGTATTTGATACAGGGTTACAGTGTGTGATATTTGTTAATTTTGTACACTTAAACTGTTAATTTTGTACCCGTATTTTCTAATATTATTAAAATAAGCGCCAAATATGCGTCGTGGATATTGGACGCGGACGAATTTGTCGTTAATACATCTATTAGTTGTAAAAAAAAAATCAATTAACTTTTCAGTTGCTTGTTTATTCAAAAGTGTAAGAATTAAATATAAATAATTATAGCAGAAGCAATAATCAGGTTATTTATGTCATGTTCCGTTTTTTCTATCGACACTGCTGGCAGATACTCAGCGTAGTTCACTTGATGCCAGTAGGTAATTACTGTAACACAATTATCCCTTTTTTGCCTAGATTTAAAGACTGAAATCTGTAATAGGTACTGAAATCAGTAAATTGTGCCAAACTGGCCATTTATAACATTGGTATCCTCTCTTCATAAAACCTGCAAGAAGTTGTAATAACAGACATTGTAATGGTTAATATGTACAACAACATGTTACAGCATTTCAGTATGATATTTGTATCAAAAGATGGAATTATTATATTAAAAAAAAAAAACTAAAAAAAAAAAACTAACAATATCTATTTATTTCTATAGAACAATTAATAAGTTGATTTTAGATTACCTTACTAAACTAACCTAACCTAACCATAAACAAAGGATTTCAGTATGGCATTATAAAAAGGCAGTTTTATTGCTTTCAATTTGGTTTTCAAGATTTTGAAAATGAAGTTCTTTTCAGGATGTTGTAAAGGAGTTTATAGGCTGCGCACTAATTTATGTAATTATGTTAAGTAACATTTACTTGAATATTTTATTCAGTAGACTATCTGGATTAACTATTCAATCGTGATCTCATTAGAACAAATGGGTAAAAAATGATCGTTTCATCGTTTTTTGTTACAACTCGTACTACTTACTTGTACTTACTAAGAGTGTTTTCTTTTACAAATAATTTTAGAAACATGTATATTTTTTCTGATAACCCAATTTTTATTCAAATAACGGGCTTAACTACTTATTTCTTCCAGGCGCGTCTCATGCGTTTACAATTCCAAAATGAACCTATAAGAAAATCTGATAACTTATAGTCTTCTGATTAGAAAACCGTATATCAATGTGACTTTGCGGACTAGTGGAGTTCACATATCCGCGCACAGCCCTAGGCATCATGCCTCGACGTCCACAGCCGATATTAATGTCAACCTGTATTAGTAACTTGGTTGAGCAATTCCAAAATACCCTCACACGGGTATAAACCCGTAGTAGTTAACTATTATAAAATAGTTACTGTAGACAGAACATTATGTTCTGATTTTGCTAGTTCCTTGTTGTTAACCTGATAAATAATTCTTTCTTAATGATTACGAATCATACTATCATAAGTAACTTATTTGTTTTATATGATTCTTTGAAAGAATTGATTAAGTACTTACTCATAGATGATATTTCCTTCTTTCATGCTCTAAACATCTACATGTGTATAATACTAATATCGAGGACGAATACTGAAGTATAATTAATGATTAAACGAACTTACCTGTACGTGAAATTCTATCATAATTATACGAAGTATTCGTCCGAAGATATTAGTAGAAAGTCCCACCCACCCGATGCATACTTTTTGTGTTGACAAAAACCCATCTCTAGGAAATATCATCATATTATTATCTCTAAACTAAATGAAGGCTTCAAAAGCAATGGCGTGGAGGAAGTGACGGAACGGAAGTGTTCTTAATTTATTTAATTATTTTTACAGGATACGGAAATATTTTCTAAAATATAATCCGGAAGTAACATTTTTTACCTGTAATTTATTTTTATCTAGCTCTAAAATTTGTGCTATGTGGTGATAAGTGCAAGCGATACTACATGTGTATAATACTAATATCTTCGGACGAATACTTCGTATAATTATGATAGAACTTCACGTACAGGTAAGTTCGTTTAATCATTAAGTATAGATTATTATAGTAAGGAATTTATATTTTATAATGGTAATGAGGAGACCAGGTACATAAAGTCTACTGAGCTTATTAATTTTGCGGTATTGCAACTTTAGCAATGGAAATACCATTCATGCGATTCTGAGAGACATTTCAGGGCCAGTGCCTTAAGAAGATGGATGACTAGGGTTCGTTGGTGGATTTTAACGTAACCTTAGGAGTCTGGCCTGTGATTTGAATCCTGAATATTGTTACCAGAGGTAATTTTAGTTATTTACCTCAACAGAAGTTACAATAGTACTATCTCAAACTAAAGTTCTTTACTACCACTACGTTGGAACTTCTAATTCGTAAGTGTGGCTAATTACACACGACACGAAAGATAGAATGGAATAAAAATACAAGGACAAAATGTTACAATTTTCAGGGGTACCTATACATGTACGATTTTCTATTCATAGTAAAGTTGGAAAATACGGAACTCTGTATTACGCGCAGGAACTTGCTTAGCTTGCACTTGATACTTTTTATAACATTTGTTGTAATGTAAGTAATTGCTTGTCTTTTCTTATTATTCATCTACAGGTTTTTTAAACATAAACAGTGAAGTAGGAAAACTTTAACTTTGCATGCCGCCTGTGGCAAAACATGATGGTCTATGATGAATTTCTGTTATCAAATTTACCATGTTTTGAGCAAATAAATATATCTATTCTATTCTATTCTATTCTAGGTGATTGTCCATGACCATAACTTTGAAGAATGGTTTAGCTCAGTGTGTTTCTGCTAGCGATTTTCTATTGGATAAAAAATGACATTTCTTAAAGGCAATGGAAGCTAAGATGTTGATAGATCTATACTGTTTGCTAATTCTGAAAATCATTACCTATTTACTCAGAATCTCCGGTTTTCTGAGTTCTTATAGTATAAGTATAGATAGATTGACCATTCACACCAGATTGCACTAGCTGGCATGAAAAGTCGTCAATACCTACAATGCAATGTATTCTAATCGGTACCACGAACGAATATCTTAAATTATCTAGTTAACCACATCCTTCTATGTCCATTTAAATTACTTACAATCGGCACTTCAAACGCGATTTATTTGCATAAGCATCTTGATCATGGCGTTTACACAGTAGTTACGGATAAATAACACTATTATCTGGTTGTTTGCATTGAATGCATGGGATGCTATATACAGTGGCAAAGAATAACACGTTTTGCATAATTTACGGTCATCTAATTTATTTACGGATCTTCGTTTGAAGCAAAAGATTAAGTAGTTCATAGGATATTAAAAGTAAACCTTGTTGTTCGAGAGTATTTAGAACTTGACCACTTGGATAAGCCAAATTTCATAGGTCTTCAGACTACAGATTGCACTTAGGTACAAACGACATATCAGTCAACACATCCTATAAGGATAGGTTAAGATATATCGATGTACATTTTGGCCGTTAAGCACACAAAAAATGTGTTATTCCGATTATCCACACTAAAAATCCACATCAGTGTGGAAAATTTGACTTTTTGACAATTTATCCACACAGACGGGCTTAGTGTAAAAGACCAACAGACATGCCACTTTTCACCTAATGGTCTAGACTAGACTTAGTACTTTATTTTCGGAGAGTTCATCGTCTCTGATAAGTAGAACTTTTACCTACCTTTCTTAAAGAAGGCCTCGCTAATGGTCTTGAACGAGGACTTCCCAGGGTCGTCTGTGAAGCCGTGTACATAGATGACCAGTCGCTCCTCCAGCCCGCGAGGAGTCGCCACCAGGAACTCGCTCATCGCGTTGATGTTTATAGACACGTTAACCACCCTGGGAAGTAAAAGTTAAATAGTAAGCCAAACTCAAACCAGCGCCCAGAAGCTATTAGGTATTAACAACATTAAAAGTCTGACTGCGTCAGCGCGTTTTGAGTTGGCTCCCTCCCCTTCCGTTGCAACGTGATGTTTTTTTATCCTAAAGTCTTCCCCGATAATTGTGCTAACCAACGCAAAAATATTTTTTTAAATCGGTCCTGCTGTTCCTGAGTTAACAAAACCGTTATTCGTAATACACATTGCACTCTGTGTTCAGGGGAGTAAGGGGAGAACGGACCTAACATCTTAGCCGGCCCTACCGTCAACCTCACCTGCACGCGCCGGATGGCGACGGCGACTAATCAGTTGCCGTGGTGCTCCCTGCTAGACAACGAACGAGGCCCTGGCGACCGAGCAATGGCGGTATAACCATACACCTAGTCAGGCAACTGGCTAGATGAGGCCTCAGCGGCCTTGGGGAGTAAATACCCCCTAAAATGTTTGGTGCAGAAGGCAACGGGAAACAACTGCACTACATTCCCTTGTAAATCAGCATGTCAGAACCAACAAAGAAAACCCTCAGTGCCCGGCAAAAGAGGGTGATAATCCCCGGGCGGGGTATACGATATAACGACGACCATGGCGAGTTAAAGGTAACGACTTGGAACGTGAAAACACTTCATAAAGATGGAAAATTGGAAAACGCGGTCAGGGAAATGAAAAGATACGGATGGGATATTCTTGGAATGAGCGAAGTGAGGTGGACTGATTGTGGGGATATACCAACTTACGACAGCACCCATTTTTACTACTCTGGAGGACAGAAACATGAATACGGAGTTGGATTTTTAGTCTCTAAAGAAATGAAAGACTGTATTTTGGGATATGTGCCACAATCACCCAGAGTGATGCTACTGCAGTTAAATACTAGGCCTATACTAACCAACCTGATCCAAGTATATGCACCTACTTCAGACAGCACAGAGGCAGAATGTGAGACTTTCTACAGAGATGTTAAGGCGGTACTTAAAATGGTTAAAAAACATGAGCTTATTTTAGTCATAGGGGATTTCAACGCCAAGGTTGGGGATACTCCTGAGCACAACATTGTCGGCCCGTTTGGACTTGGATCCAGGAATGATAGAGGCGACCGTCTTATAGAGTTCTGTTCAGAGTACGCTCTAACTCTCATGAACACTTGGTTTGATCTACCAAAAAGGCGTCTATATACATGGCAATCCCCAGCTCATACAAAAGAGAAAATTGTGAGAAATCAGATAGATTATATCTGTGTAAATTATAGATATCGCAACGCGATAACAAGTGTAAAAACGTACCCAGGAGCAAACATCGACTCGGATCACAATCCCTTGGTTTGCAAAGTAAGACTGAAACCAAAACGGGTGCAAAAGGGGAAGCCTAATAGTGTTCTCAATCTGCAAGCAATTAAAGACGAGGCAGCTGCTAAGCGCTTTTCACAAAAAGTTGACGAAATCATTAAGATGGATTCAGCAGATAGTATAGAAAATCACTGGGAAAGTATCAAATCGGCAGTTCTGGAGGCAGCCAAGGAAATACTTGGATACAAGCTAAGAAGGAAACAGGATCATTGGATGACTAAAGAAATCATTGACCTATTCGATAAGCGAAGAGAACATAAGGTGAACCCTACAGAATACCGCAAGTGTAGTACCCAACTGCAAGCTATGATAAGGAAAGCTAAGGAGAATGAATTAATTAACCAGTGCAAGTGGATAGAACATCTACAGTCCACTCATCAGTTTGGGGAGCTACACAAGGCCCTAAGATACACGACTGTAGGAAGGAAACCCTCTACACCTTGTTCTATAGTAGATTCTGAAGGAAAACTTCTTGTCAGTATAGATGACCGACTACGTTCGTGGGAGCAATATATAATGGAGCTCTTTCATGACAATAGACCGAACCTAGCAGAGTTTGAGAGTGGAGACTTACGCGGGCCACCTATACTAATGGACGAAATGGAATATGCTCTTGCTGGGATGAAGAAAGGAAAAGCCGAAGGAGTGGATGGAGTGCCCATGGAATTACTTATGCACATGGGAAGTACTACCAAAGCATGCTTGTTGGCACTCTTTAACAGAATCTACGATACGGGCGTGATTCCACAAGATCTTCTTCGTTCCACTTTTGTGACCATTCCGAAAAAGTCAAAAGCTGTTAAGTGCTCTGATTATAGGACTATAAGCTTGATGAGCCACACCATTAAGGTATTGCTCAAAATTATTTACAACCAAATTAGCACTAGATGCTTTGAAAGTTTGTGTCCTCAACAGTTTGGATTTAGAGCAGGTATGGGAACAAGAGAAGCTATATTGGCCGTTAACACCTTGGCGGAACGAGCAATCGAAAATCAGCAAGAAGTGTATCTTTGTTTTATAGACTATGAAAAAGCATTTGACCGCGTTCAACATAGTAAACTAATGGAAGTACTTCGTAAAAGAGGGTTGGATGAAAAGGATCTGAGAGTTATTGGCAATCTCTACTGGAATCAAGAAACGGCCGTACGAGTCGAGGGGCAGCTCACAGATTATAAAATAATAACTAGAGGTGTTAGACAAGGATGCATACTTTCTCCCCTTCTTTTCAATTTATACTCGGAGGATATCCTAACAGAGTTACTACGCGATAAAAGAGAGGGCATTCGCGTTAATGGACAGCTGGTCAACAATTTAAGATACGCTGATGATACAGTACTAATTGCGAGCTCGGAAGCTGGACTGCAAGTCCTTTTGAACGAGGTATCTGAGGCCGGTGAAGCTATGGGGCTGACTATCAATGCCGCTAAAACCAAGTCCATGGTAATTGCTAAAGTTGAGCTACCTCCGCCAGACATAACACTACGTGGAACAAATATCGAAGGTGTCAAGAAGTTCAGATATCTAGGCCGATACTTTACAGCAGACTTAGATCACCAAGCGGAAATAAAATGTAGGATCGGACAAGCTAAGGCTGCTTTCTTTGAAATGTCCAAAGTACTATGTGACAGTAAGATTTCATTTCCCTTGAGATATCGCGTGGCACAATGCTATGTATGGTCCACATTACTTTACGGGTGCGAGACGTGGGTCCTCAGAAAAGACAGCTGCAATAGACTACAGGCTTTTGAGATGTGGTTATTGCGTAAAATGTTAAAAATTCCATGGACCAGCTTTACCTCAAACATCAAAGTATTGCAACGTTCCAAGTGTAAACGTGAACTGATGTCAACTATAATAAAGAGGAAGGTTGCCTTCTTTGGACATATGCAGAGAGGTTCTCAATATGAGTTCTTAAGGCTAATCCTCGAAGGCAAGATTCCTGGCAAGAGATCACCAGGCCGACCCAGAAGAAAATGGATAGATGACATCAAAGACTGGACCAAACTTCGTTATGACCAGCTAAAAAGAGCGGCTCAAGACCGCATCGGTTTCTACATGCTGACCTCCAAACTTCAATTTGAAGATGGCACCCCATGATGGCTCTGTGTTCCTTGGTTGACTTTTCGAGACAGTATTTATGATCCAACATGACCGGGAGATCGCGTACAAGACAATCTAGAAAAAAATAGTACTTACTGAGTGACGTATTTCAATGAGAGCTTGTTGAGATCTGGCTCCTTTTCTCCTTCAATTTGCTCGTACGCAACTCCGAATAGTTTCTTCACGTTTGAACCTGCAGACAAACACATATTTTTAATACTCAATCTTGCTTTGATCCGTTCAAACTCCAGGCGGTTCAATACCCACTCAACTAGTTGAGTGCTGTTCCACGCTAATCTGCCGAGTCGATTATGAAATCGCGATACGAATTTGGTAATCCGTTTATAATCAGAGCATAATTAACTTTGAAAGCGACATCGCAATATGTTCAAAGTACAATAATATCAAACCTTCTTCTTTCTCAAGTTGCAAGCGTAGAGCTTGCAAGATGTGATTTATTAACTTAGATTAACAAATGCTCGAAATCTTAAAAAAATAAGTGACTTTTTTTTATTTTCCTTATGTTCACAGGTAATACACAGGTTTGACGACTTAAACTACAGGCTGCTTAGCGGATGCCTGGCTCGTCCCAGGGCGGAGAAGAACAAGAAGATGACCAGGGCTAGCAGGTAAAGAAATAGTTATGTTCATATCACTCACACTGGCTGGAACTGGTATGACTGACAGCTTAAACTACTGGCTGCTTAGCCGACCCCTGCCTCAGTGGAGAAGAAGAAGAAGATGACCAGGGCTAGCAGGTAAAGAAATAGTCGTGTTCATATCGCTTACACTGGCTGGAACCGGCAGCACTGACGGCTTCCACCACAGGCTGCTTAGCCGAGGCAACCTCTTTCTGGATGCCTCTTCCGAGAGCGGAGAAGAAGTCAGCTGGTGCGGCCGGGGTTGGTGCTGCGTACGCGCCGGTCGCGATGAGCAGGGTGAACAGGTAGGCCTGATGACATGACATGATACACTTTACCCTTTGATTAAAGTAAAATAGCGGAAGATAGGTGACGCGCCACTCGAAAGTAGACCGCTAAAATCAGGCCCCCGTCGCCTAATTGCCTTCAGTTGCAATCGGGATTGCGTGCGCGGGTGACATTTAAAGACGTGAGACGTAAGGAATTTGTAGTGCCATTTTTTTGCTGACAATTAGTATGTCATGCCGTATCTTACGCTATTTTCTTTAATCAAAGACTTTACCTATAAATGTTTTGCATCTGATATTTACAGGGTCTAGATTTCAATCTGTGCAGTACAGAGGTGATTCTATTCTATTTGTGTCCACGTGTTTTTGCGAAAATGACTCGAAATCATTAAAACTGTGAACTTGGGGTGTACTGCGGTGTTTCTTTAAAGTCCGTTTTTAGGGTTCCGTAGCCAAATGGCAATAAACGGAAAATCGTCAAATCTGTCTGTCTGTTTGTGCGTATGGTACAGACACTTTATTCTAAAACTATTAGCATCACACAGCTGAAACTTGGTAGGTAGGTGTATCTTGTTCACCCCTTTCCGATTCAGATACAAAAAGTTTAAAAAAAATACGAGGGGCTCCCATACATGAAACTAAATCCTATTTTTTTTAATGTTTTTGTTAGGTGGAAGTAAGTGGACCCCGAATCCAGGTAAGGGTGGCACGGAACCCTCTCTACGCGGGTCCAACTCACACTTAGCCGTTTTTTTTCTTTGCTAGTGCTTATTGTAATCTTTTTATAACTTTCAATAAGTATAATATTAGTCAGTAAAATAAGTTAAAAAGCAGTAGATTTAAAAATGTCGCAGTGTTAAATAATTAACAACCTAAGTAGGTTGTGATTTTTGTGTTTAATATTAGTTTAAAAAGTAGTAGAGTAGTAGTATATAAAAAAGGAATGTCAATATCGTGTACAATATTAGACAGGCAAGATAAACGGACTTTACGTTCAAATTCCAAGCAGTTCGATTGTATTGCGATCCATCTTAGAAAAAATTAAGTGACTATTTCTCACTCACTCATATGGTCGAAATTAAGACATGGAAAGTCAGGAATAAGACATCGGAATACGAAATTGACTAATCCATTCAAAAGCAGAGCAGAAACTGGCAAAGCAAGATCGCAATACGCATCCTTGTGGAAATTAAGTATTATTAAATTTTAATGTCGTGATTTTCGATAAATTTTAAGGTATAGAATCACATCTGTAAGTACTGCACAGATTGAAATCCTCACCATGTATGTATTATACTACGTGTTTTAGAGGCTTTTGTATAGTTCAATTTTATTTCAATCGTAAAAAATATTTTATAGACCATTTTCGAGGAAGGCCAATAGTTCTATCATCATCAAAGAAAAAACGGACGATAGAAGTCACGGGGTACCAGTTAATTAACGCGGTTTCATTTTCATTATGTAATATGCTTCTTACCCTCGAGTTCTACCTTCATAATAAATGGGTATTCAAATACGACGAGCAAATCTTTATGCCGTTAACGCACTTTCTTGATTTTTGTGTATTTTAGTGACCTTATTGTTCTTATGTTATTTTATTGTATCGTGTTATTGTTTTTATTACTTGTATAAGTTGTAATCGTTGCGGCATTATCCACAGACTTAAAAAACAATTTTACCCCTTAAGTTAATAAAATACGTTTGTTTATCAACATCAATTCTTGTACGCGGCCGGATTCGTCTGCCTGCTGAAGTATTGTGCATATCGTCAGATTAACAAAGATAGTAAATTACCACCTTCACAAAATAACCCTGCTTTTTCATTATGTGAGCCATCATTAACTTTGCATCCAGAAGAAATCAGATTTTGACTAATTGGATGAGCACTAATTATAGGTTTAACACAAAAAGTAAACAAACTGAATTCGAGAGTGGTGTTGCTTATCTCGCTTAATTTGTATTAAGGAGTACTTATCAGCATAATTACATTTAACACTAATTAATGGAGCTAAGTAATTGGCATTTATTTTAAGCTGTGAAATATTGGATTGCCGGCGGATAAGGGGATTGTCGTTGCAAATAAAATTTGAAGCAATGACATTGATAAAATTGCTAAAAATAGCACTGAAGTATTTTTTTAATAAAAAAAAACCGTCGGTCGCCTGCTCAGAAGTAATTTTTTTGATGTGAACTATGAATAGGTAAGTACTTACGTAGTTTGTACTAAACTATCGTTCATTTTATAATTTGCAGTAAAAGTATGCAAATATTTATTTAAGGCAGATTAATTAGGCATTCTATAGGAACTAGTAAACCGCCTAAGGATGCATGCGTAACGTTTACTAATATCGTTGATATTTTTGACAAACAGTTATAGCGAGCGAGCGATATTTTTGACAAACAGTTATATATATATATTAAACCATTACTAGCGGGACCCAACCAACTTCGTTTCTCCACTGGCCCCGTCCCACACCGTTCTTAAATACTTTCGCAATTTTCTTATTTTTTCTTTCATAAGAACCTTCTCCTGAATATAACAAATACAACAAAAAAAGAAGCCGTTCACGGGTGATGCCGTGACTAAGGGAAAATATGGATTCATTTTTATATATGGAGATTACACATAGCACCTTAAAGTATTTACTTAGAAAAAGCCTTACAACCGTTAATTTATTAAGTAACATCAAACTCAAACTTACCATTTTCATATCCTGTAAAACAAATCCCAAGAAATTCACGCACTATTCACGAGTTCACGTTTTTCACTATTACCTAAAAGTTACATAAAGCTCTTTAAAGATATTATTGATTTAATTTAATAGAGTTCAAAACTTTTTACCAAATCTTATTAAAACCAATGACCTATTTAGAAAGCTAATGAAAATGGCCATAAATAATAGGCGTTGGTATATTTTCGCAGGCGCACGTGGCGTCTTCCGTAGCTTTGTCACTACTGGGTCCTGCTGTCAGCTTGAATGAGTATAAAAGTACTACAAACTGATTCCGGAAAAGTCGTTTATCTCATTTTATTACAAGTTATTGTACTACGAGTAACTACCTACATGGTGATTGAGTGGGCCGAATACGGTGTTCGTAGAATCGAATAAAGCGGAAAAGCCAGGCTGCGTAAATGACAATGAATTTTGATTTCTTGTAAAAAAACTTTTTGGTTATTATCTAAGGGTGCGTATTGCGATGTTGCTTTGAAAGTTTAAAGCTGCTCTGCTTTTGAATGGATTAGCAAATTTTGTATAATATTTCTTAATTCCAATCAATTTTAATGTCTGAATTTCGATACGTGTGATAAGTAAGAAAGAGCTACTTTTATTTTTTCTTAAGTTGGATCGCAATACCAATTTGATGACTCGGCTAACACAGTGGGAATTGAACTGCCTGGAACTTAATTGGATTAAAGCAAAATCGCAATAGCTCATCTTTTGGTAAATAATTAAAGTAAGTTAATCTTTACATAATAATACGGTTTTTGAAACAGTTTTAAAAAGCACGCACTATTTTCAAAACTTCACGATTCTTAACTAACACTTCTCTTTCTTACCGTTTAGTCAATTTGAAATAATCGTGAATCTTGTAATTAGACGCTTTATTCTTAAAATCATATTCAATAAGTAATTAAGAACTTATAGATAAGTAATTTTGAAATACGGAAAATAAAGAGAGTACATACAGATAAATAACTTTTTATTCGATATCACAAGGTTGTGATATCTAATAAAATATCTAAAATATCTAATGAAATGTATATTACAATTACAATGAGTATGTCCGTTTCAATTCTTTGAAAAATAATGACTTGTGAATTGATTGTAAGTTTTCAATTACAATATTTATGCTCAATGCGAATGGTAAAGTTTTGAGTGACACTGATAGATAACCTTTAACTTTTTCATGGAACTAAATTAAACAGATTGGAAAGTAGGCAAGAAATATGAATTAATTAAATCAAATATTTTCCTTAATCGTGCCCCTCGCCCTTAACTTGTGATGGCCGAGCACAATTGAAGTATTGAATTGCGTGATTTTATTAGCTAATGATTAGCTACGCTTATCGTCACATTTTTTTGTAAAATCATTTTTTCATTTTCATTTTTTTTTCATTTCATTTATTTCCAACATACATCTACCCTTACAGAAAAGATCCAAATCGATAGATGCAGAATCAATCACATAATAAATTAATAACTTAATATTAGAATTTATAAATAACAATCAATGATCCTCTCTTATATGGAGTTCAAGACGATATCGAGTAATTGCTAAAACTTGGTACCTATTAGAGGGTGGCCGGTAATTCGATACATTCCCTTGGAAGGGTACAAGTAGAGCTCATTTGCAGTATTTTTTTCATTACATACCTACTCTAGCTATAATTTTTTTGGGCTTTTATTTTTAAATAGTTCCTACTGAGTGAATGTCTCATTTTAATGCTGTTTTTGTATAGGTATGATCTATTACCTACTAACATCTCAACACTTCCTCCATATAACAAGACCCTGTAGTCATCATCATCATCATCATTATCCGCCAAAGGACGTCCACTGCTGAACATATTTCCACAACGACCGGTTGTGAGCGGTCTGCATCCAGTGCGATCCTGCGTTCTTTACAAGGTCGTCTGTCCATCTTGACGGTGGACGTCCTACGCTGCGCTTTCGGTCGAAGGGTCCCCTAACTAGAACTTTTCTGCCCCATCGGCCATCAGTTCTACGCATCAGTAGTAATACTTACACTACAATGTTATGTTATGCACGTGAACTCTATTGCAAATGGGCTCTACTCTGACATCTCCTAAGAAATGTATCGAAATACCGGTAACCCCATAGTGTTTTTTATCAAAATACGATTTAGTTAGCTTCTAGAATTTAGCCCTACAGTCAGCATCAAAATTCGGTGAAAACTTTAGTAGGCACATCATCATCATCATGTTTAAGATGGTTCAAGTAAGGCTAAAATATCAGGATTAGGTAGTTAGGTTGTCACATCAAGATTCATGCAGGTTTTATTTTCTTAAGTACTTACTTAGATGTAGTTATAATATACAGGGTGTTCTGTAAAGAGCGTACTAGACTGACGATGGAGATAGCTTATTCATAGACCATTCAGATAAAAATATTTTAAAAAATCTTCATATTATTCACAATCAAACCTGATTGTTAATGTTGTAATTGGTTATAGGCAAGTTCGAAACGTCAATTTCATATACTTACCTATTCGAGTACTAGTTCGAAACCAAGACAATTGGTGTGTTGTTTGGCGCATATTTATTTATTTATTTATTTATTCATCTAATAAAAAAATAATAATAACGAATTAACTTTTCAACCTTAACACGTTCCGGGACAGTGAACGCCTACAGGTGTGAAAACAATAAAACATCTATTGTGTCTGGAATAGTGTCCCGGAACGTATTAAGATTTTTACTAAAGTTATAAGTACAAAATGAAGATTTCAAACTTAACTCGTGGTTTCTTTTGATGTTTTTTTGGATCTTAAATTATTTTTGTTTCAAAGGCTAAGGCTAACTCACCTGTCAGTAAGGCACGCTCTTTCTGCGACACCCTGTATAAGTAGTCAGACCAGTAAACTAAGTTAGAAAAAAAACTAATCTGATTCATTTTACTTAATTATTTATTCCACAAACGTTCAAATCTCATGGTAACCGCAGTAATCGGCGATGTCTTGCATGAAACATGAGATGGTGTTGTCACGATACCATAATCAAGACTACTTATTGTAATTTTAGGAAAATGAATCATTTGAAAACCCACGTTTTTTAATGTTGTTATTTGGAATTACTAAGAGCGTTCACAAATTAGCGTTGTAGTGCGTCTATGTTACGTAAGGGCAAGGGCAACTCTTTTTTTATGACATCCATCCATTAATATTAATAAAAAAAACAAGACATCTGACTATCTTGCCGGTTAAATATATATAAAAAAACTTTTGTTTACGAAAAGCCATACAGTAATTTCACAAAATCCCTTATACACGTTTTATCAAATAATAAAATAACGTTTCTAGAAAAGTGGTACATCAATTTGTATGTTTTTTTTTCACACCAAGCCGTCCAGTGTGGATAAATGGACAAAAAGTCAAATTTTCCACACTGGTGTGGATTTTTAGTGTGGAAAATCGGAATAACCCAATATGAAAGGCAAACAATATTTCAGAGGATTCAGAATAAAGGCACTCGTTTTCTGTCAAAAATATTTATTTTTCTCAGTAAGCTAAATAGAAAATGTACTCGTAATGTTTAATGAACAATATCTTCATGAAGTAAGATAAACGTATTAACTTATTTTAGATTTAAACTAAAGTAAAATAAGCGTTACTCTTTGAGTCATAATAATGTTGATTCCATTCTATAAATTAAATTAGCATATTGCGGTTATACATGAAACTACTATTTTCTAATGTTAAAGAACCTATCCTACAATAAACAGCATAAAGCAGGCATAAAAAAATTGCAAAAACATATTTTAAATTATCATTATTAATGGCACTTCTGTTTTAATTATTAAACAGTCTTTTAGCGCCCATTTACTTCGTTGACAATATTTTCTGAATAACAATAGTCCCCCTAGCCGATTTCGACTACGGTGGCCAGTCACAACGACTAACCAACTGCGCGGGACATATTATAGTGCACAAGTGTGTGCGCAAACACAGGTGCACTCTAGATTCCTTTCACTCTCATAGCCCGATGGGACAGCAATCTGACACGACCGGAGAGAGATCAGGCGCAGGACCAACGGCTTCACGTGCTTTCCGAGGCACGGGGGTGAAACACCGCCAACTTCCAAACTCCGGTCTTCCCTGAGAATTTCTGAACAGAAAAACCCAGGTACATATCGAACACAGGACCTCTGGCGCAGCCGTCGCTTTAAAATGCAACCCTCTAGCCGCTGCGGCACAGAGGCAGTTTCAGTTTCTTAAGTAGGTATAGATAGTGCCATCCACGAAGGCGCGCCCCACCACTCGTCCAAATCGTTTATAATACATGTGTGCAAGCTTTTGAATTGAATTTGGAACATCATAATGACTAATGAATGACAAGCACACTTCAAAAAATACACTCAAAGGGAAAGATGCTCTACTTGGATATGGTTTTAAGTAGGTATGGTTAGTTACTAGAAAAGTATATATATTATTTTTAAACTGCACAAGCATCATTTTCACTATTGACGTAAACGAAATACGTAAGAACGTTTTATAACATTTAAAAAAATGATTAAAAACTTTCTTATAAGAGAACCATCGGTCCACCGGAACTTCATACGCGTGAATTGTTTTTTCTTCGTACACGTAGGTCCTAGCGTAATGTTTTATAGCCTTCCCCGATAAAGTACATCCCGGTAATATTATAAGTTACCACATGGTTTTTTTTATTTAAAATTGTTTATGGTGTTAAGTTACCATTATAATTCTTTCAGTAAATTTAATAATGACAGTAGATTATACCAGGTTTATTTTTTAGTACAACACACTGGGTTTTCCTTGACATTTTACAAATAAATTAAGCAGAGCCACTTTCGTGACGAGTCTGAATATTTGAATGACGGCCGGCTCGCAACTGACGCACGTGTCTCCCCCCGCACCCCGCACCTTTGTCAATCAAAAAAAGAGTGGGGCGCGCCTTCGTGGATGGCACTATCTATAAACAAATTATATTAATTTTATTAACTTTTTTCTACAGTTCTACATCATAAACTCTACACAGTTTTGTGTAGGTAAAAATACACCGGGATATTAACGATTCCTCGTGTTGTAAAAAAATATTTGGGTAAATTACTATAAAGAGCGTTTGATTTTTTTGTCCGCAGTCACTATCGTAATCATTCTCAAAATGCGTAAGTACAATTAAGGCAATTTGCAGATTCAGATTCAGCCTTATTGCATACTACACTACCAGTTGCATTACCGCTCAGTTATGGATAAACAATCATACGACTTGGATTTATTGGATAGTTTCTGGTGTATCTGAGAATGAGGTCGTGAGCTACCCCAACGAGACACGCTTTGATCCAGCCTATAAGACACTAACCAACCATGCGAATTAGTGTCACATGAAATCATACAGAGCGTCTTATTAACTTATGTCTTAGTGCGACATGACTACTCGTATATGTAAAGTCTGTTTCTCTTTGCTTGCCCAATATTGTAAACAATCATGATTTATTTTTTAACGAAATAATTTATTTTAAAATAAGATAAATACAAACTCATCACTTATAGAGGTAAAGTCTTTGTTAAACACCGAGATCTATTCAAATCAAATAGTTTAATAATTGTATTCGCTGATATTATTTTAAAAATTATAAAAAGATTGTTGACATTAGAGCAATCTCGCAACAGTGATAAGATCACGCAGCCTACGCGTTAAAAGAAAGCGCTTGTAAAATTCAACAGGCTTGTTAATGTGACGGTGGCCGAGTGGTACAGGCATACGCCCGGATAGCGTAAGACACGGGGTTCGATTCCTCGTCTGTCACAAAGTCACAGTTGCTTTTTACAAGTGCAATTTATATTATTCAAAGTTTGTATAGTGACAAAGCACTATAAAAATAAACATCATCTACTGTTGACATTGTTGGACTAGTAAATAAAAAAGCGGTTAAGTGCGTGTCGGATCTCCTTCAAACCAATTTTCGTTGTAAGTTTTTGTTGAGATCTACATCATGTATGTTTTTTTTAAATTTTCACTTTCTTAGTTCAAAAGTTAGATGGGGGGGGACGCCCATTTTACCACTTTGGAAGCGTCTATATCTCAAACCTTACACTTTTGGAAAAAATGGTTCTAGAAACCTCAACATAACTTTAAAAGACCTATCCATAGACAACCTTCACGCATAGGTTTGAGTAAAAAAAAAATTTTAGGTTTTAGTAGGTTTTAGTAGCCCCCCCTTAAATATTATTTTTTCTTACTTTTTGTATCTGAATCGGAAAGCGGTGAACAAAATACACCTACCTACCAAGTTTCAGCTATGTGATGCTTATAGTTTCAGAATAAAGTGGCTGTGACATACGGACGGACAGACAGACAGACAGACAAACTTGACGAAACTATAAGGGTTCCGTTCTTTGCCATTCGGCTACGGAACCCTAAAAACGGACAATATCGTGTCGTTGGCATTCATATTATATCAATGGTCGTTGGTGTCAGGCAATCATTTCTCTAGGCAGTGGCTCTGTTCTCATCTGCCTCAGTGTTCGGCGGCAGGACACGCGGCGCGAGCCTAGTCTCGGGAAGCCGGCGATGCGTTCCACTTTGACAGGAGACTCGCGTCTGGAAAATGTTAAAATATAAATAAATATGCGCCAGACAACACACCAATTGTCTGGTTTCATGGTAAGGAATTTTCTTCCTTATGTTACGAAGTACCAGGCAACGATTATGACGGGGGCGTCTCCCATAAATACTTATACATATAACATCCATGACTTAGGTACAAATGTTCGTGCTCATCACAAAACATTTGCCCCTTGCGGAATTCGAATCCGCGACGGCCGGCATATCAGGAGCGCTAACCAATACATCAAACGCGTCGTCAACGAATAAAATGTATGAAAAAATTTATATTCTTTCTTGTGTTCCATGTCAACTTTAACTGAATTATGGGTCCACTTTCTTCCACAATTTTATTGTTAACAGCAAAAATAAGTTAGTTTTTTCTATTGCTTTTATGAGGGACAAAGTTATAAATATATGTGTAGATTGCTGCTATAACAACAAATACAAAATATCACACATAAAAATCTCATTCAACAATTTAGATTTTTTGCCCCTTTTTCGCACGATATCAATTATGGCAACAGAGAGGCACTAGAAATAATCATCTAATTGTTTATTTAGTCAATGGCACGACACCCTTCGCAATCGTTTTCGCCTAAGAGCAATTGTGCTTACTCATCATCATCATCATCCTTCAAAGGACGTCCACTGCTGAACATAGGCCTCCCCCACGGTTTTCCACAGCGACCGGTTACGAGCGGTCTCCATCCAGTGCAATCCTGCGATCTTTTTAAGAACGTCTGTCCGTCTTGTCGGTGGACGTCCTACGCTGCGCCTTTGGTCGAAGATCTCCAATCTAGTTATTCGCGCTATGCCCATTGCCACTTGAGCATACTGATTCGCAGTCGCAAATAGTGCTAAAGTTGACTACGTACTAATTGATCGGCTTTATTTAAATACCAACCTAAAGAAGATATGGTGCTCCACGCTACACCGCCACAGCTTCTTACACGCGCTTGTGGAGGGTAGTTTGAAGGACAGCGTCGTCTCGAACGCGTCGAACTCGCTCGGGCGCAGGCGCAGCGTGTAGTTCCGCTTGTTGTAGCAGATCTTTGTGATTTTCGCCCAAGGGAAGCGGTTCATTAGCACTCTAGGGAGAAAATTTATGGTTATGAGCTTTGGTTTCAGCCAGTGTCATAGTGATATTAGATGACTAACTATACAGTTACATACATAACGATTTTACATAGTAACAACGTGATATTATTGGCATCGCGATTTGATTTACTCATTAGTTATATCGTGATTTCATATCCATTTACAATTTCTTTGATTGATGTCAAGTTACCGTTTCAGACAGACAGAGTATCTTCGTAAGGACTTTCTTTAAGCTGATGGTTTTGGAGTTTTTTACAGAATGGTTTTGGTTCGATTGTAATTGTGTACATTGTCTCTCACATTAAGAGTGTTTCATCTTCTACATTACATTTCTAGTTATCATTCTGAATTCGCACTCTCTCTCTTTCTTACCCGTCCCGGTAGACAGAGACGCCGCTAGCGCAGATGGCCAGCACAATGTCGACCTCTTCAGAGTCTCTTGCGCAGTGGAGCTCAGCGCCGTAGAGCGACAGCTTCTTCGCGTTTTCTAGGTAGTTCAGTTCGGCTTCAGCTGGAGTTTGGCCTCTGCAATGACAGAATAACAGTTGTGTTTTAGTGATGTAAATTTGATTTGCCAATATACGTAGCCTTTAGATTTTGTGCAAATAGAACCTTATTAATTCAATCCGATTCTTTATTCATGATGATATGTTACTTCTCTCACTACACATGATCACTCCTGCTCGCAACTCTTGCATGGGCAAGATCTAACGTGGCCTAATTGAAAACCCTAACCTAATCAATGAAAATTAGGGAGTGCCAGGAGTAAGTTGTAACTTTTTTGGACACTGCAACAAAAGTACTGTCAAAAAGGTGTATGGTCACCATAGTGTATGGTGTATGGTCTGGCAGTTGTGTAAGATAACTAAATCGCTTTTAGATATTAAGTACTAACACTAGTTGATAAGTTTTCTGTATTTCCTTTACTAACACTTGAAATGGATCACGTTGTCCGATAAATAAACATTTTTATTTTATTTTATTTATATAGCGATTCCACAAACTTTATCAAAATAACTACTAGCAAAGTCTCTCCTGTTTGCTTGCTAATTTTAATGTCTGCTCCAAGTGGTTTGTGGAATGAAGCAGAGTGGTAGTCCTACTAGTGGGTTTGTGGAATGAAGGAGAGAACCACGGTATACACCTTTAAAGAAAAAGATATCATTAATCTATTACACTCACTTGTGCTTATAATAATATTAAGCTCTAACACCCGCTTTTAAGTCCAGAGTCAGCCGAAGCAAGGAGAACTTGAACAAATGGGGTTATGTTGCGGACGACGCATGCTTGTGTGGTGTCTCTTCACAGACGATGGCACACCTATTGCCATGCCCTACGTGTCCCTATACCTGCACACGTGCGGACCTGTACAACGCTACTGACAACGCTTTGTCAGTCGCCGAGTACTGGTCCTCAAAAATATAACGCCAGAGTCGACACGAAAAAGAAAGAAAGAAGAGTCCAGAGTGATTGCATAAGAAGGCGCTGCGCGATTCCCACTCAGCGTTGAAAACGGCAGGTATCCTGAGGAGTTGCCAGGGGTTTCAAGATCACGTTATATGTCCTCCACTCAGCTCACTACAGCTCCAGCACCCGCTCCTCTAAGTCAGGAGTGGAGGAGAAAAGGCACTGCTCTATTCTCGCTCAGCGCTGATGGCAGCCGGTATTCTAACGAAAACTTGAAACCTCTGGCAACTGGGTTTCAAGTTCACGTTATATGTCCTCCACTCACTTGTGCTTATCATACAGCTCCAACACCCGCTCCTCTAAGTCAGGCGTGATGGCGTGCAGCGGGGCAGCTCGGTGCTCGCTCAGCGCTGATGCAGGCAGGTGTCCCGCTGAGTCGCCTAGCTCAGCTTGTAGGATGTAGGACGCGAGGAGCGCGTAGGTGATGGTGGAACAGGTAAGGCGCCCTGAAAATACAATAAAATCGTCAAAGAGGCACTACAACTTCCATAATACAGGTGAAATCGCTGTCAGTCTATCACCAGATGCACTCTATTACCTACTTTCTGTCATAAGAGGGTCAAAAAAAGCAGATTTAAAAAAATAAGCATCAATATTGGAAAGGAATTATACACGAAGTTTTAGCTTATTGCTTTGATACAACGATTATATACGCACTAGTTACTTTACCTTACCTACCTATATACTCATTTCACAAAAGTAGATTTTAAACATATTTTTACAATATAAAGGCTTACAATATCCATTGCCTAAAGGTTTGACTAGCAGAAAATGCTTTTAGCAGTAAGTTCACATTTGTACACCATTATTTGTGCAATTAAAACTGTACAAGAAACACTGCATTATCCGAAGTTTTACCTTCCAAAAGGTCTCTTCTAACAGCCAAGCTGATTTGGTACCTAGTGACGTCATCTTTCAGTTCCGAAGGTTCTGGGGGGTAGAACTTCACTGCTAACCTCACGTCCCAAGGTTCATCTGAAAAAATGCACAATAAGACATGAATAGAGCTGAAATACAGCTTTTGTTGCGTGCATGCTCAAATGATTGAACTCACAATAACGACAAATTTTGCCGGATAATGAACCAGAATTTGAAAGAGCCACAAAAGCTTCTTTTCTCTATTAGGTCTCACGCTTGTTTTGATGACCCCATTGCCAAGGGTTCTCTTGTCATCTCTAAGAGGATTACCGAAGAAAATAAAGAAGGTAAGAAGTATTTTGGTGCTTACTCTTAAAAGTTTTGGACAGCCGTCGGTTCAGGTCCACCCAGACGCGAGGGTCACCCCTCAGCTGATGCAGGAGCCCGAAGTAGTCCCTCTCGGCCACGTCCAGGTCATCACACACTCGGTCCAGCAGGTCTGATCCTCGGGCTTTGCGCTGGAAGAAGGTGAAGAGGAGATAAGAAGAATGCCAATAGAGGTAGGAGGATTCAACCTAGCAGTACCTACTTTTGGATGCTTTCAGAGAGTGATTAGATAAACTATAAGACCAAGTGTAAGAGTTTATTTATTTCGATGAGTATTTACTCAAGATTCAAATTAAATTCTTGATGGCAGTGGATAGAACACCAAGATCATACTGGTCACTTGTGGAGCTTCTTATTGCACCAACTGTTACATTATCATTATCATTATCAGCCCAATAACGTCCACTGCCGAACATTTGGGAATAAACTAAATGGCTACTCTAGTCTTACGTATTTTAAGTAACGACTAATGTTTTTAGTCACAGGCCCTTATTAGTAGTAGCAACTTGTTAATCTTAATAAGGATATTTTTCAGCCCTAAGAAGTGTGCGTCCTTATATGAATACCTATTGGATTCCACCAGGTTTTACCATCAAATTAAATATGTATCATTATTTTGATGATCCGTCTTCACATGGGGTGTAAGATTGTCCGTTTATGGCAAACTTACGTCACAAATCACGTTGCTTGCCGTAAATCAAATGAGATGACCCTCTTAATCTATTTCAGAAGCTGTTACCAGCATCCGTGTATATTGTTTACTTAGTATCGCGATGAAGATGGCCTCTCAGTTATAAGTGCCTCTTACCAGCTGTTGCTATTTCTAGTGAGTGCGTAAATCACTGGATTTGATTTGATGGTTGTTGCGCTCGTAAATATACATTAAACTAAGTAACAGAGAATCAAGTTCTTGGTATTCACGATAAAGATGTTTCTAATGTATTGAAAATTATAACGTAGAATGAAGGTACTTTGCTTTGAAGGATGCGCTGTGCAAAGCCTCAACGATTTCGTAAAGTACAATGTTCTTCAGATTGTTTTCATTCATCGTTTTCCACTTGTAGCCCCCGATACAAGGAGGAGTCTTATAGGTAAGAGAGGACCGATCGAGGGATAGACTGAATTTGGTGCGCTTTTTTGTCAAGCGACGTCATTAAGACATTCAGTTTTTTGTCACCCTCGCGCCGGTAGGTGTACTAATAACCTTAACAGGAGTACTTTATATTCGAGATGTCTCCGAAGACGAGTGACTTTGTAGCGGGCTACTCACGTCAATGTCAACAGTGATGTGCTCCCCGTCTATCAGCTCGATGCGCACGCGCCGCTTGCCGCCCATCGTGCGCGGGACAAGCTCCTCCGACGCCAGCCGGCGAAGACTCTCGCGCATTTCGGCTCTGGAACATAATGGACTTTATGAGGAACTACACAAGAGTCATTTTTGCTTTAAAAAAAGACTCTTCTACCACTGCATCAGGGCAGAGGGTAAAAACTCCATGTCTGCCTTAATTGCTTTGAAAGCTAGGTTGATATAATAGTAAATAGTCTCCCTAGCCGATTTCGACTACGGTGGCCAGACATTGACTAACCGAATGCGCGGTACATATTATAGTGCACAAGTGAGTGCGCAAACACGGGTGCACTCTCTATTTCTTTCACTCTCATAGCCCGATGGGACAGAAATCTGACACGACCGGAGAGAGATTAGGCGCAGGACCAACGGCTTTACGTGCTTTCCGAGGCACGGGTGTGAAAAACCGCCAACTTGCACACTCCGGGCTACCCTGAGAATTTTTTTAACAGAAAAACCCAGGTGTACTTATTTTTGGCTGACCCGGGGATCGGACCCGGGACCTCTGGCGCAGCCGTTGCTTTTAAATACGACCCTCTAAGCGCTGCCCCACCGAGGCAGTTGTGTTTTGTGTATGTAGGCTGAAATACAGCAAGTTCAGGATGCTATTCTAAATCACTATTGCCTTGCTAGAGAGTTGTCGAATTTGAAGAAGGAAGTAAATGGGGAAGGTGGACTGGGGTATTTGCTTTCTGACATATGGAAAGATGCTATGTATATCTTCAACTCAATGCAACCAATGCCCATGCTGAAGTATTATTTCTGTGACGTAAACAGATCACTACCCTGATAACGAGAAAGACGCCTTGGGCTAGTGTTTATAATTCTTTATTGCATTTATAAGATGTACAGAAAATACAAAAAGTCACAAAGTTACAATGTTTATAAAGAAACGAACAGTAAAATTTATTTAGGAATCAAAAACCACGAGAACCTGAGATCTTTGAAAAAACACGTTTTACCGATTGCAACAGAAGTATGAGAAAAGTGAATAGAAAACTTGCTTGATTTTGTTTCAGAATTGTCTACTTTACCCACCCATACCCACCATACATGCATGATGCGTGCGTGTGTGTGAATGCACGAAACTTGCATGCGAGTAACAAAGAGTTGTGTGAAAACGTGGGAAAATCGCGATCAGATCATCGCGATTGTGGACTTTGCTGAGAAAACGGAAATTAATTTGTAACATCATCTCTTTGAAATGATACAATCAAGGAACACTATTAACCAAGCTCAAAGGAACGTTCAAATAATTAACATATTTTAACCTTTTATTCTTTTAACGAGGGGTGCTCGTAGTCGTAGCGCAGTGGTGGCAGCGCTTTGGTAGTAAACACTGAATAGATAAATAAGGTTAGAAATGCCCCGGTCAGTGCAGCAGAGGTGAGCTAGTTGTGAGCATATGCACGAGCAGTACTTCATTCGCGTGACAAGAGCGTTGCACTAATATTCTGCAAGAACAGCGATTTTGTTGCACCAAGTATTAAAAAAATACTCATTGATGACTGTGCACGCACATTACTATCAAAATTGCTACCTTAGCACGCAATGTATCGCATCCAATTTGCTTGGTTCGCTTGCGTACTCAACGATAGGGATGTAGTTCATGGCACAGTAAAAATATCGGTAAATGGTAATTTCCCTACTGATGTTTTAGGAGATTAGAACATTATTAATTAGTTAAAATAAATATTGTATAGTATTTATTTATAACAAACTAGCACCCACCCGTGACTTCGTTCACGCGTCTAAGTTTTACCGTTCCCATAAATCGTAGATTTTTTTATAAGCCCATACGCATTACTACTTCTATAGTCTTCCCGTATAAATATGCTATCTAAAAATGTATCTGACATAATTTATAACCAGACAAATAGTTTCTGATATTAGCGCGTTCAAACAAACAAACAAAAACATCCAGTTTTTTAATTAGTATATTTATGTATTATAGATAAATGTTATATGTATTTTACGTCCTTTGAGACAACACGTAGACCGGGTCTGATTATTTTTCTTATTTTTTATGTTGCATGTAGTTTTAATTTTTCAATTAATAAAATAAAGTTTTTTAAAATTATACGGGGATATTATCTTTTTATTAAACAACAAAATGGCAATACTATGTACGCCTATTGTCAATTATATGTAACTCTTTCGGATGCTAGAAAGAGTAGGCTATTGCTATTGTGCCATGTAGATATCTACCCTATCATAAATAACAACACCTAAAGGCCGTTCCCACGAAAAGTTTGCAGAAAAGTTTCACATTGAACACCCTTCGACAACATCAGAGCGTGGATGTCCACCGGCAATATGACCTTCTGAAGATTGCAGGATTGCATTGGACATAGTAGACCGCTTGCGACCGGTCGCTGTGGAAAACTGTGGGGTCTATATAACTATTCTGTTGAAACAAAAAAATATATTAATAAACTCTCTTCTTGAGAGCAACATCAATCACAAACATGTGTCAAAACATTGCGTTTTCATACATGTCAAATTATTGTCAAAAATAAAATAAAAATTATGTTAATATTAATTTATTTTAATATTATATTACTAAAAGTATTAATTTTCTCTATTTCAAGTAAAGTATAGCACTACAATTTTTTTCCTTATTGTTTTCTATCGGAAGGTGTACAACCCTTTGATGCGATCAAATGTGGCGTAAAATTATATACGCAAAACTAAAATCTTATGTTTTTTTTTCAATTCTTATTGAAAAAATACATTGCATTGGTAATTGAAGTTATCTATATTGATCGACCTAAAATAGCGACTTTTACCACAACGTAGTATTTTGACATTAAAGAATGAACGTAGCGGAATGATGATTGATGGTTCCACAGCTAGTAGCTCTGTGATTGGTAGTTGGTTTTACCATAGAGAAAGAAAAAAATCTTCGCTTTAAAAAGAGCGTGCTACTTAGTGAAATTCTATAGGATTTGACAGCGAAACACCTTATGACAGCGAGACCGTTTTCTAAGAAATAATGGATTTAGTGGATACGTCAAGTTTCCGTCGTTGGAATTTTTGAAAAATTATGAATGAATATAATTATAATTTAAGTTTTGTATAACAATTTCAGATGAAATGACTTGTGCTTTCAGCAACTGTGAAGTGCGCCGAGGATACAATCCCGAAAATCATACTTTCCACCAGTAAATATGAATCATTGATAAAAAATTTAATTCCAAATTTTATAAAATTTGTGACTGAAATCGACTCCGATGCCAAATTGTACCGTAAATTTAGGACTTTCTTTGTGATTTGCAGCCATTTATCAAAGTTTCCAATAGATTAATTCAGGTATTTTCAGTAAAATAAGAAACCGTTTCTTTACACTAGGGCTTGACTAAATGATGACGTCATCAGTATCGATAAATTTTTTGACTGTTTTTTTTAGGTAACCGTAATTCTTGCACAGCTTCTTCTCAGCACTGGCCCACACAACTGGCCCGAAGCTGTGCTGTGGTAAGGTCTATGTTGG
Organism: Pyrausta aurata; assembly: GCA_963584085.1. Lineage (NCBI taxonomy): Eukaryota > Metazoa > Arthropoda > Insecta > Lepidoptera > Crambidae > Pyrausta > Pyrausta aurata. The sequence goes on from OY757274.1 coordinate 671,227, forward strand.
AACGTGTATAAGTGCTTCTAGCAAGTCTTCATACATAAATAAATAAATATGTAATTTAACAAAAATGAGGTTGTCTTGTTTATCAAATAAAAAGTATTATGTAATTAAAAGTGCATTAATTTAATTATTTTTGTTTCAATTTACATGATTTATCGTAACCTCGTCGATAAAACTTGGACCACCATAAGATACACATCACTATTGAACGCACACATGTAAAGTAACTTTTTGGTTACGCTGAAAATCCGCGTTTGTCATTCTATACTATACTACTTTCTATGGGTTTTACGTACTAATCACACCAATCACAGAGCTCCCAACGGAAAGTTGATTGGTTTGTGATATTGATGCATTGATTCATTTATTGGTGCTTTTGGCACTGCAGCAACAACGCCGTACCGCCCACCGGCGACACAGGTTCTCATACAAACGAACTGTCAGAACGTTTCTACTAACCTTATTTATCTATTCAGTGGTAGTAAATACCGAAGTTAAGCAACTTACGGCGCGGTCGGTGTTTGGATGGGTGACCATTCCGACCATAAAAGTGACGTATATCACTTGCATCTCCGTGCTTCGGAAGGCACGTTAAGCAGTTGGTCCCGGCTAATATTGTTTGATATTAGTTGTTAAACCTAGTCAGAGGCCCTATAAGCGGCTTGATAAAATCCAATAAAATCTGACAGCAAGGTTCGTCGCTTGCCTTGCAAACACCCCTCCGCCAATCCGCACTGAGCCCGCGTGGTGGAGTATGGCTCATACTACCTCATATTTGAGGTAAGGCCTTTGCCCAGCAGTGGGATGCTTACAGGCTAACTTTACTTTTTTATATACTTTTAACGTTGGTGGCTGGTGCTATTCGGGCCCTTATTTTCTTAACAAGACCTTATGGTAGGTATCTACAGGTATTTTAGTCATAATAGACTCGACTTATGGTACTTACCTAATCCTTCATAATCTTGTAAGTTCAAAAATAAAACCGAACATAAAATAGCATCCCTCTTTTCATTAAGCGTAGTCGGCTAAACTCCAGGTCATCGGCATTGGAGGACCCTGCTCAAGCCATGCTCCATCGACTACTCACGCTTCGCTGGTCGCATCTTAATAACTATGCTGTTATACTATAATCGGTATCTTGTTACTATAAACATAGTAGATGTTAGATAAGAAGGTTCACTCTCTTTCCGTGTAATAAATAAATAAATGTATGACGGAATTCTAGGGCGAAATGGATTTTGATCCATTCCTTGTGTTTTCGTCTTTTATGGTCGTACTTTTCCGTAGATTATTGCCTAGCAAGTAGAGATTAAAATGATATTTGGATAATGTTACTTATCTCATTTAGACTTAACTAGCTTTTGCCCGCGACTTCGTCCGCGTGGAATAGTGACTTCTTTCTCCCGTTTTTTGCACATTTACCACTATATCTTTGCTCATCTTGGTCGTAGCGTGATGTTATATAGCCTATAGCCTTCCTCGATAACTGGACTATCCAACACAAAAAGAATTATTCAATTCGAACCAGTAGTTTCGGAGATTAGCGCGTTCAAACAAACAAACAAACAAACAAACAAACAAACAAACAAACAAACAAACTCTTCAGCTTTATAATATTAGTATAGATTAACTAATTATTTACCCACATTTAGATATTTAGTTGGTAGAAGAGTGTTTTATTTAATTCGGTGGGACTTCTACAGATTTATGTTTTTCTATTGTGTTTTGTTTGTGGTTTGATAATATGTAGTTGTATTTCTCTTCTTGGAACCCTTTCTTTTATCATATATCGACTGTATATTGCTGCTCATGTTACATACCTACTGGTGTTTTCACTTTGATAAAATTTAGAGGGAATAAACATAACGCTTAAACATTATCACGATTTTCAAATCAGACTAATCATTTTTGAGATCTATAGAAGTACTAAATAATTTACTTCAGTTTTATATAAAGTAAAGAAGTACTAAATAATTTATACATCTCTACTAATATTATAAAGCTGAAGAGTTTGTTTGTTTGTTTGTTTGAACGCGCTAATCTCCGAAAATACTGATTCGAATTAAATAATTATTTTTGTGTTGGATAGTCCAGTTATCGAGGAAGGCTATAAGCTATATAACATCACGCTACGACCAATAGGAGCAAAAATATAGGGGTAAATGTGTAAAAAACGGGAGAAAGAAGTCACTTTTCCACGCGGACGAAGTCGCGGGCAAAAGCTAGTTAAATATATAACTGAACTGGTAAACAGTTTCTCAATTTGCCAGACAGACGCGGTAAACATTATCGATTTACATTTGGCACGGCTTCGTGCTTGTCGGAAGTATTGTGATCTTATACACACATCCTCCTTTTGAAATATGACTTGCAACTTGCAATGGCCATGCGCAGTGCACTCAAGCGGTAAATTGCAAAACTCTTTCATGAAGAAAAACTCTTCAGTTGTATTGTAACACAAGGATTTGATGATTAATAATAGGTAAATTCTACCCTTGTACCCAAGATACATTTTTTACAAAAAATTTTTTAATAAAACACTAGGTAAAGTATGTACCTATGCTTTTGTTTTATAAAATGTAGAGCCACTCACATATAACTTTACAAGACTTACGACACGACACAGAGAGAAAGATGTGGTTCCAATGCTTTCGTCAATACAAATGACAAATTTTGGACTGGATTTATATTATTTGAAAGCTTCATCATTACCTGCCAATTATTTTCATTAAGTCGGTGATTATTAGTAACATGAAACACATTGAGAAAATAATTTTATATCCTTTTGTTGTATCAAAGTGACATTAAAAGAAGATGGCTTTGGCCATCTATCTATATACATATAATAAAATTGTAGAGGTCGAATTTCTGTACAATAAAAGAAAATGCTTAAAACCGAGTCAGGGGGATGTAAGAAGTGCAATAGCACTAATTTAGATTTTTTTCGAATTTCTTATTTCTCTGTTTGTCTGTCTGTTTGCTCAGGATAAACTCCGAAACGACTGGACCAATTTAAATGAAATTTTGAACAGTGGTAGCTTAAACCATCGAGCAACATTTAGGATACTTACAATGCATGTAAATAAAAGTTTCCGTGCGATGTAAAAAAATATTAAAAACAAACTTCAGTAGAACGAAACGCGCCAAGTGTCACTTTTTCAACCATAGACCATTTTTTTTTTTTTTTTTTTTTTTTCTTTTTTGGCACCCGCGGTTTGCGATAGCCACTAACGGAGTAATAAAGGTAGGGAAACGGAAAGGAATAAACAAAACGGAATAGGAATTTGCAAAATATAGAATAAGGATCAGGTTTAAAAGGTGGATCGGATTATATTCATAAAATATGTTTACGAAGAGATTAAAATTTTATGTTATTAATATATAGATATTCAGAAATACATTTATATATATCATAATCATATTTATATATCAGGCAGGATATGGATGTTGGAAAAGGAACACGCAGGGATAACAAAGCTGAAATAAAAGTTGAACGATCATGATTCTGGCAGGCGAAGAAAATATGATTCAGGTCGCCCACTCCAGCACCGCACTCACATGCATCACTGACTATAATTTTGAGTCTTGCTAAATGAGCAGGAACACATGCATGTCCCAGTCTCATACGAATGATGCTGGAAGTAGTCAACTTATTCATATTTGTCTTAAAAAACCAAGGTTTGGGCGGAATAAAAGGTTGTAATTGTTTATAAGATTTTCCTTTTGTTTGACTACTGATCTCCCACTCTTTCTCCCATTTTTCGTGCAAGTATAGTTTAGATAGAGCTGCTAGGTCATGACAATAATTTTTATATGGAAAAAGATCCCCAGATTGAACAGCAGCGTTGGCCAAAGAATCCGCTTTCATGTTTCCAGGAATGTTACTATGTCCCGGAATCCAAACAAAAACTACAGAGAACCCTTTTTGCATGCAAACATTCAATAACTTTCTGCTTTCAATAATAACTGGATATGCATTATTTGTTTTAAAGGGGAATTTGGTTAGTGCTTGAAGAGCACTTTTTGAGTCACAAAAAATTACAGTTTTATTTAGTCTCATTAATAAAATATACTGTAAAGATTTCAAAATGCCAAAGCATTCGCCGGTGAAGACAGATGATTCAGGCGGCAATTTTATCATCTGGTGTATTCTACACTGGGTATGGTAAACTCCCACACCAACGTGGCCATTAATTGAATGCTTTGAAGCATCACAGTACAAATGATGCCAGTCACCCCATTGATTATCTACAATTAAATTAAATTTAGCTCCAGCTTCAGTATCAGATTTAGAAATATCAATATCAAAAATAACAGTTGGAGTTAGTATCAAGGATTCGAAATTAGAACAAAAAACTGGAAGATACATTGATTTATGTGTGGGTGCTTGTAATGAAAGAATTTTGCGATAGCTTATTATCAAACAGGGAGGAGATTTGTGTGCCCAGTATGGAGAATTCTCAACATGTTCAGATAACAATGCTAATTTAGAAAAAAGAGGATGGTTTGATAATTGAAGTGCACGGAATAAAAATTTATCACAAAGAAATTGTCGTCGAAGTTTTAAAGGTGGATCAACACATTCTACCTGTAAAGAATTATTAGGGCTTGTTTTCATAGCGCCTACAACTACTCGAAGGGCTTTAGTTTGGATGACATCCAGTTTTTTGAGGCCTACAACATTACACGGTTCTAGAAATTGAGTGCCATAATCAAGAGAGCTTCTAATAAGGGCATTGTAAATTAGTTTCATGCTAAAAGGATGAGCGCCCCACCAGACGCCTGCCAGACATCTTAATATATTTAAAAGACGTTCGCATTTATCACTAATATTGTAGCAGTGCGAAGTACCATTGAGTTTAGAATCTAAAGTAACGCCCAAAAATTTTGCCTCGTTATGAACAGGGATGTTCATATTATCATATTGAACTAAAACTGGTGGTGGACTACGCATTTTGGTAAAAAGTACAACAGAACTTTTGGAAGCAGACAATGATAAACCATTTATATCTAACCAAGATTTAAGCATTTGAAGTGATAAATTAAGTTTAGAACATAAATTAGAAACGTCCTTATCAGAAAAGTATAGGACAAGGTCGTCAGCATATTGTAGCATACTGACATTGTTTGTAATCGAATTTTGAAGGTCATAGGAGTAAATATTAAAAAGAATTGGGCTTAAAACAGATCCTTGAGGAATGCCATTATATAAATATCTTGATTTTATGGAATCTGCACATACAACATGAATACAACGTTCCACTAAAATATTTGTGATAAAATTTACTAATAAAATTGGTACATTTAATTTTAACAAATTTTTCCCTGAGAATGGAAATAACCACCCCGTCGTAGGCAGAAGAAATGTCTAAAAAAGCTGCCAGTAAATGTTGGTTACTGGAAAAGGCTAATCTGATGTCAGTAGTGAAAATGGCAATACTATCGGAAGTACTTCTTCCCTTCCTAAAGCCAAATTGATAATTACTTAATAAGCCTTGGCTTTCTATAAACCATTCAAGACGATTTTTTATTAAGTGCTCAGCTATTTTAATCAAGACTGAAGATAGAGCTATTGGCCGATATGAATTAGCGTCTGAAGGACACTTGTTTGGTTTTAAGAGAGGAATTACTTCCTGTACCTTCCAAGATGGAGGAATACTACCTGAAAACATTATGGAGTTTATAATCGCCAAGAGGTAAGATAATGTTGAGTCACTTGAATTAACTAAAAAGGAATACGGTATTCCGTCACTTCCAGGTGCAGAGTCTTTAACATAAGATAGAATACCTTTGAGTTCAGATAAAGAAAAAGGAGAACTTATGCCGGCTTGATCTGCGTATTGAGGACTAGAAGGTTCAATAAGTAAACATAGTTGTGGAGCAACAAATGGGGGTGCTAATTTATCTAAAAATTCATCTACTGTTGGTTCATTGAGTAGTATAGAAACAGTATCTTTGAATGCTGACCTAAAACGTCTTATATTGGCCCACACTGCAGATGGAGAAGTATCCGGGGAAATAGAATGGCAGAAAGATTTCCATCCCTCCCACTTTTTTTGTTTGAGTAGTTTTCTAGTACTAGTCATAATAGCGGAAAGATTCTCATAATTTTCCGAAGTAGTATTAGAATTATATAGCCGCTCAGCCGCTTTTCTCTTTTTAACTGCTTCTAAGCATTCACTATCCCACCAAGGAGGGGTTGGTAGTCTATTACTATTGGTACTTTTAGAGGGAAAAACTTCATCAGCTGATTCCAGCAAAAGAGAGGCTAAATTTTCTGCACACAATGTTATATTGCCATTATGTACAGCCGGCAGTGATGTAATTTTTTGGTCAACTTTTTCCCTAAATAAAGTCCAATCGGGGTCAACTAATTTATATTTGAGCCTAGGCGAACGCATTTGTTTTTTTGGTCTGGTCATAAAAGGGAAGGAAATAATTATTGGAAAATGGTCACTCCCATATGTCAATGGCAGAGTTGACCATGAAAGACAAGATGCAAAGTTTGGACTACAGATGGTCAAATCAGGAGCACTAATTGCTTCCTGTGGTTGAGTACGACGAGTAGGAATACCAGTGTTTAAAAGACATAAATTATTACTATCCAGAAAATCCAAAATTCTATGACCATAGTAGTTGGAAATACCACTACCCCAAGATTGATGCTGAGCGTTAAAGTCCCCCATGATAACAATAGGCTTAGGAATGTTACTCAAAATTGGTTCTATCTCATCATAAATGGTAGATGATGGATGAGGTATGTAAACAGAAACGAACGAGATGCTTTGTATTGATACAGCTATAATGGAAAAACCATCATTGTGCGGTGGAATAGGGATATGGGAAAATTGAAAAGAGTGATGGATGAGTAAAGCAACACCAGCATAACTATCGTGCCTATCCTCTCTGGCACATGAAAAACCAGAAATTTTGAAAATAGAATTTGGCCGGAGCCATGTTTCTTGTACAGAAACTAAAAATGGGTCAAATTTATTAATAATATGCAATAGATCACTTTTCTTATTATTTGCGCTTCTGCAATTCCATTGTACTGCTATGGAGAACCTCCCCATCAACAGCAGAATTTAACTTTTCTATAAGATCAATTTTATGGGCGGCGTTGGACGGTAAAACAAAGTTAGATTTATTCAAAGAAGTAATTAATGTGATAAGTAACTCTTTTATAGAACATTCAGACAAGTTGTCACTGATATTATCTTTGTTTATCAGAATACTTTTACTAGGAGCAAAAGGAGTATTGTAATCATTTACTAAAGCTTGGTGTTCATCTCTGTTATAGCTTTTGCCAGGTTTGAACGGAGATCTTGGTTTCATTAAAACTGTTTTTTTGTAAGAGTTCCAACCAGGATTATTATTGTGTACATATTTAAGTTTGGAGTTTGAAGATAAAGTAGAAGGAGTTTGCTGTTGTGGGGGGTTAGTATTTCTTAAAACATCAGCAAAAGATTTTCCTAGTGCAGGGTGTAACTTTAAAGCTTCAGCATAACTTATACAATTTTTTGCCATTGATTCCTTTATGTTACGTTGTCTTGTGAATTCAGGACAATTTCTGCTTGTGGCCTGGTGAGGACCAGAACACAAGAAACAAACAATATGCTCCTCCTCAACATCACATGAATCGCCTGCATGACCCTGCCCACATTTATAACACCTGGGAAGGGATCTACACTGAGTTTTTACATGGCCATAACGACAGCAACGGAAACATTGAATTGTTGGATAAATGTAAAGATCAACCGGTAATGAATTATAGCAAAGATATATTCTTTTAGGAAGTATCTGACCGTCGAATGTTACAACAACTGTTTCAATTGGAACGAATTCAGGTTTGCCATTGACTATGTTCTTTTTTTTTAAACGCCTAACTTTTAGAACTTTTCCACAACCTACTGGTAATGAAATGTTTTCTATTATGTCCTCATCACTCCATTCAACAGGAACACCTCTAATTACTCCCATCCTAGTAACATTTGAAATAGGAATGAAAGTTTTATATTTGTGTTGTTTGAGTATGTCATTTTTAAGGAATTCATTAGCATCTTCAAACCTTGTAAAGCACAGTGAAACACGATTTCTCCCTATCTTTTTTAAGCTACCTTCCACAATACCTCTAACATAATTCTTTTTAAGAAAATGGCCTACGGTAACAGGGTGCAGAGATAGGTTTTGACTGGGATCAGTTTGTTCTCTTTGAATGTGTACAACAAAGGGTGAGACATCAGTAGTCTGGTATAAGTTTCTACCAATTGGGTTAGTGTCTGTGTGAGAGTTCGTGTCTGGTGATGTGTTAGATGCAGGTACTGGAGGGGACTCATTTAAACCTTGAGTGGGTTGTATATTTTTGTTTTCAATAACAACATTGGTTTCTTGTACAGTGTAAGTAGAGGCAAAGCATCGACAGTCAGAATCAGTCACAAGAGTCTTATGGCCATGACGGCTTTTACGCTTTAAGTTACCATGCTTGCAAACTTTTCTTGAAGTTTTTTTTCTCTTAGGGAGACTTGCAGTTGCAGTCTCACATTCGTCTAACAAAGAACCATCCGTATCCATTACTGAACCTTCAGTACCTGATTGACTTTGTGTTATTGTTACAGAATATGACGGCTCAGGCACTTCACATGGCGCTACAAAGTTAAAATCCTGGTGGAGGAGCGTCCCGCCACCAGGATCCGGCGGGTCGCCCATGGCGAAAAGAAAAACAATTAAAACTTACCCAGAACTGATGAAAACTATGTCACAGTAATAAATATGATAAATAGGAATAGAAATACAAAATAAATAAGCACTAAACCTCCAACCTGACACTTATTTCAAATTAAATAATTGAGAGCAAGAAAAAGTACGTCTACCAAACCCGACGTTTCCCGCGCTTTTTCCATAGACCATTGTACACAGATACAAATAACTGATGTCTAAAGTAATTGTCAAACAAATGTCAAGTCATTCAATCTATCAAATTATAACAAAGTGAAACAAAGTATTGTAAATATTATTCATATGTGATTGAAAGCATGGAAATTATGGAAAATTGCCTGTGTAAATAATAGGAGGAGCAACAACGCCACATGTGAAGGATTAATACGAGACACTGATGTGTTGCAATGGTCTCTCCAGTATCACCTGTTGTTGCTGGCCATCACCTGTATAATGTAACACCAAAGTTTTATTAACGGTATGTAGATATCACTTTTACAATTTTACCCTCCAGTATGTTACCTACTGCTTTTCCTATTCATCTAAACTCTAATCATTCAAAAATTTAACTGGAAGGATTGCAGAATAATTATTGAGAAGTGAAGCTCTTCTTCCAGAGAAAGATTTGAAGAGTTTCTTCCAGTTGAATTTGGAAAATCTACTCTCATACAGTTCATATTCAGATAATTCAGAAATTGAGGCAGACAATAAACAATATTTTTAGCCTCACAGTCTTTAGAAATGCCACCAATACATAGCTATCACGACAAAAACTTTGTTTCAGAGAGCAAGGGGCAGCAATGATAACCAAAACCTGGCTACTGATTGTCAACATGTAAGGAAGGTTGTTGCATACCCTGTGGCAAACCCGCTACAATTGAACTTTTACCACCTTTCAAGTGTCACACACATCACATACCTCTCCAAGATGCAGGGGAGTACAGACAGGAATGTGACTGTGGCATCTTCTACATCGGTGAATCAACAATTAGTATAGGCATGCAGATTAAAGAATATAAATAGCTGATTTATTTATATTTATTTATGTAACAAAGAACCACTTCATAATTATGTTTAGACCAACCTAAGCAACATCTCATACTGCAAGATCTCAAGACACAATAAGCTTTTTCTGGGTGGTTAGGAACGTCAATAGATATTAATGAGCGATGGTAGTTTCTTGGTCTACCTGTGACCACGGATGCTGATAATAATTAGAAACGTCAGGCCCTCTATTTCATTTTAAATAAATGTGTAGGAAATGAATCTATAAAGTGTTTTAATTCAATGTGTAGTGTTTCTTTCATATTGGTTTGTATAAATTAAATGAAATTTTGGTACTTTACTTTATGGTACTTGCCAAAATATATATTTAGATCCATTTTTTCCACACAACAAAGTAAAATGTTAGTAAAGTAGTAGTTTTTTTTGTGGCAAAGTACTTAGTAGTTAAAAAGTAAAGTAACCATATAATCCTATCAGACAAAGGAACTCTTAATCAAAATACAAATTGTGAACATCCAAATAATCGGTATGGTCATAATAATTGATCACCTTTGATGTACTACTTGCTTCTTATTGTTGTAATAATAAATATACTGATTTTGTTTCAAAATAAGTTTAATAAAGCTTACTAAGCATTCTATATCGCCCTTTAGTTTTATTTAAATAATACAGGGTGACTTGAAGATGGGTGCAAAGCTTGGAGGCGGAAGTAGTATAGTTGAGCCATGGTTGTCTTAGACGAAGTCTCACTATTTTTCTTAAATACTTTACTTTACTTATTTTTTTTTATAATAAGTATTTAAGAAAAATAGCCAATTTTAATGATAAGTGAGTACTAAAATTTACTTTCATTAACATAAATAAATACTTTACATCTTGCGTACTTATAAGTACTTATACTTAAGTATCTTATTTGTAAAATCATAAGCCTAAATAATTAAAAATTCTACCCAAAGTCACTATTCCACGCGGACGAAGTCGCGGGCACAGCTAGTTCATAATATTAGGTTACAACCAAAAAGCTAAGCAAAAACAGCTAATTGAGCTAAATGCCGGGCTAAGTGAGGCTTATTAACATAATCTTAGCACTTCTTCAGCTAAATGTCTTCATTTGCATGTGTATGCGCTGTTTTGAAAAGTTTAAACTTGACATTCAAATCAATAGTTGAGTTGAATAACGTAAGTTGACACCTTGCTGCACATGACGACTTCTAGGTTTACATAAAGAGCATTGACTATTTACAAAAACATATGAACATCTTATAATAATAACGAAGTATGTTGTTACTACTATGGCAAAGGACATTCAAAACAAATCAAGGACTGAACTGAGTTCAGTCTGGACAAATGATATAATAATATGCACAAAGGAAGGAAGAATACATAGTGTTCATCTCGATAGATGTGGCGCAGTTATGATTTGGGTTACCCAAGCAAGTTACCTCGATACTGGACAATGCTAGAGACTGAATAGAGACATCATTATTTCAAGTTATCTAAGATTTCATCTAGGTTCTTCTACAATTAAAAGCTACAGCCAACTAATACAGCTAATCAAATCTAATCTGTCGACCTAATTAATCTGACATGCGATCGTCGTGTCACCGTAGTTGACCGTAACCGCAGTGCTACGAAATCCTGTGGTGGCCTCCATTTTGTGTTATTTCCACAAAAATCCCGCGTTTTATCCTTTCACTTTTCAAAAATGACAGGAACTATGGACTCCGCTTCCCGCGCTTTTGTTCGATGATGTCATCGATGTGGAATGAACTAGGGAATCGCAGGTATAGAGCCAAATATTAGTTGACTGAGTGCAGGCATAATAACGATATTCCTAGGGCTGATTCATCTTTCTTAAACAAAGACACACGTGGTGGTCGGCTAATGATAATAAGTCAAGATTTACGATTGAGACGGGTTGAGCCTAGACTACTTGGGGCTAACACTGAGAACAGGTTTTTTATCGTACACAAAAAGCCTACCTGTTACTTTTTTAATAATAATGTTTTTTATGAGAACATTGATCTTCGAAGGTCAAGGTATAGACTTCATGCAGCAGGCTATCGTTGAGAAATTCATTCGTCAGACATTTTTTTAAATGTTTATTTACAAATGACGAACTCTTGTGTTTTTTTATAAAATGTAGAGTAATAAAACTGGTCATTTCAAAGCATATGCAGTAGTTCGTTTGTATGCACAATGATAAGAAATCAGAATAATAGGTTATCGCTCCTCAACAATCTTGTATAGGCGGGGAGGAAGAAATAGGTAAACAAAACAAACTCTCTGCTTAAGAAAAGGGCTAAGTAGTTAAGTAACTGGGTACAATTAGAATTTGATAGAGTCAGCTAACAGAGGGATATTATTTAGGTAAAATATAAATTTCTGGTTAATAGAAGATAATTCAATATGGGTATGTAGTACCTTCTATTATATATTCTGTGACATGGGGATAAAATAGTGTTTTACGGCGCGGGCGCCACCTTGAATCACGAGCGAAGCGTAAGGATTGTAGATTAGAGGCACGAGCGAAGCGAGGGCACTAGCGGGGTTACTATCGAGTGTTAGCGAGGGAGGTAATAGAAAATCCTGAGTGCAGCGAGAGATTTAAGTTCGCCTGGGCCGAAGACACTTTTATCCCCGAGTTGAATACTCTGCTTTACACGCTCTCTGTGAGGCAAATAAAAATATTTTAACTAATAAGTCGAATGTATGCACCGGTGCGCCACGCTGCGCTGTATTAAATCATTTCAAAAAAATAAATGTAGACATCAACTGAAATTAGCTGCCCATCCTTGCTTTAAAAAGGCATTTTAAATATCATTGTAAAAATAATTACGCAATATTGTTTCTGGTACCGGCGCGTGGTGGCGTCGATGTTCGAACTATCACCTCTTCGCTGATGAAGGTGCGAAGTGTGCACATTACCGACTATAGAGTAATGGATTTTCATACAATATTACGGCCCGGTGAGCCGAGATGAGGCACTTTACGTCAACATTACATGACATATAATTGAACTTTTCCGATCAGATAGCGTGCAAAAGATCTTATAAACCTTACATTGTATATTTCTTTTAAACGAATTTGTAAAATTTTATGTGTGATGTGCAATGTTATCTTATTATTTTATTAATATCGAGTAGGTATATACCACTGTTTGAACTTTTTAAACTTATTGTTTTATTACGTTAAACTTTTTTGGGTCCTAATAAATAAGGTCGAACATACCTATGTATGGTGGCCACCTAGGAACGAAGAGCCTCATAATATGTAGTACTATTACATATTCTGTGGTCATAGTCGAATTGGGGTTTTAATTGAACGAGCACGGCTCAAATTACAGTAATTACGATAATCGTCGAGAAGCCGTAAAAATGAGCAAACTGACCGACACGGACATTAACGCATTGTGTTGGTTCGACCGGGAATCAAACCAGCTATTTAAATGTCAACAAGTTAAGTATCTTTATACGATATTATTTTCACATTTTAATTGCATACCTAACTAATTTATTTTGATAGATATTATATTATAAAAATATTACTGATTAAAAAAAAGTGACAAATCTTATAAAGTTAATGAGAGTTTTAACTTATTAATCATGATGAATAAATTCAGTACATTTCCTAGCTAGAACGATTAATTACGAGTAAGAAGAGTAGGTACATATTTATTTTTTTCTTTTTGAATAGCCTATCGTTTTTTTAAGCCGTATGTAGCAACGGCGTAACGTAGCGCATAGTGTTCCAAAAATATTTAAAGAATTCAACTAAGTAACAGTGTCACCGCGATTCTTCGGTCAACGCCTTCCCAAGCATTTCCCCGCTCGCCACACAGCTTCTTAACACTCTCGCTTCCATAAATAATTAACTCTTACCTTCAAACGGCCAAATTAAAGTTCCGACACTGCAAAAGACCCTTTTGTGCAAACCATAGAGTTCACTCGCAAAAGTTTGTAAAAAGAAACAAAAAGTGCACTTCTCGGAACGAATTCGAAATCCGAATCTTTGAAATTAAATATAAATTACTATATCACTTTCTTTTTTTCTTGTTATGAAAGTCACTTAATTAAGGTAAAGTTTTGATCACAAAGGTTTTTGTTGTGATTTTTAGTCACGAAAATAAAAAGTTTGGTCCCGATTTAACGCAGGCGTGCCCGAAAGCCGGCGCCTGACAACACAAACTAGTTTGGTTGGTCGACTGCCCGTGAATGCATTCGTTGGGGTAAAGCTGGGGTCTACATAGAGCGGGTAGCGGTGTGCTGCTCAATCAGTTCAGTACTCCATCAATGCAATTAAATTCTTCAACAATGAGCGTAGTAGAAGTCGGATCACAAAGCCATAATGTATCTTTAATTTTTAGCTTTGGTATTAGTAATGTAGATCTTTGTGAAATCTGTCGTGAAAGCTTTCAGGCGAAGACAAATTAATAAAAAAACATTTATTTCAGACAGAGTCCATAAAATATTAAAGTTATCAGTATAAGAATTCAGAACATAAGTAAATGAAATTACAACAACATAAGAAATAAATTAAAATCAAATAACCTAGGTATTCTTTCTTCTAGGTGCTTAGACTTCAGGCCAACTGACCACATTGTGAAGGAGACTTAACATGCGCGTATATTTACCTGAGTATTTTGAAGAAAGTAAGTAATTAAAAGTGAAACACTGCAAACGATTTGGCAATGACTTATTAAATAGTTTATACCTTAAATTAAGTTACATTCAACAAAAAATAATGCTTGTTCTACTTTTGCGCAAAATAAGTTGAAACTTAAGTGTTTGAGACATTTCCACGCTATCATCAAGCCGCAGCCCTAGACTGAGACGACTACATGACTTTGTCTTCTTCACCAAAGCTATTGGAAGGGCCATTCCAGTAAGAGCTTCATTGATGGGAGTTGGGAATTCGTCTTATTTGCATTCGGAGCGCGTTCGTTCTCGGTACTATGCAGGCTAGCTGACAATGGACGTTCTATCAATTTAATAAGTTTGTGATCGAAATAGTATTGTTTATTAATACTTAGCTGTTGTATGCAAATAAAATAGGTTGTTTATTATAATAATATTCAGTTTTATAATATTGATTAATGAATATTTATTCAAACAAAGCAGCTCCGTAATTAACTGTACCTAATTCCTACCCACCATGCATGATGGTACATGTTCCATGCATCGGCTCAAGCAAGATCGGCTCAGAGTCGGTGCTGATTTAGTATTGAAGTACCTAGAATGTCATGTCTAATTCTCATTGTAATGCAACGCGAAAGTTTAAAATCTCATATTGAAGTACCTAGCTTTTAATTATTAAATATTTGTTATTATCATAGATCTTTAAGCTGCTTTTAAATGCAGGAAAATAATTTTAACTATCTGCTCGAAGAACCAAAAAAATCGAATGTCCGGTAAAGGCAGGATACGTTCCAATTTACATGGACTAAAAATATTGACCTTGTTATTAGACAAGTAAATAAACACAGCTTTTCTAATATTTTTTTAAATACGCTTTTTAGGTTTTTTGGATTAGTGTAAGTAGGGTATTATTAGACAGGCGTTAGCTAGGCTGTATATTTGTTGGTATTCTTGTTACAAAATGGTAGTTTTAAAACTTATACTAGCAATGACGTTAGTTTGACACATAACCTCAAAAAACCCACCTGTGTTTTGCTTTGTTTTGATTGCGAAAATAAGTAAAATCTATAAAAATGAGTGAAGAAACACATGAAAATAATCCTAACAAGAAGAGAAACAGGAAAAAGCGTAAGAACTTCTTGGCAAATGCGAAGAAATATGCAAAAAAGGGTCAAATGGGCCGCGGAACTCGTATGCCCGAGGAACTGTACCAATACTTCGTTGGAATCCTTGATGCCATGAAACAGGGTGTTGAAGACAAAGAGGAAAGAGGTAAGCTTCCTAATAAACTTTATAAAAAGGTATTTTACTTGTCAAATATTGATTACACAACGAATTTAAGTGACTCCTTCTACAGTCTAAATGTCCATGTTTTTATTCTAAAACTTATGAGAAATGGCTCTTTGCTACTCATTAATAATAAAACACTACTAAAATGCTTTGATAGCGTAGTAATATCATAATCTAAGCACAGCATGTATCAAAAACGGACAAAACTATGTTGCTTTACTTAACCTATAAAATATTCATATATTATTATAATTTTCAGTTGCACTTGTAAACAACGTATTAGAAAGGACAAAAGGCGAAGAACTCAACGTAGTGGGAAACCAGTTAGGCTCTAGAATTATTGAGCTTCTACTTCCGTTTGCATCTGCAGATGATCTGGAACGTTTCATTGAAGCCCTCTCACCAGAATTACGTAGATTGTGTTCAGATAACTTTAGCAGTCATGTCGTAGAAACCTTACTTAGAGTGTCTTGCAGTAGAGCTACAGAAAAGTTACAAAAACAAGATGAGGAGGAGGAAGAGGTTCCTAAAAAGAAAAAGAAGAAAAATACTGAGTCGGAATACTCTGAGGGACATATTCAGAAATGTTATGAGTTTACAATAAAAATCTGCAAATATGCCCTCAATAATTTAGAAGATTTCGTATGGGATTCATATGCAAATCACATTTTACGGAGTGCAATAAGATGTCTTAGCGGTATCACTTTATTGCCTGGAGAAAAACCAAAAACAAATATGTTCAAAGAAACGGTACCAGATAATAAAGGTATACCACCACACTTAACAAAGTTAGATTACAAAATAGTTCCGGATGAATTTAAGGAGCTGGTTAAAGAATTTGCTAACCGTCTGTCATCGTGGCCTCAATTTAAGGACTTACCGTACAAGAATTTGACTTCAGCGTTATTGCAGGTGCTTTTATATGCCATCAAAAATGTAGACAGTTCAATGACAAAAGATTTGTTGAAGAGATTGCTAGATGAAAGTTTTGCTCCTGATGATTGGACGTCAAATGATAATGACGAGAAGAAAAGTGATGAAAAACTTGATGCTGATAATAAAGATGATGATAAAGATGGCTCAGTGGTAAATGGTATGAATTTACCTCCTGTTTTTAGTGATCAGTCTGCTGTAAGGTTAGTATTTATGTGGTGGTGTTTATGTTTACTTTTTTAATATTTTATACAATAAGTACAAAGTATTTTCTTCATTTGCTGTTATTTGCATCCTTAGTTACCTTTTCCTGGTATTTTATTGCTTTTATTATTATTAACTAGCGTACCTCTGCTCCCCTCCCGTAGCAATGTGATGATCTATAGCCTTAAGCCTACCCCGATAAATAAACTATCTAAAATAAAACTAAATTTTAAAATCTGTCCAGTAGTTCCTGAGATTAGAGCATTCAAGCAAACTCTTCAGTTTTATAATATTAGTATAGATTGGTTATTAACAACATTATCAAACATTTTCAGGCTTTTAGAAGCAGCATTGTTTGTAGCAAAAAAGAAGATGTACACCCAGATATACGCTAAATGCTTCATCAACCGTCTGGGGCAGTTGGCCACGGTGCCCATGCTCAACTTCACCGTGCAGAGACTTGTGGACAACTGTCAGGTTAAGGAAGAGGTATGTTGTGAAGAAGCATTATTTCATATCACCCTTAGTCCCATGCCAGAGTTCCAGACTGTAGATTTTATCATTAACAAGTCTTCAGGGGATCAGGAACATAATTTTGTTATAAGTAGTTGCTTGTATATTGTTGCTTAACTTGAGTGCTGTTTTTGTATGCTTTGATTTTGTTTCTCTGTGTATGCATGTTTAAGTGTTACAATCCAGAACATTTATGTTGATGCAAATATGTTTAAATGATATAAAGATTGTAATATGTTATGTGTACCAAATAAATAAAAATAAAAATAAAAGAAAATAAAATAATATTTATTTTGAAGACACATAAAAAAACTGGCCAAGTGCGAGTCGGACTCACGCATTGTGAGTTCTGTACCAATTCTAATTAAATTAGACACGTGCGAGTGTGGTGCCTTACAATCTATGCCACACTTAATGTCGTGCCCTACCTCTCCTGCCATCTGCACGCAAGAGGACCTTTACAACGCCAACCAGAAGGCCATTGATGTTGCCACTTTTTGGGCGCAGAAAGTTTGATTGCCATTGGCTCGAAAAGAAGAACTGAATTAGAGGTCAAGTTACTTCCACTTAGCTAAAATACCGTAATATTTTGTTAACATCAAAAATGTAACTTTGTTTTTCATAGTGTTTGTATGAAGGAGAAAGTTAAATTTGCAGTTGTTGAAAATGTGCTATAAACTCAAAAACTATCGGTTTGATCTCGTTCAAACCAATTTTCAGTAGATAAGAACAGTTTCTATTGCTCAAAAACATATTTGCTGGCATGGAAATAGTTAAACAAAAAGTCATGGAAAACCATTTGTTTTTGTATACATCAATGTCTATTAATTTCAGTTCGAGCCAATGTTCGATGAGCTAGCGGACAAGTTCAGTGCGATACTAGCATGTGGCAACACAGGTGTGATGGTGGCGCTTGCGAAGGCCTGCGTCAGACTGCGGGCGAGACAGGCGCAGTTTATCACTGTAAGTAGTATTGTTGCTTGAATTATACTTCTGATTCATATATCAATCTGAGACATTGTTTTAAGTTCTTTTTTGTGTATTTACGTCTTAACTCTAATTTTTCCCCAAAGTAAATTCTTACTATAAATTAGTTTTTTGCCTCCGAAATCTATTGCAGTAAGTAACTACATATAAGTGGAGATACGGGATTGGTTCCATAACGTCCCTATTCATACATACATACACTCTTTCTTAGACATAAAGAAAGGTTAGGACCAAAGCAAGTGTGTACATAATTTAAGCTGTCCTATCGCTTGCGATTTCTTCCAGACAACTTTTGGGGAAAGATATATTATTATTCTTTTTAAAATTAAAGTTGTTAAACAAAGTTACTAAAGTGTCATGAATATAAAAGATTTTATCATCCTTACACATTGATAAACTATACGGAAAATATAGTATACCTCGTGTGTTCATAAGTTTTGAGACGAAAAAAAAGAGGCATAACTTTTTAAATATTTAACTTATATTTCTAAAATTTACAGTGAACACTTAGTAGATAATAATCAACAATAAAATATATCTTTTATTCAAAATGTCCACCCTTGTTTTTAATACAGGCCCTTAGACGATTTGGCCAATCATCAATGGCGGCACGAATCTTTTCTAGCGGGATTCGCTTTGCTTCTCGAACAAGAGCTCGCTTCAGTGACTCCAAGTTTGGGTGGGACTTCTGGCAGGCCCTGAGCTCTAACTCAGTCCATAGAGAATAATCCAGCGGGTTGAGGTCGGGGCTGGAGGAGGGCCATTCGTTCGCCGCGATGAAGCCGGCACATTTTCCCTCAACCAAGCTTGGGTGGTTTTTGTTTTATGGGATGGTGCTGAGTCTTGCTGGAAAACCCAAAATTTGTTGTTAAATAAAGTATGAGATAGGGGTTTCACAACAGGCTCTAAGATGTCATTTTGATAATTCTTGGCTTTCACCTTGACGCCTTGTTGACAGAAATGGAGCGGAGTGACACCTTCATACGAAACTCCCCACCATACCATCACACTTGCCGGATGATGAGTACGCGAGACATTCCGTGCTGAAGCTGGGACATCCTTGCTACTTTTAGCATAGACTTTATTGTTTTGTCGGTTGAACTTTTCTTCGACATTAAAAACAATTCTCATCGGTGAACAGTATCTTCCTCGCATCGTGTCTCCTAAGCAGTAATGGACAACTTTCGCGTCGCAATTTACGAAGCCGATCGTTTAAAAAGTGAACTTTTCTACGGCTATACGCCTTTACCTTAAGATCATATTTCAGTATTCTGTTGACTGAAACGCGCGAAATTTTAGTCTGCAGAGCAATTTTTTTCTGAGTGCGACATGGATTTCGGCGAAGTCGCTCTCGGATGATTTTGATGTTCGCAGGCGTCCTTACAGAGCGTGGCCGACCACTCCTTTGGCGATCTTGCAAGGAACTTGTCTCATTGTATCGTTTGATAGTGTAATACACGAAGTTACGGCTTACGCCGAAAGTTTTCACCTCACGGAAAATCTCCATTGGTTTTTTTCCCGCCTTAAATAGCGATATCACGGTCGCACGCAATTCTTTAGTCCCCTCCATCACGATAAAATTGACAGAAATAAATTTGAAAGTCAAAGGTATTTAAAAGTAAACATTCCAAATTCAAAATTGGAAAAAGAATTAAATAGCAGCCAGTAATATTTAATTTATTTTTTTAACTACCAAGTTTGTCTTAAAACTTATGAACACACGAGGTAATATAGTCTTACATAAAGAAAATATTCTTTGAAAAAAGTTCACATTCATCCCGTTAGCTCCTTCTAAAGTGAATCATATATCCCATCTAGATATTAAAACTTTTTCAGAACCTAGAAACAGCCCTCAAGTGCAGCAGCGAGGAAGGCCAGAAGTACTTGTCGGTGCTGTGTCTGCGACTGTTGCCTTTGGACCGAGTGGACACCGCAGCACTGGATAAGGAATACTTCATCAATGTACACGGATCTGTTGTTCTTCAGAGCATATTGCAGTTCCAGGTATGTAATAGCTACAATTACTATCAAAAGGCTTAAACTAAAAAGATGAAAAACAAGAAATCCAAAAATTGCGCACGGGCGGGACTCGTACCATCTTTCTGGCTAAATCTGGCTATCAATTTCCAAGTTGAATTTATTCTGTAAAGAATAACTACTTGGCCCGCTGTTGCATAAACAGACGGGGAGATGGCGCTAATGTCACGCAATGGCGTATCCATATGGGACCAAGAATTTCGCGCGGTCAGACAATTTTTCATCTTTTAAGATTACAAATATGACATTAGGAGTGTTAAAAAACCCAATCTAAAGCTAGCTATCAACTAGTTGAGAGATTACTAAGTGAGTGAGTGAGTGAACTGTCAGTCAATGTGTGAGCAAGCTATCGAGAGTATTTGAGTGAGAGAGTGAGCGAATATGTAATCGAGTATATCTCGGTATATTAATATATATTTCTAAGTGAAGAGAAAACGTTTTCCACCCCTTAAACTTTGTCCGATTTTGTATTTTTTTTACATGTTACAGATATTTTGAAAAGTTATACTCGTACGTCTTTATTTTTTTAAATATTGTATGCTTCAGAAAATATAAGAACCTAAACATTCACTTTTTTTGACCTAAAAATCTCTTCGGAATTTCGTCCATTTTTAACTAATCAAGCCCTAATTCAAGTAGTACAAGCGTAGTTCAGGATGTATGAAAACGAATGAGATCAAATTTGTCTCATTCCATAAAAGTTTACGGGTAGGAAAACGTTTTCCCCCGCAAGCATATTTCGACCGTTGGCGTTCGAAATGTATGAAAACTCGCGTTGCGTTACGCCTGCATACGACGTTTTAAAGAGTGCAACACCATTCCATTTCATTTTCCAGCGACCAGCAAAATTAGTGAACAGTCTCCTGGAGCTGTCAGCGGACGAGCTGTCAGTCATCTTGTGCGACGCGAAGGGCAGCCATGTTGCCGATGCGTTCTGTACGAGCGCATGCGTCGGTGTGAAGGCAAGAGATAAGCTGATTTGGAAGCTCAAGGTATGTATATGGGGTTGATAATGCATTATTAAATAGCAGCGGGTAAAAAAACTAAATGATATTTATTTATAATACACTAGCGGTCCCAGCGAACTTCGTTTCGCCCCCCCCCCCGTTTTATGGGAATTTTCTTTGCTATAAACCTCACGGAGCCCGAGACCTTTCCAACGAATGCGAATACGTCGAAATCGGTTCGTGCGTTCTGGAGTTATAGCGTCAGGAAGGAAAACCTGACTTATTTTTATATAGTAGACTAGCGGTCCCAGCGAACTTCGTTTCGCCCCCAGCCCCGTCCCGCCCCGGCTCCGTTTTATGGGAATTGTCTTTGGTATAAACCTCACGGAGCCCGAGACCTTTCCAACGAATGCAAATACGTCGAAATCGGTTCGTGCGTTCTGCAGTTATAGCGTCAGGAAAACCCGACTTATTTTTATACTTAATATAGTAGATTTCGACATCATGATATATTGAAAATACCAGCTTAGCGTCCAATGAAACTAGAATGGTGATTTTAATTACTTCATGTTTTCAATCATTTCTACTCCAAAGTCAGTCATACGACTGGTAGAGAACGCCGTATGGCGTTATTGAGTTCACCTTTTGTACAAATTATGCTTGTGCAATAAAGTATAAATAAATAAATAAGTTTTCAGGGTTCTCGAGTATTGTGAGAGCAATCTCGCAAAATAGATGTAAATAATGCACTTGCAAAATTCAACAGGTTTGCCAATGTGTCGGTGGCCTTGTGGTATAGACATGCGCTCGAATAGCGTAAGACACGGGTTCGATTCCTTGTCTGACACAATTCCCTATAGTAAAATATTTATAAAGTTGTTAATTAGCTGTAGGTTTCAAACATCGGTTGCATAATCTAAAATGAATCTAACAATAACCGCCATGTAATTTCATTTGGAAGTTGACAACTTTTTGAAGCTCGCTTTAGAAATAAATCCAGCAGAATACCAGTATCGTGACATGCCCCGCGCTGTCACGAATTTTGCTGAGCGGGGACCGTTTCGACACAAATTTAATTGTTTTTTTTATGTTTTTTTATTTTCAGTTTTTTGTTTATTTGTGTCGAATAAAGTCATTCATTCATTCAAATACTATACTGTTTTATGAAGTAGGTACATTGTGAAATTGTCTTTTTAACACAAGGACCAATATATTTACGGAGTTGACTCTCAAACATGATGAGCAAGCATTTATTGACAAATAAAGAAATATATTATTTCATTTATATTATTACTTGTTAGTGTGGTGTCTAATAAATGTATTGTTTTTCGCAGGGCTACTACCAAAAGCTGGCTCTATCTCAACATGGTTCGCGAGCGTTCGAGCAAATTTTCGATAACGCCAGTCCCGAGCAAAAAGTCAAGATTATGACAGAACTAGCCGACAAGAGCAGCCTGCTCAATGGAACTGACTATGGGAGGTTGATTGCTACTAAGTTAGATGTTGAAGGTTTTAAGCTGAGCCAGCAAAAATGGGAGAAGAAACATTTGAAGGCTCAGGATAAAGACAAATAAAGTGTAAAAACAGCTTATATGGAATTATGGCGTTTCATTTATAGCCTTAATGCATTTTACACCCTGCACTTTAATTTTATTGTTATTTTATTTATTTATCGTTTTATTGAATTAACTCTAAATTACGCAAACCGCATGCAGGGAGGCGAGGTAGTACTTTTTTATTTTTTCCCTAACTTCAATAAATTTCTAATGTATTTTTTTTAATTTCACCAAATCCCAATGTTATAGTGTACCTCCGCCACGGTCCTCGTCCGGTTTTAACAGTATCCGTGGTCACAAGCAAACTAAGGTGTTATTTGTCATTGCATTGTTATTCGCGTAAACTTCAGAACTAAATGAAGATGAAGAAGATAAATAGTATTTAGCAATAGTAAACTTGCCAAAACCAGACTACAGCTAGTAGTAAGGTGATAGATACATAGACTACTGTTTATTGCACATAACATAGGTAATAATAAATACAAATTCGTTTAGACGCAATGTACAATTTAGGGGATGTTGAGTCACTACCTAAAAGTTGAACCTATGTAGCTATGTATGTCTTCCTATTCTTCCTTTCCTTAAGCTACTAGCTAGGCTTAATAATCTAATCCTGCAAGTGTCTCGCGTCTGCTAAACAATAAGATTTAAACCTCACATACCTCTAAATAAAACACCAAAGCGTTCTTAACCATTTATTACCGTCTGACAGGGTACTGACAGTCCCCATTACAGCCCTTGGGCACCTCCCCCGGCTGCAGGCGGCAGACCCTAGTCCCGCACATGTACTCGCCTTTGCGCAGCGCTGGCGGGGTGCGGGTGAGTGGGGCTCGACCTGAAAATAGTTTTTTCATCTCTCCTGTTCGGAAAATATAACTTTCCTGTGTAGATAACCGGGTGGAAAATAGCTTATCCATCCCTAGGGTGGAAAGTAATTTAGTTTTAATTGACATGGCATAGAGTCAAGGCCTGCAGTCAAAGCTTGGACCAAAGATAATTGAGTCACATCATGTTATTAAAATAACAATCATTTTTGCTTAGCTATAAATTGAAAATCATATCGTGTAGGTTTATGTATGATCATTGATAAAAAAAATATACAGTTTCTAATTTTAATTCAATTAACAATTAAAATATTCGGCTGCCCGCCATAATGCCAATATGTTTTTTTTTTTTAATTTTAAATTGTTAGTGTCATTTCAGGAAGGATTCGTCCAAAAAAAAAAGAAATTATGTTTGGATTCTGTTATTATCTGTGGAAAAAAATCGATCGATATTCTTTACAAAGATTTTAATTATTTGCTATTTTCTGCTTTTTTGCACTCTGTTTTCATGTATTCGTGCCGTTATTCTTTCTTATCGTGTTAGGTGTTGTTAGTACTGTAAATCAACTGTCATATTTTGTTCAAAACTTGAGTTTTCCTGTCTCGCTGAACTACATTATACCTCACCAAGACATCTACAACCACTTTTGTAAATTTAATGTTTTCCTCACAGTCGAAATGAAAAATAGTATGTTTAACTCGGGTGAAAGCACCATTTCACTCTCGAATTATTGGCGCTCTCACTTCGTTCGAGCTCCAGAAACATCTCGAGTGAAATGGGTCGCTTTCTCCCCTTGTATAACAATCTACTATTTTTTTTTTGGTTATTATCGCTGATAGCCTTTTGGTCGTAGTTTAGTCTATTAGCTACTAGTACCTTTTTATCGTTTATCGCGGCAATCGGTACAAACGTCTTTTTTTATCAAAGGTTATAACTAACGGATGTTATAGGTATTTAAGTATTTATGGGAGACGCCCCCGTAGTACTATTATATATTCTGTGCCCCCGTCCTAATCGTTGTCTGGTACTTCGTGACACAAGGAAGAAAATTCCTTACCACGAAACCAGACAATTGGTGTGTTGTCTGGCGCATATATTTATATATATATTTATTTATATTTATAACTATAATTAACTCATTTATTTTTAAGGGATTTTCCCAGTAGCCCCCACCGGCAACGACTCCACAGGGGACAACTAGGATTTTGAAAAAATAAATATTGCCTATATTGTACTTGTGATCTGTCAGTTGTAATGTTTTGACCAACCTAAGGTACTCGCGAAAGAACGGCGTTTTGTTCCTCGCATGCTACGTGAGGCCATAGAAATAAGAAAATACCCTAATTTTAATAGAGAAGATGGTTGGAAAGTTCCACCGGCATGGGATCCTATTCTTTTGAAGACACAACCAACATCTCATACTGCAAGATCTCAAGACACTGTAAGCTCTTTCTGCGTGGATAGGAACATCAATTAATATTAATGAGTGACGGTAGTTTAATTTAATTTTTCATAACTATGTAATGACAAATAACACCTTAGTCTGCCTGTGACCACGGATGCTGTAAAGCATTCGAAACGTCAGGCATAAAATAAAAATAAACGTTCGCGAAATCAATCCATAAAATTGTTGTTTTATTGTAATGAGTATTCACGTAAACTTCAGAACCAAATAACTTCTTAAACTTCATTTAAGTTACATAGCGGAGGGTAATAAATTATTACCCTCCGTTATGAAACTTAAATGAAGTGGCGAAAAGCACTTTTATTATTAGTAATAACGTAAATATTAAACAGTAAAAATTCTAAAAATTCAAAATCTTTATTTCAATTTAGGTCATGAAATGACACTTATGAACGTCAAAACAATATTAATATAAACCTTTAGTACCTAAAGCATATAATAATGCCAAAAAATAAGTACCATAATTAATCCTTGTCACTAACGCATTTTTCAATAAATTACGCACTTTTTTTCTTTGTCTATGGTTTTCCGCCATTGTGAAAAAAATGTTCCTAAAGTGACCCTAACGCCATCTAGTGAGAGCTGTAAAACGATGGGAGAAAACTGCTCATTGAAAAACTCCTTTCTTTGAAATCGGTAAAAAAAGGTTTACCCAAATAAGGATTAATACCACTTCACTCACTGATCCATCTAAATATTGTTGGGGGTAGTTAGGATTTTTCCCAGCTGCCTCAATGGCAGGCAGTGATCGCCGTCGCGTTTGTTAATTTAGAAATAAATCCGTGTCCCGATTGTTATGTGTGAATGTGTGTGATGTGTTAACGAACTCTCAGTGTTTTTATTATAATTTGTGGTGATAAATGTGTGCAATAACTATAACATTGAAAATCAATCTTTTCGGCGGCCGGCGGAAAGGTACGTATGTAAGTATTCAAGGTTTATTTTTAGAACGATTTTGCAGGCTTGCGATTATTATTTCCAAAGTTAATTCAGGAGTTAGTCAGATGCAACGACACCATGTATAATTGGGGAGCCGACCTGACCTGTGCCCGCGGTTTTACTCCTCAAGAAATGCCATCTTTTGTCTTGTCCTGCGTGCCCTGATTCCTGTTTTCTTAAAGACCTTGTGGCAAATGTCTGTAGACCGATTGTTTTCATGAGGTTGGCATCATTGTTTTTGCCATCAGCAAGAATTTATTGAGGTTTTGGCACTTCCGTTTGTCACGGCGGATCTTGAAAATACGGCTGTTGATTATTTTAATATTACTTCTAAAATTATAAGTTAAACTTATTAAGTTTCTTGGCTTTAATCAGTCAGGTATCAAACGAATGCCGAGAGTCGCATAACAATGGAATTTTTATTGTGTCTCGTTTACACATACTTGACGAGTTAATATTGTGTGAACTGATTCCAATACAATTATTGAACGTGATGGAGTTATCATTTAATCAGTCAGGTATCAAACGACTGCCGGGAGTCGCATAATAATGGAATTTCTATTGTGTCTCGTTCACACATACTTGACGAGTTAATCATATTATCAAGCTCATTGGGGCGGCTGAATAAGTCCCCAAAACCTTAAGTGTGCAAACGACAAGGCAATCCGAGTCGATTTACCATCGACACTATAAGGAGAAGACGTATCATATATTAGCTGATGTTTTTACCTTTTATAGGCGATTCTCCCTTCACATACTGCGGCGAGCGGCGCGCGCGCAGTGGCGGCCCCACGGGGCGGTTGACGAGCCATCGCTTCGGGTCGATAGGGCTGGCGACCCCCAGCCATGCGAGGACCAGGATTGAAATGAGGAGGACCTGGAATTGGTGAGTCTTTTGTTATTATAAGGTTTTTAATATATTTTTAGCTGAAGGGTCAGAAACCACCAAGGAAAATAGTTGCGCTACCTAGTCTATTTACATAGTAAAATTTTGCCCTTTTTTTAAGCTAATTAGATATTTGACCTTGATCGCACCTGACGGCCTACTACGAATAACGAAATCCGTCAATACGATCATCGTTTTGCAGATCCGAAGCATTTTTAGTATGCATTCCTTGCTACGAAATGCTTCGAATCCGCAAAACGATAATCGTATTGTCGAATTTCGTTATTCGTAGTAGGCCTCCTGATGTCAGGTGTAGATGTGATGATATCTGCTTAATAGCAACCTATTCACTCTTGCCTTAAAGAGGCTTAGGCCATATTCCCTTTTTCTCAACGGATTAATCCCTCATGTCGTTGTTTATCAATAAATATTGTTTACGTAACCGGATTCGGCTGACATAGCTGAAGTATTAGAAATATTATCAAACTTTATATCATACTTGGATCTGATGATACACCCTTGCAGCGATAATGCAAGTAGCATCAAAAACCTTTATGTAAAAAAAAAACTCACGACCAATAACTATCCTAAGTAGGTGAAGTGTTCGGGGTTCCGTCGTCTAAATAAGAGCACAACCATTCAGTAAAACTGTCATTTATTGTCTGTATAAAAATCATGTACTATACCTAAGTTACACCAATTCACTAGCGTCAGCAAATCGCACTTATAAAGGAGCGTACATACTACGTTTAGGCTTAAGAAGCATACACAATATAGTTGACACACTTCATAGGAACTTCTATCTTTTTTTATTATAAATTCTGGTAGGATGTGATGATGTGATCATGTCTGACCAGTAACAGCCTATTCACTCTTCTCTTGAAAATGCCCAAATCAGTGTTTAGGGAACAATTCAGCCGGTAGCGCATTTCATTCCTTAGCATCAGGAGGTCTACTACGAAAAACGAAATCCGTCAATACGATTATCGTCTTTCGGATCCGAAAGATTTTTAGTATGGAAAGCTTACTACGAAATGCTCCGAATCCGCAGAACGATTATCGTATTAACGGATTTCATTTTTTCCTTCCTTCAGATATGTTTATCGGAACCGAAATCGTTAGTCATATTTGGCAGGAAATAAGTCTTTGAACATTTCAATTTACGTACTTTTTTAAAACTACATTTTGTTTACTACGTAATTCAGTGTAGCGTCGCGATTCTACTTCAGTAAGTACCAATTTTCCTTCAATTGTTTTAAGAACTTAAGAGTACTGACTCAAAACAATTGAAATAGGATTCCCATCATTATCATACACGATACGTACGATAACGTAACGTAACGTAAAATATAAGCACGATACGTATATTTTAGTTGTGTATGGAATATTCATTATCTACACTAGTCTACACACATAGGTAGCTAGATGTGTTGAAAAAAGTTCTACGACATTTATTTATTTAAAAACTTTATTGCACAAATAAAAGTGTACAAAAGGTGGACTAAATGCTAAAAGCATTCTCTCCCAGTCATACCTTTAGGTCATGCAGACATTTCAGGTAGGCAGGTATACGGAAGGATGTGTTAAAACGTGAGCTTCGTTAAATCTGATCGTCGTCACAAGGCTAAACATGTTTAATAACTGTTAATTATGCAAATTAACTTGCACTGCATGAAACAGATTTATTGTTATTGTGATTTTTAATTATCACTAGAATCAATGTGCACATATCATGGTATGGTTGGTTCACATCATTTGAAAACTTGATGCATATACGATGGTTTCTCATGATTTCTAAATTTACTTAGGTATCAGGCCTCAATTAGAAACCACCGGTTCTTAAACTGCGATGTGGACGGCATGAGGGAAACACAACACTATCTTCCTTATTTGGAGTTACTACACATATTCGCCTATAACTAGGCGAATATGTGTAGACCAGGGCCCCTATTTTTGAATCACTCGCTTGGATATGGCGTGTGATTTTCGTTCGAAAACGATTTTTTTTCTATGACTTTTGACACTACGTCGAACGAAAATCACTCGCCATCTTGAAGCGAATGATTCAAAAATAGGGCTCCAGGGGCTCTATTTTTGAATCACTCGCTTCAAGATGGCGAGTGATTTTCGTTCAAAGATAAAGGTCAAAGAAAATAACTCGTTTTCGAACGAAAATCACTCGCCATCTTGAAGCGAGTGGTTCAAAAATTGGGCCCCTGGCCGAGGCTCAAATATTTCTGGGACATCTCCTTTGATGATGATGAGGCTTAAAGGAGAGGTCTGCTTAAAGTTATAATCTTAACATATAAGTTATTTGTACGGGGCCATTCACTTTAATAAAGTTGTTATCTTCAGAAAATACCCAAAGCGTGACTAAATAAACAATGAATAGAAACTTATCTCAAACACTCACAATCTTATTCATATCTAAGTAAAATAAATAATTCTAAGAACACTATTATGTACACTTAATTAACGTGAATAATCATAAATGTAAATAAACTCACCAATGAACGCATTATTAGTTTTTTATAATGTAAACAATATAAAACAAAACACAAACGTCTTCTAACTGCGTGGGTATTAATGACACTGACCGAGCGAATAAAACTCGTGAGTTCAGAAAGAAAACTGGTCGTGTCGCCACAGGGTAATATAAACAGATGTTTAAATAAATTGGTTAAATTAATTAACTTTGATATCAACATTGGCGAAGAATGTTGGTGATTCTTGAGAAAATATATTGTTCTAAATTCGATTTTATAGAAACTTGGATTGTAGGTAGAGCAATTTGCACTTTTTTGTATGCTTTAAAATATTTTCCTTCAAAAAGAAAATAAAATAACTTAATAATATAAATTGCACTTGTAAAAAGACAACTGTGAACCTGTGACAGACGAGGAATTGAACCCCGTGTCTTTCGCAATCCGGGCGTATGCCTATACCACTCGGCCACCGTCACATTAACAGGCCTGTTGAATTTTGCAAGCGCTTCTTAACGCGTAGGCTGCGTGACATCATCAATGTTGTGAGATTGCTCTCACAATATCTGAAGGAAAATATTTTACAAGTGCAATTTATATTATTAAGTTTGTATGGTGACAAAACACTATAAAAACAAAAATAAACAATAAAATAACTGTTAACTGGCACCTCATAAAACCATTAGGAGCTAGGTTATGGTGGAAGTACCTAGGTATGTATTTAAATTTTAAATGTATTTAATAAAGTAGGTAAAGTGTGTTAAAAAGTAGCCACTCTTTTATACTTACTCTTATTTAGTAGGTATATTGTAAGCTTTTTTTGTTCATCTGTAATTTTTACGCTATGTCTTAAAAATGAATCCGCGCTATAGACGACTCTGAGTCATTCTTTGTATGGAGTGTTGTTGAAGACATGGTTGCTGTGAGTCAGAGTTCTGGGTAGGATTTTACTATAATGTAGATTGTAGTCATTAAACCTACAGGAAGAAGGGACTTCCTGTGTCTCATAGTCGCCACATGAACGGTAAATATACAGAACAGAGTGACATTGCAAGGTGCAGCTGTAGGGCAGCGTGTCCGCTGTCGTAGATGTTTAAATAATAACGCCTGGTTCCACAATCACAAGTTGTATTGTCATTTTCTGCATATTATCACGACCGGTTCGTAAGGAGCACAGATAATAATAGTAAAGAGTCAAAAAGTAACTAACTAAAGTCAAAAGGCAATATGGCCTCGCGACCTACTGAACGAATGATTATTTTATTAGTGTTGGGAACCCAACAGGAGCAAAATTTTAGGAAGTGAATAAGACCATCAAAACATTTTTTTTTACCATGGGGTCATGGTTGAAAGCTTGAATTAATTTTCAGTTTTTTTTTAAGATTCTAATGATGGCCCCATAGTAAAAGCTGTAGGTACAAATGGTCATATTCACCTCTTAAAATTTGACAACATCAGTGTCATACATACGCATCCCTGCATACGTATAGATAGTGCCATCCACGACGGCGCGCCCCACCACTCGTCCAAATAGTTTATAGTACACGTGTGCAATTTGATAAGATAAGATAAGATATATTTATTTACTTAAACATGTGTACAGTACATAGTTTTTACAAACACAGTAGCAGAGATGTTAAAAACTTTTCATTGATATCAACATGTTTTACCGAAATTCGGCATGTAAATATATAATGTCAATTTTAGTATTAAATTAATTTTATGATTACATTATTTATTATTGCATGTAAAAAAAGATATATATTTATTTGATTATAATATTATGGCAATTAACATTGATTAATACATTATTTATTATTTTATGTCAAAATTTTATCGTTAAGGAAGTCAGTAATATTATAGTAGCATTTTTCAATTAAAAGTTTTTTAAATTTATTTTTAAACTGATTGTTGTTAAGCAATTTATATGTCTGAGGAATTTTATTATAAATTTTAGGAGCCATGCATAGTACACTGTTTCTAAGCAGAGCCGTTTTTGCTCGTTGCGAGCACAGCTTGCTTTCATCTCGTCGGTCGCGTGTAACTATGTCAGATAACCGAGGAAAGAGGTGGGGATTGGCTCTGACAAAAAGAGCCACCTCCATTATATATAAGGACGGAAGTGTCAGAATTCTGTGCTTTATAAAATATGGCATGCAGCTATCGGTAGTCTGAAGACCAAACATAGCGCGGATACATCGTTTCTGACTTTTAAACGCTACCTCCCTGTCAGTCGAGTTACCCCAGAAGATAATTCCGTATCTAAGAACAGATTCCACCAGTCCATAATAAGCTGTTAAAAGTGCGTCAATATTAACTGTAGTAGAAAGTCTATACAAAGCATAAGCCGAGCTACTTGTTTTTTTAGTAAGTACTTGTATATGGGCTTTCCAATTTAATTTTTGGTCAACTTGTATGCCAAGAAATCGGGTCGTATCTACTTCAGAAATGATAGTATTGTTGAAATTTACTTGAATGCCAGATGGGGTTACTGGTCTTTGGTTAAAGTGCATAATGTATGTCTTGTTTAAGTTTATTTTTAAATTATTGTTATTGAGCCAGGTAATTATTGATGTCAATGATTGATTTATGTCATTTTTATAAGAATTGATGTCATTACAATTTATAGTTATAGTACTATCATCAGCGAATAAGGTCATAGGTTGCTTAGTGGCATTTGGTAGGTCATTTATATAAATTATAAATAAAAAAGGCCCTAATACACTGCCCTGCGGGACTCCGTATTTGACTACGTGCTCTGTCGATGAGCTCGTGTCCTCAGATTTCGTACCCATATTTAGCCTACATATTTCTGTTTTTTGTCGACGGTTTGTGAGATAAGACTGGAGCAAGCTCAATACATTGCCTCTAATGCCATACGCCTCTAGTTTGCTGATTAGGATTTTATGGTCTACATAGTCAAACGCCTGAGTCATGTCACAAAATATTGAACACACCGGCGTTCTGCTATCAATGTGTGTTATTACATTTTTATAAAAATCATAAAGTGCCGTATTTATAGTTTTGCTTTTACGAAAGCCCTTTTGCTGTGTACAGAAAATGACATTTTTTTCGAAATAGTTGCTCAATTCATTGTACAGGTATTTTTCAAAAATTTTAGAGAATATAGGTATTAATGCTATGGGTCTATAATTTTCCATTGATTCTTTGTCAGCTTTTTTAAAAATAGGTTTTATAATAGTCACTTTAAGCTCATCAGGAAAAAATCCCTTTTCTATGCTTAGATTTATGATGTAGCTCAGATGATTACAAATATCTTTATTTACAGACTTGATTATTTTTGTAGCAATATCATCATGCCCTACGCTATTTGTATTTCTCAATGTTTTGATTATATTAAATATTTGTAGTGGTAGACTCGGAGCCAAGAACATGGAGCTAAGCATTCGTTTAAGGTTTTTGGCAGGACTTTTCCCATATCCTTCCAATGGTTTAATTTTGTCAACAAAGTAGTTGTTAAATGCCTCTGCAATTTGATCAGGGCTACTTATATGTTCACAGCCTATCCTTATTTTTGATATGGTCTGGGTAGGTATATTTTGTCTCGCTTTATTAATTATTTGCCATGTTGTTTTAGATTTATTATCACTTGTCTTTATTTTATAATTGTTTTGGGCTCGTTTAGTCAGATTAATAATTTTTTTGAAAAGTTTTGTATGGTTTTTGTAATTAAGTTTATTTACACTGGTTGGTGATTTTCTATATTTCCACAATAAACATCTTTTTTTCTTGCTACAAATTTTTAGACCACGGGATATCCATTTTTGTTTATTAGTAACATTTATTTTAATTCTTTTTAGTGGAAAGCACAAGTTATAGAACAGTTTAAACTCTCGTAAGAAACAATTGTATGCCAAATTTGGGTCATTTATATCATACATTTCGGTGAAGGATAGATTTTTTATGCACATTTTAAATTTTTGTATGTTGTCTATACTGTAGTCACGTATTTTTTTGTACCAGTGTTTAAGTTTAATTGTTTTTTTTACTGGCAGCTTTATTAATTGCGCAGTATGGTCAGATAAGCCGAATTCTATCACTTCAGCCCTACATGTCTTTCCAAAGTTATGTGCAAAGTTATCTATACATGTTTTACTAGCGAGTCTTGTTGGTCGCTTAAGAGCTAATTTGAAATTATAGTTTGCCAGTAAATATTCCAGGCTTGAGGTTATATTATTATTTTTTAACATGTCAATGTTGATATCACCAGCAATAACTATATTATTACATTTTAATTTTAAAGCATACACTAAAAGTTTCTCCAATATACTAAAGAATACATCAAAATTGTTTCTTCGCTTTGGAACTCTATAAATACATATAACTGCAATTTTATAGTCTGTTAATTCGATGGCACAGCATTCGAACACATTTAGTATTGATAACTTTTTAATTTCTAAAAGTTCCTTCCATTTGAGTCCGTTCTTAACTAAAATGCAGGCTCCACCTCTGTTGATGTCCTCTCTGCTGAAGCATTCCGCCAGTACATAGTTGGGAAGATGCAGAAAGTATTCATATCCTGCTTTCATAAAATGTTCCGTAATACAAACAACATCAACACATATGCGTCTATCCAGTAGTTCTTCCAAATGTATCATTAATGCATCCGACTTGCTCAACAAACTTGCTATGTTCTGATGCAATATGTATAAGAATTTAGTCTCGAAAAAACAGACTCTGTATCTATAGGAGACTCTTGGTCATTAATCTCGTCGCTTATATAGTGGTAGTCTTCAATTTCAGTAATTAATTCTCTCAAATTGTTGAATATTATACGCATTCCATTGTTATTTACAAAGCCGAGACGCTTATGAAACATGTCAAAGTCATAATTTATTTTTTTATTAGAGTCCAACAAGTGTGCATGTTCATGTGTCATTATATCCAAATATAAAAGGTTGTTGAATGTTTCAACTCTCCAGTTAAACATGTTGTGTAGGTATCCATACTTATATGTAGGAAGGCAGATTATGATATTTGTATGTTTAATTTTTTGTAGGACATCACGAATATAGTAGATTAGTCCGAAATAGTTTTTGGTGATTTTGAAATCAGCCTCTCCAATCATTATAACACAATAGTCGTCCATAGAGTATCCATCTAATTTTCTCTCAATGTCTGTAATTAGATGCTCTATGCCACAATTCGGATAGAGGTAGTGGCACAACTGGAAGTCTTGCAGAATGTTTTCAGCAGTTTGAAGTATTGTATTGCTTTTATTTGTACTTAGAATGCTAATTTTTTTCCTTTGCTCTAGTATTTGTTTTTTATTCGAAGTTTTGACAGTATTCAAATTCGGCTTATGAGAGTCTACTTCATTATTATTTTTCTGTTTTGATTTATTTAGGTTTTCTGTAGCATTTTCTGAATTTATTTTTTTATTACATTTCTTTGTGATCTTTTTATTGATAGGACTATTGTTGCTTTTTTTGTGGATGTCATTTTTGTTTGTTAATTCATTGTTTAGTTCTCTTAATTTATTATTTTCTAGTGAAAGAGATTGGATTTCTGCGAGTGCAGTGTTCAGTCTTGTAGTGAGCGATGCTATCTGTTCTTTATATTTACTTATGTCGCTTACGTCTTCTGTAGATATATCATGTAGACTACTGACCGTGTCATCTAGTGTTGAGACCTCACAAGATCTTTGTTTAGTTCTCTTAATTTATTATTTTCTAGTGAAAGAGATTGGATTTCTGCGAGTGCAGTGTTCAGTCTTGTAGTGAGCGATGCTATCTGTTCTTTATATTTACTTATGTCGCTTACGTCTTCTGTAGATATATCATGTAGACTACTGACCGTGTCATCTAGTGTTGAGACCTCACAAGATCTATCCTTTGAATCAGGGCGTCTACTCCCGATGTTCGTAATCGAAGTTACGATATCGATCGTAGGTGCTCCGTGATAACGGACCAAATGCTACTCCCTAACATTTACGAACGTGGTCCGTTCCTACGATGTCATAGATAAATACACGGAAGACTTTAGGAACGAATCAATTTTGTTGCAAGGGATGTGATAGGGTTATGCACATTCATGATATTTTACGGTTTTTAGAATTTGTTATTTAACCATGTAATTTGAACTAAATAATTCCTATTTAAAACAAGAAATCGACATTAATGTTCAAAAGTATCATATTTCGTACAATAAAAGCTATAAAATTAGATATTTGCCTCTATTGATATGGTTTTAGTCTATGTCCATCATATGCTTGAATCCTATTTTCTATACCTTTGTTTTATGTGTTTAAAAAATTTGACTGTCAAAGATTTAAGTTTGACATTTGACGTTAAAACGTTTTCCGCGAAATTCAAATAATCTTTTTATTTTGTAAAATAAACTGATGTCAAGATTACATGATCAGTGCTGATGGCTCCCCATACACCATCGGCCACGGCCGCTCAGATTGCGGCCCTCCTTAATTTCATGGAGAGCCACCCTGAATTGGCCCGTGGGCTGCTCAGGGGAACCGATGGAAGGCAGAGGGCAAAGCGGCTGTGGGAGACACTCACCGAGAGTTTTTTAACGCTATGGGAGGGTCTCTCAAATCCGTGGATCAGTGGCAAAGGGTAAGTTTATTACGTGAATAGATTTAATTTACTTGTAAAACATAAAGTAGTAATGTAAAAAAAAACTTTCTATTTACTAACGACGGTAATTATTTATTATTTATATTTTAAGGTTTGGGCTGACATAAAATACGCCACGAAAAGGCTTGCCGCTGCCGCCAGAAAGTCGGCCTCAGCCACTGGTGGTGGCCCCTCTAATGCGCCGGATCTCTCTCAAGTAGCCCTGCAGGTGCTGTCCATAATGGGAGATGGATTCGGCGAGCCGCAAACTAGTGCCAGAGTGCCGACTTTCCCCTCGGTAACTTAATTTGATAGCGAGTTTAAGGTAAAGTACTCATACACTTTTCGTTATGTTAGTTAATGGTTTTTTGTAACTTACAGATTCCAAAAGTAACAGCAACTTCACCGAGTCCTTCAATACTGGGGGCAGTAGCTGTTGAGATGGTTATAATTTTAGATATTCAATATCTAGGTATACATTGAAATAAAGCAACATTGGCATGTTTCACTATTATGCATTGGAGGTTTTTAAATAAAACAATGAAAACAAAGTGGAAAATAAAGTTTTATTTAAAAAAAAGTATTTTCAAAACGTTCCTTTCTTTTCGAAACTTTCGGGGATCGAAGATGCAGGGACTATTTAAAGCATTTGCGACCTCGCGTATGCATCGGGACACAGTTTGCTGTGCCATGGGCACGTCGCTGCTAAGGCCCACTGCACCTTGGTAACTACCTCGGGCTTAAAAATTTAAAGCAGTGAGGACCTGTAAGTAAACATCATCAAAAATTAAAAGGAAGGATCGGGATACAATTCAATGATATACAACAAGTTACTTTGAGACCAGGGATTACTTACCTTTAACTTCGGGTCAATTCCACTTCGACGAACAGGATGTGGCATTAACGGAATGATATCCTAACATAGGCTCTCAAAAAGAGTCCGAGTGACCCTATAATTTAACAGAAATTCGGTGTCCGGCAAACTCATTACATTAAATTGCTGTCGCATGTACTGACGGCGACGGCTGCGCTCGTTTTCTTCTGCATTTTCTTCAAACAATACCCAAATTGAAGCCATCGTAAGTTGTAACGAGACCAATTTTGTTTACGGATAAAATGACATATCTCTCCGTCGAAACACGTGTCAAATTGATTATTACGAACGGAACAAATCGCTTAAAGAGTAAGGCAAACTGTCACTTATTGTTCTCATTCGTTCTACGATAGTACTTACGATCGTAACTTGTTAGGGAGTACGAAATGCCCGTAAATACGGCCGTAACTACGAGCTACGGACATCGGGAGTAGACGCCCAGATTGTGTACAATCAAAGAATACATATACTAATGGTACAATTGCGTCGAAATGTAATGTTCTCTAGAAAATTCATTTTTGTTTTTTGTTGTCAGAAATCTTTTTCATACAAAAAGACAGCCCAAGACGGGACTTGAAGTCAGTGCTCACGTGCGTGTTGAGCGCTTGTGTTAGCCGCAAGGCCAGCCGGTTCTTGCAGGAGTGGTCGAAATAAGCGTATTTAAGGCAGCAGTGATCGTAAAAGTTCGTTATTATGACTAATTTCAATGGTATTTGCTAAGGAATGTTGCACTTTGTCTCTGTTATGGTGGGTACTTTTTACACTCAATGTTATTCACATTATTTATAATATGATAGGCACATAGCTTAATTAGATTGAACGAGCACAGTTATAGGTCAGACGATTTGTGTAGTTAGTTATTTTGAATACAAATTATGTCTTTTACACTTTTTCCGCAGAAGTTCACACTTTTACACCAATGTTATGTTAAGTAGATAAATACTGTACATTTTACTGAGATAACGTTTTCACACATAGTTTGCACCACAACAAATGAAATTTTGAAGATTAACTTGAGTAAATACGACTTTAACTATTATTTATAAAAAATAATTACGGAGACTTGTTTTTACATGACGGCAGCGCCATCTGTCTATTTCTATATGGAACATCGTAATGACTTATGAATGACAAGCACACTACAAAAAACCGGTTAAGTGCGTGTCGGACCCGCGCACTTAAGGTACCGTGCCACCCTTAACTGAATTCAGGGTCCACTTACTTTCACTTAACGAAACATCACAATATATTGCGACAGCAAAAATTACTTTGTTTTTCTTAGTGTTTGTATGAAAGACAAAGTTATATTTGCGGTTGATAAAAATGTACAATATCTCAAAAACTACTGGTTCGATCTCCTTCAAACCAATTTTCGTTGCAAGTTTTTGTTAAGATCTACATCATATATTTTTTTCAAAATTTTCCTTTTCTTAGTTCAAAAGTTAGATGGGGGGGGACGCCCATTTTACCACTTTGGAAGCGTCTATATCTCAAACCTTAAAGTTTTAGAAAAAATGGTTTTAGAAACCTCAACATCATTTTAAAAGACCTATACATAGACACCCCACACGCATAGGTTTAAGTAAAAAAAAATTTTTAGGTTTTAGTTTCATGTATGGGAGCCCCCCCTTAAATATTATTTTTTCTTACTTTTTGTATATGAATCGGAAAGCGGTGAACAAAATACACCTACCTACCAAGTTTCAGCTATGTGATGCTTATAGTTTCAGAATAAAGTGGCTGTGACAGACGGACGGACAGACAGACAGACAGACTTGACGAAACTATAAGGGTTCCGTTTTTTGCCATTCGGCTACGGAACCCTAAAAATACACTCAAAGGGAAAGATGCTCTACTTAGTATAGTCATAAGTAGGTATGGTTAGCTACTAAAAGAGTTACATTTTTACTATTGACGTAAACGAATTAATTAAGTCAGAACGTTTTATAATATTTAAAAAAATGTTTACAAAGTTTCTTTATAAGCGAACTATCGGTCCACGGGGACTTCATACGCGTGAATTGTTTTTTCTTCGTACACGTAGGTCCTAGCGTCGTGTTTTAAAGCCTTCCCCGATAAAGGACATCCCGGTAATATAATAAGTACCACATGGTTTTTTATTTATTTAAAATTGTTTATGGTGTTTAAGTTACCATTATAATTCTTTATGTAAATTTAATAATGACAGTAGATTATACCAGGTTTATTTTTTAGTACAACACACTTGGTTTTCCTTGACATTATAATAATAATTAATAAGTAGAGCTACTTTCGTGACGAGTCTGAATATTTGAATGACAGCCGGCTCGTAACTGACGCGCGTGTCCCCCCCCCGCACCGCGCGCCTTCCTCAATCAAAAAAAGAGTGAGGCGCGCCTTCGTGGATGGCACTATCTACGGTATATGAAAAATAATAGGTACTTACTATGCTCTAAGTAGGTATACGATATTTGAAACTTGTGCTTATTTTTGTTAACTTAGTATCAACTGCCACGCAAAAGTTTGAATTTGTTAATGATAACAATATTACATTAATTATCTGGCTTTCCTACATTACTCAACTTCATAGACGTGAACGCGGAATCAAGATGAATTTTTCGTATCGGAGATTTAAAGGAAAATAATTTCATTATCCTATAGAATTCCCGAGATTTGATAGGAAAATATTGTTAATAGAAAATTTAATTTAGGTTTTAACGTGAACCTCTTTGATTACGTGTTTCTTCAAACTTTTGATTTAGGTCCAATAGTTTTAACCTACGATTAAAATTGATTAGAAAATATTTTCAAGTGCCCAAGTTCTAATTTGCTTCATAAAGCAACCAAACAAACGATAGGTTATTTACCCCATTACTCATTTCATTTCTGGAAAATATTACTCATTAGCACAATTACCGGTTTTTTTTACCAACAAACATAACTGAGACGAACACATGGTTTGTTGTTGACAATGACGAGGTGCAGCAAGGAAAAATGGCAAAAGGGCAAATGTTTGTGTGATGAGCACGAACATTTGTACCTAAGTCATGGATGTTATATGTTTTTAAGTATTTCTGGGAGACGCTCCCGTCATTATCGTTGTCTGGTACTTCGTAACACAAGGAAGAAAATTCCTTACCACGAAACCAGACAATTTGATGTGTTGTCTGGCGCATATTCATATATTTATATTTAACATAGCTAGGTAATAACATAAATGGAATTTCCAATGACTAATATTATAAGACGGAAGACATAGGTTATTGTTTGAATACAAGCATCATAATAAAATTCTTCTATAGAACAATGTATAAGCTCTCTATCGTCGTAGTCCTAGCCGTTTACCCGCTGCTTTCCAAATTCAAATTCCTCATTCTCTACTACCCTCAAAACTCAATCATGTCCACCCTGATGGGCACTTGTTAACCCCTCGCGCTACAACTTAATTGCATATTCCGTCGCCAGGCGGCGCCACGGTCGATGACGTTTTTGACGTTTGAGATGCATCCATCAGTGTTTGTTAATTGGTCCTTTATGAAGTGATGGCTTGATTGTGATAGTCCTGAATTTATCTGTCTGCTGCTTGATTGGATTGGACTCCAGTCAATCTGTTAATGCGTACTGAGGCCTTACTCTGCAATACAAGATTGTGTTTCCCAATCTAGCCGTCCTTGTCGCTCATACTAGGATGGCCTTGCGAGGGAAAGAGATGGCGATATTCAAAAATCTTGGCAAAATCTCAAGGGTACGGCCCCTGATCGTGGTAAAGTGGACAGACCTTATCAATTTAACACGTCATGACAGTGAAAGTGAGAAAGTGACATCACTTTGATAATTGTCAATTTGCGA
This sequence comes from Pyrausta aurata, assembly GCA_963584085.1. NCBI lineage: Eukaryota > Metazoa > Arthropoda > Insecta > Lepidoptera > Crambidae > Pyrausta > Pyrausta aurata. The sequence goes on from OY757274.1 coordinate 711,938, forward strand.
AAAAAGAATAAGAATTCATAATTAGTGCAGTAATCATAAGCTTCCGTAGCCTAGTATATATTTTTACGAGAACCCAATTTACGATCTTATACTTCTCGTCTGATTTATTTATTCAAATACATATTTTTAATTAGTGGATCTATAATTGTGGTAGTAAAGCAAAAACTCGAATCTTTGATCTTTCATAACAAAACAGTTTCAATTTAAGCCATCTGTTTCCATATTTGAGAGCGATTTTTCCGACGTCAAAGACGCTGATTGGCCGCGGGCGCTCGTTACGAAATTCAAATTCGGAACGTGAAATGGCAGAAGGCTGTCAGACGCCGGCCGGGTCGGACGTCTGTTGCTACATCCCTCGCGGCCGAGTTGGAGCACAAAGATGTGTCAGGTGTCATGTCAACCTCTTTGCAACTGTGTAATAGGACAGATCAAAGAGTAGCCGTTTTATTTTAGGGTAACTTTAGCCAAAGGGGTGATTAAGAAAAGTCAGAAGCAGATGCAAGCAAAGGCGGTTTGAGTAGAAAATGTTTAAGTTTCGTCAATGTTTATTATATTAACAAAAGAAAAAGTCCAAATAGGCACTTTATGAGAGTAAGGTATTTTGCTTTACTTTTATTTATAAAACTCAATAGCCCTTGTACATACATACCTATAGATTTAGCTAGGTAGGTACTCGTAACAGTATACCTGAAAGTTATCTGGTTAAATATTCTAACCAATTAGAGAATATCCTTACTTATGATTACCTACTTTGACTGACCTAACTCTGTACCTACCTTGTCTGTTAACGCTTTCTGGGGCAGTGAACGGCTATAGCCTTAAAACAATAGAATTTCTATTGTGCCTGGGATGGTGGTCTGCCCCGAAAAGTGTTAAATGGCAGAGGTGGCACTTTAGAATAGAACTATTATTTAAGGCGAGGTTTCCCGGCGCCAGGTTTTGTATTAGGCTGCGTTTCCACCAGAGATGTGCGAGGATGCGTAGCGAGGAATGTGTTTGTAAAGAACCAATAGAATCGCTTCATTTACCTCGCCTCGGTCAGCACAGCTCTGGTGGAAACGGCTCAGCGGAGCTAGGTTTTTGCGCATACAAAACAAGCGAAGAATGTGTGCGAGGGATGTGTACGAGGGATGTGTGCGAGGGATGTGTACGAGGGATGTGTGCGAGGAATGTGTGTTGAATAGGTTTGCGCATACACCGCACCCCTGTCGACACATTTCACTGCTTCGCAACGCATCCTCGCACCACACATTAATGCGCATTTTCACAGCTCCGATACACATCCTCGTAGGCACATTTTCATCGCACAGCTTTGGTGGAAACACCCACACATTTTCACAGCACAGCTAGACATCCTCTTACGACACATTTCCATCGCACATCTCTGGTGGAATCGCAGCCTTAAGCGGCTAGCGCCCCTAAGGCCGCCATGTTTTTACAGTTCTTAGCATTTACGTAGTTAAATTGTAAATTATTTATTGTAAATTTGTAAATATTGCTTTTCCCATTCACTAGATAACCTCAATATAAGTATTGGTATAACTCTGCTATCATTCATTGATTTATCAATGTGTTATTCAGAGCCATCTTTCGTTCTTTTTATTAAAGCTTACCAATCGTGTTTTGGCTTTTTACAGATCGCTAGATAATATCTTCAAATTATTATATGCATAATGTAAATTTTAGAACTGCTTCACTTTTGGTAACATTGTACCGAATAAAGCTAAAATTTAAAGTTAAAGAAAAAAGAGGGCCTTAATTGCGTGCTTTAGTTGTATATTGACAATACTGAAAATCGTACCCAAGCCTCATCCCTCTAACCTTGAACTAAATATGAACCTCTAATTTACTTAAAGATGGTACGGAACCCATAATGCGCGTCCAACTCACACTTGGCCGGTTTTTCATTGAGATTCAGATTTCAGACTTAGAGTTTTTATTGCAGTATAGAGATGTGGAAAAATCGATCACCTGAGACGGGGAATCAAACGCCGCTTTCTTGGTATACTTACCAACCGTATCCTATTATGTACCTTCCTACCTACCAACTCAATCATTCAGTCGTCCGTCGAACATTATCATCTTTATCATCGTTAATATCGTCATTTTTCTATAAATTAACTTAAATCAATTTGTCATTCATTCATTCAATCGCATCGAGGCGAGTTTGCTTTGTCTTTGTGGAATCGATATGGGAATAACTCTTCCCTCTCCTTCCAGGATAAGAGAAGGATTTTTATTTTTGGAATGTATTCGGTGCGATAGGGCCTTCTAAATTATATAATACTCGTCATGCTTATGTCTTCTGTGGCTTAGGGAATCGAAAAAAGGAAAAGTTATCAATAAAATAAAAGTAATATCTATATTTCTAATAATTTTATTTCACGAATTCGATGCAGAATTTATTAATATTCTAATATGTGCCTAAACCTCTGTCTCTCAAACTATCAAGAATTATTTGACAATTCAAGAAGCACAGGTTTTAAAACTTACTTTTATTAAATTCGAAATTTTATACACCAATAAAGTTACATTTATTTTTTAATATTGCACATTAATGTTAGGGAAATTGCGATTACTTAAAATTAAGATTCTTAATAAATAAAAAATATTTACATTCACAGCATTTTAAACAATATTTATTTACATTACATTGATGTGTATTATTTGTTTCGTGCAAGGGCATAGAAGGGTTAATGACAAAATGAATGGGCTATAAATAGTGAAACCGTTTTGAATATTGTTGCTACGTGTTTTATAAAATATTTACATACTTCCGAACTTTTTGAACAGTTGTTATTATAAAATAGGTTCTCAAACTTCATCTACTCTGCCCCCTAGTTCAAAATACATAAATTATCACAAGAAGAACAACAAAATAGTACTTCTACATCTATTTACAAAAATATATTAAATATTAAAACATTAAGGTACTCAGAAGATTATTCTTTGGTTTTTATTATGAGGTATATTTTACAACTATATTTGATAATAGTAATAATAACTAAGTATTTTCAAGTCCGTGACTGTAAAACAAAGTTAATTTGGGCTTGACGGCTGGATTTACTAACACAGAATTTCTCATTAAGCTGTTATTACCTAAATAAAATACGACAATCAAAATACTCTCATGTTGCTTGATAGATAATCAACGTCACATTTTAAGTAACAGAAAAAAATGAGAAACCCTTACTTAGTCTTTATTTCAAATAATTATTGATATGGCAGACTAACAAAATTATCTCCTAACTTTCCTAGGGAATCTGATAGCATTACAAGCTAGAGGCTCCTTGTTGAGGCGTCATTTCTTCCCACCGATTCCTCCTATGAGACCCTGGGCACTGGATAAGGTTGCTAACGCGATCCTGTCAGTGTTGGTTGTCAATGGTCTCTCTTGGTTGTTAGTAAGTAGTCGTTCTGCTGAGTTCAGTGAGCTAAGGGATAGTCTGTTGTCTGGGACTGCGACTGTGGTAGCAGGAGGGTTGGGGGCTGCTGCGATGGGGGTGGTGGATCTGGTAAGAGTTTTTGCGAGGGTTGTGGGTACAGGAGGAGAGGTGCGGAGGAGGGCGGTAGGCTTCTGGTCTCGGCCGCTGCAGACCTAAAACAAAGAATATTATTTATTGGTTAGGGTTGTAGATGAGCATTTGGTGTCGGCTAGTTAAGATTATACTTCATAGACATGCAATGATTTTTGAAATAATCTGTAAAAATATTCCTCGAGTTGAATTTTATTCAGATATATCGCCTTATTAAATGAACAATTGCTCAATTCATGTATGGCTATTAACTGTGCATCATTCCATTAACTAGTTCTTTTCTATGGAATCTAGTATTATGTTTTTTGTTACGGTGACATTACTCTCATAATACGGCCATCAGAAATAGAAGGACAATTTAACGTGCTTACCGAGTCATATGTGTTACATCTCATTTTTATTATTTTGGGCTGTTTCTAAGTCTGTCTATATGCGAGTGTTAATGTGCTACATCTCATCTTTATTATTTTGAGCTGTTTCTAAGCATGTCTTTAAGCGACTAGGGATTGTTACCTCTCAAAACCCTGTATCCTAATCATTGAAGATCAAAATAATATTTTACCTGGTGGTGATTCTCCCAGTCCTTGTGCTGGCAGAAGGCGCCGCAGTAGCGCGCCGCGTTGCAGCCCGAGCACGTCTCTTGTGCCTTGCGACCGCAGTTCCAGCAGCACTGCAAATAAATCGTTTGAATTTGAATTCTAATAAATCGACTTTACAATTTTACTCAGAAAATGTTTAACTTCTTAAAAGATGAAATAAGAAACCAAAAATTGTGCACGGGCGGGAATTCTTTTAAGAATTGAAATATGACACTCTGAGTGTTAAAAACAACCATTTAATATTTATCTGCTAATACTAAGAATCAGAAAGCTCAAATAGCAATGGGCAGGGCACATAGCGCGAAGAAGTAATGGCCGTTGAGGCAGAAAGTTCTAAATTGGAGACCCTTTGACCAAAAACGCGGCGTAGGACGTTCACCGTCCAGATGGACAGACGACCTTGTAGATCGCAGGATCAAACTGGATGCAGACCACTTGTGATCGGTCGCTGTGGATATCCGTGGGTGAGGCCTATGTTCAGCAGTGGGCGTCCTTTGGCTGATAATGATGATGATGATTCCGTATTGAGGCAGGGGCAGGGTGCCTATCAACGACCAGGCAAAGATTCAGTCGTGATAATATAATTATTTTATTGATTTATTTATTTATTACACTTCATGCACAAACAAAAGGTACATATGGCGGACTTAATGCTAAAAGCATTCTCTACCAGTCAACCAGTCAATTATCATACGAGCTAGTCCTCAAGCCACGTAAAATTTTGACGTAGAGTACTGCATTTTAATAGACTCCTGATTGAGTCTTTGTTATCACTAACTAAAGGCTCTCGGTTCCAACTGTTCTTTTAGAAGCTTGTTTACCTTAAGATCTTTAACCAAGTCTAGAGTCTAGTTAGGGAGATTAACAATACCTGCGTGGAAAGGTCTAAGAAGTTTAAAATAACTTACATTCTGCTGAGCGGCAGCGCTAGGGCTGAGGTCTCTCCCCGGAGGCGGGCTGTGTGGTCGGTGCCTCTCCACCTTGCTGCGCTCGGCGGCTACCAACTCAAGGGCCTTGGCTTCTGCTGCACCCACAGCTCTTTGGAGTTCCACCAATGCTTGTCTTTTCACCTGTTGTGAAAGAATTACATTGATAGAATTAAGCTACTTCTTGTTTTAATAAAAGGGTCGCATTAACTATAGAGTGAAGTGCAGAAAGAGTCATGATTGAAAGAGCCTTCGTTTCTGTTTATTTACTACAAAAAGAGTCGAGTAGGAATTGACTTTGTGACTGAAAACCAAGTCTGTCAATCGTTACTGAACCCAAATGAAATAGTCGAGAAAGTAATTGGCAGCGAAACGTAAAATGAACAACACCATTTAGAAAGTTTTCAAGAAGCATAAAAAGAAGAGTATACTGCCTGACTTCAAAGTCTACTTCTATACGACAAACATCGAAAAGCCTCGTCACCTGGTTGACGGCGTCCTCAGCGCGCCGGCGCACCTCCGCCACCCGCTCCTCGGTCTGCCTCACCGCCGCCGCCATGATCTCGCTGGCTGCCCGCTTTATGTCGTTGCTCTCTGTTGGCTCTATACCTGGGGAAAAATGATGATGATGGATGTAGATGGCGGTAACGTCACGCAATGACGTATACTAAGAGACCAGGAATTTCGCGCGGCCGACAGCACGGTAGCTCAATTGGAAGAGCAGTTGTCCCGGTAAGCCAGAAAGATGCTGGTTCGAATCCCGCCCGTGCGCAATTTTTGGTTTCTTATCTTATTCTTTAAGAATATAAATATGACACTGTGAGTGTTTTAAAAACATTCTAAACCATTGATGATGATGGAGTTTACTAAAGAGGCACGAGAAAACCACGCTTGTGATGTTTTGCAGATCGGTGCGGCAGAGTGACGTCAATTATCCAAAAATCAGCGAGATATGTGTGTGGGGTATCAAAGAAGCAGAAAGTATGCCTGCTGCTGGAATTGAGCACCAGTGGGGTATTAACCCCATTGGTAATGGTTAATAGGTTGAGTCGGTGTAAGACTGAAAGGCTTATATTTTTTCAAATCTTTTTCAAAGACATCGATTTTTACTATAGCGGTGGAAGCAACAACATGAGGAAGTCAGCACATTGATTGATAGTTGTTACCTAGTTATTAGGTGAGTGAATTGAGAAAGAAACGAAAATCCTAAACCACTCTATTAATATGCCACAAAACAATGGAAACTGATCAGTTCAACAACTCTTATCGCTATAAGTAAAGCACCAACCTCTCTGCTGCAGTATAGCAAGCGCCCGCTTCGTCTTCTCCACCATACTTAGTATGCAGTTGAGCATGGTGTTAATGTTCTTCCACTCGTCGTCCCCCTTCCCCCCCGCGGGTGCTGTGGTGCGCTGCTCCGAGAAGGATGCGTTCATTGAGGATACGTCGCGAACTGTGATGCTGCCTGTGGTAGAGTAATTATAAGGAATGTAACTTAAACTGGGGTTTTTTACTTCTCTACTTTATTATTGACGTGACAAGAAAAAAACATGCAAGCTCAAATAACGTACTAAAATTTATTGAGAAATACAAATAGTTTTGTGAAGTATTAGGTTACTGTGATAAGGTTTATAATGTCTTTAATAAAGTACTATGTAGTCCCAGGTAGCCTATGGCAAATCTTTTTCTCATAAACTTAATAAAAACTATAAATTTAAGTAGGATTTTATAAAATTATTTTGATTTAATTTTCCGCTAAGCGACGCCGGCGCAGGCAATTAACAACACAAACCGTAACCGCGTTGAGTATTAGTTCAGGCAAATGCAGGATGCACCAAAGTAACGCCTGATTCTATTAATTAACTATAAATCTGCCAAAGTAATGTAAGGGCTTTCACATCTAAAATATCCATTAATACTTAAATTAAAAACTTTTTATTTCATTGATGAAATTAATATTTTCACTAAATAAAAAAAAATAAAAGGCAAACAGACACTATTTAAAAACACTCGAGTGGGGCTCCCAGTCTAAAAGATTGAGAACCACTGTTCATCAACTACTCACCATCTCTCCTCTCAAACGGTTCTCCTTGCGAGTGGTACCCGTGGTAGGGGGCTGCGTAGTCGAACAGGCTAGCATTACTCGGCAGGGGGTACAGGAAGGGGGAGGGGTTGAGGAACAGGCTGGATGGGGCCCGCTTGGCTGCCGGGGGGTATTCTTCATGGGTGCCGTTGGTTTGGCCGTCGTAGAACCTGAAATAAAGGATAGAGATAGTGTTTTTTTCTGACATCTGGGTGTACGAATGATAACGTCATTCGACCGTTAAGTATGCGAAGGACGTGGATTCAATTCCTTGCTTGCTCGCACTTTTACGTGCTCAATCAAATCAGATTGCGTGCATGACGAAAAATGAAACGTTTCATACTTAGAGCTTAAGCAGGAGGCCGATTCTCGCATGATCGAACTTATTTCGTGTGGTAATTCGATTATTCGAGTATCACTGTTTTACCGAAAAAGAACAAGTAATATATCCACGGTAAAAAAAAACTACCGCACGAAAGAAATCAAAATGCATAGAAATCGTAACTAAAACAATAATTGCATTTTCTTTGAAAAATAAAATTCGATCAGTGAACTTTTTTCGTATACGAACTGCACGAGAATTTGCCTCCAGCATCACGAAACAAGACTCTACATTTGACAAATAGGTATTATGTTGTCATTAATTTGTAAAAGTTTAATTATTTCGCTTACGTAACAAAGCTAAGCAAACTGACAGATTTCTTTATTAATAATTGTGGCTAATTTATGAGAAATATTTTATTTCATTAGGAAAACCCCACACTATCTTAAAAACCAAATTACTCACTAGAGTTGTAACTAAACACCATTCTTAAAAAATAGTTTTAACTAAATATCATTTCAGTTGCTTTCTATGTTCTATCTTAGATGTAGAATATTAGTGTCGAAAGTTTAGTTTTTAAACCCAATTCATCCCGTTTCATCTTCAAGTCTTTGGTAAAATTACTTAAGTATTCGGTTTGTAGTTGTATTCTGAGGACAAGCTTAGATATAAACTCAAAAATGTAACTTGTTTGTACACCCTTTGCATTTCATAAAGGGCGTACCACAAAACCAATTTTAAGCCGTCGTCAGCAGGAACTGATTGCCTAGGTAAGTTCAAAGAGTGAACCAACCCAAAGTGAACAAATGAATGAATGAACAAATAGAGAAGACAATGCGAACTTCGGTCAGCACTGAATGGGGTTAATAAAATACTTGAGGGGTGGTGCAAGGGAAGAGCAGTCACTAATTAAATTAAAAGTTGTTATTTTTACATAAGACCCACTCGGGGCACTTCTTAATACGTCCCAACATAGTTGCCTTACACCCTTTCACACAACTCACGAACTATTACTAATATTATTGTTTTTACCTACCTCGATCGCTTCGTATTGCAATCGGTAAAGAGTTTGCGTCGGCTATTAATATTGTACTATACACTGTAGACGCGAAAAAAATCTTAAGGTTTTTTTAAACTCAAAAGAAACTGTAACAAACCTTGTATGTGAACTTGGAATTACAATAAGATTGATTGATTGATTGAAAATCGGCAAAACGTGAAGCGAAATCAAGACCAAATGCAATGGACAGACTGTTTGTGGAAGCCCTCTGCCCCATCAACATAGCTCATAAGTCAAGTCCTATAATATCGTATGTTTGGATGTACATATTATGATTGCTGAAAATGGAGGTTACCCTATTTCTTGCTTTACTGCGATCGTTCAAAAAATACGCCTACCTTTCTTTGTCATTTGGATGCATCACAATCCTTTTTTTATAAAATTCATATCTAAATCTGTGTAAGTAGTAGGAAAACAAGAACAACTTTTGAAGGCTGACACTGAATTCTATCGCTATTATCCTACGCACCTCAAAACCTCATCTCTTCTCCCTTGTACCACACCACAATCGATGCAGACTGCAATCGGCAATAAATTAATATTCGCCAAGACCGCCCGCGACTCTGCAGCCAACAGGTTTCGGGGCTCCACTGAACTTTACACAACAGGACTTGAACTAAACTTGTGATAATTAGCATTTAGAAGACAATTAGAACTAATTTAATAATCGATCAAGAACAGACGCCTCTTATAAAGTTTAGCAGTTAGTACAGAAGATATAAGAAGGGGAATGAACATCACCATGTGGAATTTTCTTTTAGTCCTCACTATATGGTAGGCGAAAATTGTGTACAATGTGACATGGCCTTATGTTTATACCTTTTTTTTTACCTACTTCAAAATAAAGGTTCTCAGTCCGATCTGTGTGTTTGTATGTATGCATGCTAGTTGCATGCGAGTATCTCGCATTTGGCTGGACCGATTTTGATGCGGTTTTCATTTATTTATTTATTAGATGTACAAAACAGAGTTACAACAGGTCTTTGAGAAAATTTTCTGTATTTCTTATTAAGCTCTTATTTATGTATTTCAGGATTGGACGATAATAACTCAGATCAATCACATTTAGTTGCCGATCTTGCATTAGTAATCCAATCGTTAGTAATATTTACACAAACTACTCCGCAAAACAATCTTCGAAGCAAGATTAGCAACGCCTGCCGCCCCGCAATAGCAATTAGCACAGCAGAAGTTAAATCGCTAAGTAATTGCAAAGCTCCAGGCGCGGAGACATGTGTTGCGTTCCACGTTTTGTACAACTTCTGATTAATTGAGGGCATTTGAGTTCAGAACTCATGGGGTTTGAATCAAAGAAACTATTGCACAAATCTTTGTTCACGTGTCAAGTTATTTTCGATGACAAACTGTAGTTTTTTTTCTTTTAATGTATGTATAATGACGTGCTAGCGACTGTACTTTGGTCAAAAAATGACAATCAATAGTTTCGTCCCTATGGCCTTAATTTTTGTCACTTTTTGACATGGTGTGAATTTAATACGTTCTTATTAATTAAATACAAATCAAGTAAGTAAGTCATTAATAACTTAAAACGTAACTTTTCATGGCTTAATACGAAATTAATCAACCCTAAAGCTTAACGAATCGCGTTTTTCCATAACTCTCCGAAGTATTATATTCCAATCGGGCAGCAGCTGGCGGTGTCGTCTGTCAACGCTATTAACATTTATAGCGCCTGCTGCGCTCCACCAGCAAACTTCAGATCGCGATAATTGCTCGCACTAAACCGTCAGGCGCTCTTTAAATGGAGCCTCTAAATTGCTTGAAATCGTAAAAGTATTACTAACATCTCCCTAAAATCTGATACTTCATCGATTGTTGAAGTTTTTACGGTGTACATTAAAAAGAGAAAAGTTTAGTTATTCATCGTAAAGCCACTCCATCCTGTCAATGTTAATAAAACAGACTACCCACTTACTTCAGATAAACTCCTTTAGAAAAGCTTTTCTAGTAGTCGCTGAGGTCCCGTAGCAAATGTAAAGATTATTTTAGTGACTTAACTCTCATAAGGATTAATAATTGTAAACGTACACTTATTAAGAACATGTCTGACCGAATAACTAACTATAATAATATGTACTTAGCGAGCCTTAGCAAGTAGGTACTACTAACTTACATCGTTATTGAAAGTTACCATAACCGTCACTTGTGCTTTGTGTATAGAGCATCCAAGAAATTAACGATTGTCAGCACACCATGTCACTAACATAACAAGCATTATTCTCATTTAAATCCCTATGCGCTTCATACAGAAGCCAAAACACCGCTCGTTTTTCTTCGCACCCGTCCAAAAGGCCCGCGATGCAGCGCGTTTGACACACGCCGCAAACACCGGCCCTGGCCGTGTTCCCATAAATCCGGCCACGCTCTAACGAATGGCCACGGAATTTAAATCGCCGGCCAGCCCGGCCAAATGGCGCAATGATAATAAACTGCTAAACAGCGCTTGGCGCGTTTTGTCGAACTAATAATGGCGGCCATAACGGTGCACGTATTTTAAATTTTGACGTGTCTGGTGGGGTTGATAGTTTTCGTGTAACGAATGATGGAACATGCGAGTTTTAGCCAAACGCAGCACCATATTGTTAGTTGTTAATAGTAAGTCGATACATGCAGTAAATTACGTAACAAATCTTAACAGCATTCCACAAATGCAAAAATAAGACAGGATTGTTAATTTCGTACCTAATACTGGCGCCTGATGTTATTAAGTTGGCAATGCAAAGCTTTCTATCAATTGTTTGTACTTACCATTTACTCCGGCGTTTTTATGTTTATTGATACATTAATTATAGGGCTGAAAGTAAATACAAAATGCGTGCGCCTCTTCAGCATCATGAATAAGTTTAATAGAAAGTTCTGTTACCGCTCTATGCTAATTTACATCGGGTTTTTTCCATCTCCAAACCGCGAGTTTTAATTTCCTCTCAAAACATCAAAAACGCCACTCGTAACCGCAGATGACAGCAGCCCTCGACAGGTTGTCGACGAGTCGCCATCGAGTCGCCATTGCCATTACTCGAACAATCGCGGCCGCGACGAAATGTGTCTGCGTTTGACAGGTGACGCGTAGAGAGGGGACAAGGCTCGGAGCTTTTGGTACCACGTGATCGAGAATGTCGAGTGTGGTGCAAATTGTGCTGTCATTCCTCTTTGTCACGTCAGGAGTCTTGGCAATTTGGCAGCGCGAGTGACTGTGACATCGCCTATTGGCAGCGTGATTATGACAGCGCGTGCGAATTTCACTCTTGATATGAAGTTATGATGAGCGTATTGGAGTTTTCATTAGTAATTTACACGTCATGTTACTGTTGTTTTTATAGCAGCATCACCAGATCAAAATAATATTTTTAGTAATTAAGAAGATTATTTAAATTATGCTTCCCTGACTCTGAATACTTTCAACCTAAAAAAAAATTTTGCTACTCAGTACTTTCTTCATGTTGGCCTTAGAGATGACGGTCTCATAGAATATCATGAGAAAGAGTGTAACAAGTGTTAAATGCGGGTTTTAGAAATGACAATCAGATATTGTATTGGTAGGTAGGTATCGGTAATACCATATTATCGGTACCGGATCCAAACCAAACCTCATATTGTTCGCACCCCTATGTGTGGGCTCGGGGGGTCGGAGTGAGGGCGGGGGCACAAATTACCTGTCCGCAACAGCCACCTGCGAATATTGATAGTTCACGATTGTCCCGCGGCGCGGCGGCTAATGATTTTTCAACTCGTTCGCAAAACTTTTGATTGGTTCGGCAATCACGCTCCGGGCGGATTTGTTGCTATTGGGAATTGACAGGCGTTTTGGTTTGAACAGAATGTGTGTGACACCACCAATCAATGCATTTCATACCTTTACAATGTGATGATGTTTAATCATAAAGCGAGTTTGCTTTGTCTATTAACAGAGTAGGGTTCGTAAGTTCAAGTACTGAACGGTACTTACGGTTCACTAGCCCGTCTCTTCAGCGGTTCGTTGGCAGTCGGCTGCGGCGTCGCGAAGATGTCGCTGCCGTCGCCTCCTGACTCCAGGATGAGGTGCTCGTGGCTCCTGATGTACTGGAGCGGAGTCTGTGGGAGAAGACATTGATAATGTCCACTATATGTCAAATAATTTTCATCAAAAATCAATTAAAAGATAACGAAATTCACGACAAGCATTTTCAAAATTGGGTTCTCTGTTTTTGAATCACCACCATATGAATTTCAACTGATTTCCACTCGAAAATGATAATTAATCAAAGATAATTGAAAAAGAGCTCCAGGGGCTCTATTTTTGAATAACTTTCCTCAATGTGGCGTGTGATTTCCGTTAATTTGTGTTCGATTGGCCAATAAAACTGGATTAAAACTACACAAGAGTTAAAAAATAACTAGATATTGTAAGTATTTGTGTCAACACTTATGTGATTTTCGTTGATTTTCGAACGAAAATCACTCGTAATATTGACGTGTGTGATTCAAAAATAGAGCTCCAGGAAGACGTTATTGTTAATAAAACTATTGAGTTCTACCTGCTTCGCCCGCCTCGCCCTGGCATGAAGATCTCTCTGTGCGAGAGGCAGGAGTGCCCTCAGAAAACCCGGCACTGACGCCCGGAGTGGATAGTTGGTGCTCTCTTGAACTCCTGCCTGGAACTCCTCGATGTTCAGTGTACCTGACTGGAGGAAACGGAATGTGATTTAGCTTTGTCATAATATTTGGTTTATTGCAACAGGACCTTTACCATGAGTTTACGCCGGTTTGACTCGCTAGCGACCACAAAGAAGTGTATGGAAAATTGCACAGCGCCTGTAGCGGTCACTTGGAGAACGAAACTTTTCAACAGCAACGGTACAGTAGATAAAATATTCGACATTATATTGCATTTTGTAACGCAGTGTTTGATTTTATGTTGTGTTGAGCATTTTGAAGCGAGTTCGCTCAGAGTCGGTTTCTATAAATGATAATTATCGTGACAATAGGTAACTAGTACTTAGTTAACCACTTAAGGTTCTAATTAGTCATAACCGCAAATCATACACAAAGGGTCAAATAAATTAATCGATTTATACATGCAAACCATACTCCACGTACACAAAAAAATACAGCTTTTATAAAATGGCTTAGTCCAAAGCATTGCTATAATTCCATTTTATATTTTGCTTTATTTCAAAAACACCCTGTTTTATAATCTTCACTCACCACCAAATTATAAATCAACTGGCGAACCCTCTCGCCCGTGTCAGCGCCGACGTCAGCGGCGAACTGCTGCAGCGCTGACAGGAACCTGCGCAAGCGCTGCAGCGCCGGCGCCGCGCGGGACCCTTCTGGGAGGGGCGGGGAGAGCGACTCTGTTGATGACGCCGCTGGAGACAAAGAAATAGTAAAGTAACGTCATCATCATTACTAATTTAAGAGCTATTAAGCTCTTGTCGGTGGAGTTTAATGCATAAAAAGATATGTATGATAGGTAGCGACATCTTTGATCTACTGTTGTTACTATATATCATCGCAACACGCTGACTCGGCTCGACACGACTAGATGGCTCTGTAGTCGAAGTATGGAGTCTGAACCGCGATATGTAAGATTAAGATCGGCCGTAACTACATATGAATAAACCAAGACGGTGAACATCGGACGTTGGTCGCCGGCCATAACACCCGGTCGGTAGGAAGCGCTTCCCTTTGCCTTCCTATTCCTCTATGTGCCAAAGTGTGGTGGTTTCACTCTTGCCTTCCACGCCACAGCTTCTAAGAACCGGGGGTTTCCCGCCTCCTTGCCCTATACTCCGACACTAATACTTGCATTTCCACGAAAAGGTTATTCCCCACTCACTCAAAACTCACCGATTACTTGGCAATCATAAAACCAGACTTCGCAATTACAAAATACCTCACCAACCACGGCTACCACCAGGAATACCTACATCGCTTTCACATCTCCACAGTGGACACATTTTAAGCACACCAGTTGTTCTCGCGGAGTAAACCGATAGCACCGCGGGCTCAACGGCAACCTCTACAGAGCTCATTAAAAACCTTACCACCAGAGTGCCTTAAAACCTAGTGCCTAGTCAAAAGCCTTTCCTGATATACTATATCTTCAGCCTTCTGCCAATACTGATGTTGCTGCTACCCAACACCATGCCACTAACGACGGACATAATACGACTGTCTATTGACTAGAATGAAATAACATTCTGAAATTGATTCATTCAACGTATCCCTAAGAACATCCAAAGTACGTATTGTTTTATCTATTTTTTGGAAGTTTGCTTCCTAATACCGATCCGATTTGTTTATGGTTTGTGAAATTCAGAGATAAGATAATGAAGGCGCATTTATTTAGGGAGACGATTTACGGTTTGTAACTATGTGGCTTGTGGCGCTCAGTTGCATGATGACACAGTAGGTATTAGGTAAAGTCGTGGGCGTTTACACCGAGTTACTGATGGCTAATAACTGACGATCAGCAACCGTACAGCATAATTATTAGCCTGTACACGTCAGCCCCTATATCTCCATGTTTCTTCTTCCTCGCTGTTCGACAAGCTAGAGTGCCAATTATTAATATTTTTACCAGTAGTTCCATTGTTCTGCGGGCTGAGAGGTCCAGGAGTAGGGGAGGATCTGGTCTCCTCCTGCTCCGGAGACCGCCGCTCCTTGCTGGCTGGGGCAGCTGCAACAAACACATACCTAGGTCAGTTATTTATAACAATTTTTTACCGACTTCAAAAAAAAGAGGTATTCAATTCAACCTGTATGTGTGTGATGTATGCGTAAGAATTGGATAAAATTGGAGTATGTTAGTCAATTTATGGCGCAATAACAACAAAATGAGGAAAGCAAGACTCTTCTTGCCACAAGACATTCCAGATCATAGCATAGGTATAAACGGCACAGTTTAGATTTCTTCCATTGTGTGTGTATCTTACTATTTCACCTACTTTACATTCTAATTCTATCTGGCTTCATACCTGTTTTACCGGAATTCTCATAAAATACGTATTTTAACCAACATAGCTATTGAAGCTCATTGAAATAAATATCACCCGGCCTTTTAAAGGTGAGTAGGTGTATACCTAGCACCATTTATACCTATATTATTGTTATAATATTAAATTAGGTATTTTAAACTGTAAATAATCAATTTTATATTATTCATCCAGTAAATTGGGTATCGAACGCATAACTAAGGTCCGGCTTGCGCCGACACGCGCTCAGCGCAAACAAATCAGCGCGCGGCCACGAAAGTAGCGGGCGACGAACGTAGGCGGATAGTTAGATGAAATGTACCAGAAATGATTTGACAGCTGACAGCTACATTATGATAATAAATAACTTAATTATGTTTTTAAAAAATATAATGACTATACTTACTACTAACCATATTTTTTTTGAAGTAATTGCATAAATCCCATTTTTGTTTTCATTAACTTCTTGAGCCTATGGCCACTTTAAAACGAAATACGTCTTTACTCCACAAACGGCTTATCCTTACTGAGGCAATGGCTATTTATCTATCTACCTTATCTATATTTAACTAAATTACAAGACATCTCAATTTTAATTCTTATTAGGTAATATCAAAATATTTTATACTTTTTATACGGTGCATGCTGTACTGGGCCAGTAAAGGTTGCTCTAAGCACAGATGAACTTTAAGTTACTATTTAATTACTTTTGCTTAATGCGTACAGAAGGTTTACTTAAGACCATGTGACGTTCTCTACCAATTCAATCTGTAATTCCGGCGATCGAAATGTACTGAACGTTCACGGCCCATTTCACAATGTCCTAATAAGATCTGGTAACCGTAACCCGTCCAAAACTGCATACAAAACGATGTTCCATATTTGAATTGTTCGTCGATGAGTCCTTATTTGACGGTGATAAAACATGCCCTTGGTTTTATTTCTTTCCATTAATTAAAATCTGTAAAAATCAGTTCGTCTAATAGTCTTACACCCTTATTCATAATACTGTACATACTGTTTTGTCACTTATCAATCGTTCTTTCTTGGCGCTGTCATCATTTGACAGAAAGTAACAAAACAGTGTTATAGCTAAAATAGTTTTATTAGGTTGTTTGCGTTTTTATGAATAAGGAGGTTAACAAATATTTTTACCGGTGTACGCTAGTCGTGTGTGAACGCCCCTATTAAAAAGCGCGTCATCTCTGGTCGTTAAAGCGTGCGTATTCAGAGACACGTTCCCATCACGCAGTTTGCACAGTTGTCTATGGCCGCTGGGCCATGAAAAACGCGGGTCGGGGAGCCTGATTTGCTTTTTAAAATCTGATTTAGAGCCACGGAATCGGTATATGTAGGGGGATAAAATAGTAATGACAAAAGCACGAACGTCGCAGTTATGATTAGAAAATCATGAATAAGTAGCACCATAGTACTTCTGGAGTGGTTGTGATCAGGAAGTTTATTTACTCATACCTATACAGGGTGTGCCCTGTAATAAGAGCTTATAATTTAGCGTCAAGTATGTGTAAACGAGACACAATAAAAATTCCATTGTTATGCGACTCTCGGCATTCGTTTGATACCTGACTGATTAAAGTAACCAGTAATCCATTCTAAATTGTTTTAATTTATTTAAGTTTTTAAGTTTCAGCACTAAATATAGATTTTTGAAGTTACCATTAAAGCTATTTACTGTTAGGAACGCTATAAATTCACTAAATTGATAATATTTTCGTCAATTTTTAAGTTCCGACAACCCGTCCAATGCATATTTCACACACGCATACATACTCATCTACACACACACACACACAAACACATTTTTTTTTAGAATAGTCCCTATATTTTGTTATAATATGGGTATGGCGAGGAAGGAGGAGGTTCCTCGTCGAGGAACGAGGAACCTCCTCCTTCCTCGTCTGTCACAGGTTCGCAGTTGCCTTTTTACAAGTGCAATTTATATTAATAAGTTTGTATGGTGACAAAATACTATAAAACAAAAATAAACTTTGTTATAATATTTCTTATTTACCTAAAATCATACTACTTACTCACAACGATCTAACCTTTGTATTAATCTTAATATGTAGTCGCCAAACTCGAGCCCCCAAAAGACAGGATCACCTAGTTTCGGGACTACCAGCAATCTCTTTAGATGAGTTATTTTAATCTCGAACTTGTCAAAATTTTTGTGTTCCTGAATTCTTTCGTTAATAAACTTATTCTACTTCTTTAAATTCTTAATTTATTTAATTCAGTAAGATTTTTTTTTCAACTTCAATAGTTAATAAATTAAAGAACTAATCCAAATCATCATAACCCAAATTAGTTTTTCCAAACCGTCCGTACTTATATCCCGGTCCCGAAACCTCTCAAGTATAGCTCCATTATCCGCAGCTCGTCGTCCGCACGCGCGCCCGCGGCAAAAAGCTAGTCTGCCGGTGACAGAATAAATAAAAGTTTGGAAACCTAGTGGTGGGCCAAGTGCGCTGCCAGTGGCACGCTCCGTGTCGTAGAGAGGGGAAGTTGTCGATGAGAAATATCGAGATAGCGCTCTTTTCCCGTTTGCTCAAAATTTCGCCTTCGTGGGCCTTTGTGTTTTAACAATATAAGTGAACAGTGTTTGTGTGTGTATTTTTGTTTTAGTTAGTTCAATTCTTTTTATTTTTGATTAATAAACATACAGTTTTAAAATGCATATTAAAATTTTATGATATTAACTTGCGGATCGGAAAAGCCAAAACTCAGTTGATGTTATTTATTTTGTTAAAAAAATCAAAGAGGGATCTAAATAACACATTAGTTGTCTATAAGTCAGAAAATGATTCATTGAATGATATCAAAGCTATAACAATAGATAGAAGTTTTTATCAGAAAAAAAGGTTTGTAATAATTAATATAATAATAATAGTCCCCCTAGCCGATTTCGACTACGGTGGCCAGTCACAACGACTAACCGACTGCGCGGGACATATTATAGTGCACAAGTGTGTGCGCAAACACAGGTGCACTCCCTATTCCTTTCACTCTCATAGCCCGATGGGACAGCAATCTGACACGACCGGAGAGAGATCAGGCGCAGGACCAACGGCTTAACGTGCTTTCCGAGGCACGGGGGTGAAACACCGCCAACTTCCAAACTCCGGGCTACCCTGAGAATTTCTGAACAGAAAAACTCCGGTACATATTTTTGGCCCGACCCGGGAATTGAACCTGGGACCTCCGGCGCAGCCGTCGCTTTAAAATGCGACCCTCTCACCGCTGCGCCACCGAGGCAGTTAATAATTAATATACTATTTACGTAAAAGGTGAAAACCTGCAACAATTAGGCGCCTGCCGCAAACACAGTCGTCGAAAAACCTCGCCTTGCTTTTGACTGGTTGTGTACTTTAAACATTTATTTACATTTTAATGATTTTTTTCTGCGGACTCTACACGTGAAAATTTGAAAACCAACAGTTGAAATAAAATATTCAAACAGTTCTACAATTTTGGCGGTCTTGTGCGTTTATCAGTTTCTTAAGAAAGTATTTTCAGTCGTTTTATGCAGACATTGCATTTTTTTTTCGAAACGATCGAGCTATTAAGATTTTTTAATACATAGGTAATCAACTTTTTTAGGGTCAGGTATAGTCAGATACTGCATAATTCGCCACTGTCGGGTAAAGATACCTTCACAGATCTTTTCACAAGTAGCAAAATAGAAATAGATATCTAAAAGATACCGAATAGATAGCATTTTCTTTCACAATTAAACAATCAGATATTTTTGTACGTGTCGGCTGGAGCCCACCCCTAGTCGTTAAGCGGCGGCGCGTGGCGGCGACACCTCGCCTAAGGCCGCTTTTATCTGGCACACAATTACCGACACACAAACAACTATTAATGAAAAAGAAAACTGTTCAAAAATCGTTGCTTTCACAAACAAATATAAAGGATATCTAATGAAAATATGTGTTACAGAGCTTTGTGACTTCGAGCACATAATTTTAAAAGGACGATTAATAAATTTAAATTATGTTTAGAAAGCGCGAATGTTAATTATTTAAGGCCCACTTGTGCACAATGATTTAACCCAGTATTACGCTAACCCAAGATTAAATCGTCATTCTGTCTCTGTCACTTTATTTGACGTTGACAGAGACGGAATGACGATTAAGTCCTGGGTTAGCGTAATCCTAGGTTAAATCATCGTGCGCAAGTCCCACTTAGTTGATAAAAAAATATTTATTTCCCAATAAATAAGAATTTCCTACATAGATTTTTGTGAATTATAGGACATGTCTATTATTCATTCATTATGTAATTTAAGTTTTGAGTAAAAATATTCTAAAATTTTAGCTTTTATGTAAACAGTTTTATTAATCTTTTGGATAAAAGCATTGCATTTTGATTGCCACCTCTAACGCATTACTCATTATATTTCATATGCAAAAATAAAAGGGTTCAGCTATGAAATTCTAAAGTGGCGCCCAACATGTCGGTCATAAAAATAAATCTGGTCACACCAAACAATAGCACGACAATATTACGATTTTTAAGTCAAAAACAATGCAGAAAGGCTACTAGGTACTCACTTCAACACTTCACGCTCTTAACAATTGGCAGTTACAGTTTTTGTTGAGAACCAACCCTTATTGCAACTGCATGAGAAGATACCGCAACGTTTACCTTGATGTACTACTGTTGTCCGATCCTACACTGCTTTTACAGTTCGTATATTTTGATAAATTAAATTACGTTACAATAAATGTTCCCGGTAACCACATAAGGGAAATCAACAGCTGAACAGCCTGGAGCTAAAAATAATAGTTGTCTAATGTTTTGCGTGCGCTAAAAAGGGCAACATATTCATTGATGATATTGTTTTAGCGCGAAATAACGCTAGTAATGTACAGTGGGAAGTAGCACCTGCCTGCTAAAGGTTGTTGTTTATGCTATTTTTGATTTGAATACGAGCTTCGTTTTGTTGTAAACGGAGCTCGTAATGTTTGATGGATCCATGGATTGACTGACGAATTTGTCGTTGATTAATAATATCACCACCACCAAATACCAGGTACCACACAATCTTGTCGAACTGCCGGTTGATATATTTAAAAAACACGTTAAAATACTCTTATGTCTAAATGCTATTATAAGGTTCAAGACTATCTAAACAACACGAATATGTGGTCCGTCCAGCCCGCACCGACTGATTTACTTACCTTTGATGATTTTGATTTTACGGCAGCTAGTGGTGACTGAGTTGGTTCCAGCGTTTTTCCTCAGCACTTGCCTAATTGTCTGTGTTCTGTCTCGAAGCGCTGGTAGGGCCCTAAGGAGACATGTTTCGGCCCTTTCAGGGCACATTTATTTTTATTTTATTTTTCACTGTATATTTGACGTTCATAAGTGTCATTTCATGACTTAAACTGAAATAAAGATTTTGAATTATCGTCCGATGAGGTCGATTGACGACCTTCAGATATGATGAAAATTCGACAATTACAGCAACGACACATTGCTCATGAAACACTACCCAGTGACCAGAAATACAGAGGCTTGGTGACCTCAATATGAGCGGAACCGTCTTTTGAATTCATCACATTTACATTTATTGGAATTCACTTGATGCATATTTTTTTACACAAAATAAATTATATTTTTAGGATCGTTGACGTCATTTTTTTTTTTTAAATTACTGCCGAAATTCTATGCGAAAAAACACGCCCTACAAATACAAAAGTTAAAGTAAGATGGTGCAACCGAAACATAGAGCCTTGTCAAAAGTGTTTTCTAAACTCGCTGTCTTAGTGGCCACACCTTATCACGCCGCCCGCTGTCACCTGCGGACTGCTGCTCTCGGCTGATAACTGCCGCTGAATTTTAGGATGCTAGCGAGGGCAGCACGAGGTGGGATTGATATTTAATTAATGCAAAAGGAGGAACTAGATACTCTGTTACTAACATGATGCATCAAAAAAGTATACAAGTTACTTACATACTTATATTTGGGCATATGCAGTATTTATAAGTACTATTCGGAATTCATTAGGATCCCTTCACTTTTCACAAGATTACAAATTTTAACAAATAATGGGTTAAATGAAAAATCAAGATTCATCATCACTACGAACCATTGTAACAGTGCTATTAATTACGAAATCGATTACCTGTAAGAGTGTATATTAATAAGTACCTATTTGGTACATTTAAAACAAATATTATTTATTATATTCGTTCAGTTCGTCAGCAAGAAAAGGTATGTGAAAGCAAAAATAAAGTAACTTAATGTTGTACAACTTGTTTTAAAGCTTTAGGTTTTATTTTTAAACATTATAAAAGTCGTGTTCCGTATCAAACACTCTTCTAAACATCCCCTCTGGTTTAGTGGCCGCGCGTTATCTCAGCGCCCACCCCGCGTCACTGTCGCCGAGTTTGTGGCCCCACTGATAAACTGTCAGCTCGTCCTAGCAGTGTAGTACTATTATATATTCTGTGCTAGCAGTTTTTGAAATTGTGCATTGCTGCTCTACCAACTAGTATTTCCCAGACCTACAACCATTAAACCCTCACTGATGTGTTTATCAACATTTTATGATATTTTTTTTGTTCACGCGACGGCCGGCGGACTTTCGATCCCCGAGCGTTTGACTTGATCAAGAGGGGTGTTATGTCCCGTGACGGTGGTATGCGTGTCCCGCACGCCGTCTACTGGAGATCAGGGGGCTACTATCTGCCCCTGAAGATGGGTGGTGCTTTCAAACGAGCCACAGCCAGAGGCGGGGCTGCGGAAGAATGCCTAGGGATATACCCAGGGCGATAACCCGCAGCACCCCCCTAATATGGCACAGGAAGACACCGACTGGTTTTTAGTGGGTATACCAGCCCTTATCGGGGTGGGGGAGTCCCACATAACCCCTGGTCTCCCCCGAGATCAGCGGGTATGCGAAAAGCATTTTCCAGTCGAAAAAAAAAGGGGGGTGTTATGTTATTAACTGAAAATGTGGGCTAACTAACTTACGAATTCGAATTGTAGCCATTTGCAGGTCAAAACAGACTCTAAAACTTTGAAGAATGTGGCAAACCAATATTTTCTAGATAATAATGTATATATTGTTTTTTGAATCTTTCTTTTTATTATTTTGACACCTTTATGTTTTGTCTAGTTTTCGTTTTACGTCGAAAGATAAAACTTGTGTTTGCATTAAAAATATCCTTTTATTTTGCTATAAAATCCTTCCGATACCTCTCAACGCTAACAATTTTGTCATCTTAATCGTCATCTTTTTAGTTTCACCACATAAAATTTTCATGATTATTACTGTGTTAGATTTGTCTCGGCCCCCGGATTGGATAGAAACAAATAAAATGGGGCCGTGGCGAAACAAAAGTTTAGAGAATCCAAGTTTTTCATTAATAGGATGGCGACTCTCAATCCTGCATGAGGCATTATACTCGTAATAGGTGTTCAAAGCTTGAATAGAAAAAGTATTGATTCCGCTGACGAAACACATCATCATTGTTGTTTGTAGCTCCAAATATTGAGAATTAGGGGTGCTTTCAAAAACCTGCCATCTTTATTACATCGAATCGGCCACAGATGTAAAATGGTACCTACTACTAGATGTTTACACGTTTATTATTTTCAGCTTGGAGTGAGTTATTTTTTTCAATGTTCAGTTCCAGCTATTTGATCCTTATTTTTTGTAGTATCAATAGGCTTCCCATTAAATTTTTATCAGTGTTTATTACTAACTAGTTGACTCAGCAAAATCGTTTCGGCCCGGCCCCGTTCTTACATTTTCCAATTTTCAGCACATTCTTTATACTTTTCTGTCATTTATAAGAACCTTCTCCTGACAAACAAAAACAAAAAAAAATAACTATCGAAATCGGTCCAGACGTTCCCGCGTGATGGCGTGAATAACTTAGTAAATTATGAAGTATAGTCCTTTGAAAAGAGGCATTGATGCGCAGCTTCGTCTCAGCACTAGCCCACAATTGTCCCGAAGCTGTGGTAGGGTCTATGTTGGGACGTGTAATAAGTGCCCCCAGTGGGTCTATATGCAAAAATAAACGACTTTTATGACTTTTTTTAACTTTATAGAATTTTCCAGCCACATCCAGTATTAAATATCGACATTCGTGAGCATCCGTGCCTCGAGGCGAGCGCAGTGGATTAGCGCCAGTTGCGCGCTCCCACGATGCCCGGCTCGAGCGCACGATATGACAGCCTGGTTTAGTGTGTAACGTGTACAAGAGCTCTATTTTTGAATCACTCGCTTCAAGATGGCGAGTGATTTTCGTTTGAAGATGAATTGATCCTCTCCTTCACCCATAACAATCTCTCTGCATGACCTAAAGGTATGACTGGGAGATAATTCTTTTAGCATTAAGTCCACCTTTTGTGCACTTTTATTTGTGCAATAAAGTTTTTGAATAAATAAACGAAAATAACTCGTTTTCGAACGAAAATCACTCGCCATCTTGAAGCTCACTTTCATCAATATGGCGTGTGATTTTTATTCAAAAACGAATTAAGATCAATGAAAATCACGCGAAATATAGACTTTAGTACTCACACAATTCAGTTATTATTTTATATCACTTCCGTGTGGAATTAAACTAATTTTCATTGGAAAATCACTCGCTCAAACTAGGCTCAAGAATATTAAAACCTATATCAAAATTAATCCATATTTCCCTTACCAAAACGCTGCTACCTCTGCGAGCACTTTTAAGAATTTAATAGGTAATTCTAATTCGTGATCGTGTAAACAGCTATTTTGTCTCCAATCAAAGGACGCCATATTTTCCGGTCTAATGAATAGATCGGGCTACGCGCCATATAAACGAAACAACATCTTTTTTTTTCATAAAACTCTGCTAATCCTCCGCGCGGCTAGGAGTGGTGGTTGCAACCTGCAAGTTCCCACGTTCATAATTCATGGTGTTTGTCCGACAGCCCGCCTCCTTGCCGTCGGCTGGTCTAATACCACTTATTATAGCTCGGCTTGAACGGTTTCGATTGATTCTTTTTAATGGGCGAGCTTGAATTCTAAAGTAGGTTTTGGAGGTGTTTAATGTTGTATTGGTTTGTGGACTCAAATCTATTATATTTTTCAGTAGGTACGTTAAAATTAAAAAGAATAAGTGTTTTTAATATTATCCGAACATTTTAAAGTTGTATAGTTTATTAATACCTAGATTTAATCGAATTGAAACATGGATGGTGATTTTAGATGTTAGACTTTAGTTTTGTTTTATAAATTGATGATTAATGTTTTATTTTCTAATGAAATTCAATAGAGAATACATACACACAAATTTATGAATAAAATAGAGTCCGCATTCACTGCAAGTTACGGTTTTAAAGTAAAATTTCCTGTCTTTTCTTTACATAATATTTACCATAAAGTATCAAAATAGCAGGGCAAGGTTTAAACAGGCCTGTTGTAAAGCTTACACTAAGGGGGCATGCATTATTTAGCTGGCCCACTTCGTGGACAGTAATCGAGCAATCACCCTATAATAATTTTCTTTTTACATGAAGGTTTTAACCTAGTTTACTATTTCCTTTTAGTGTTGGATTAAAGCTCATATTGAGTACCTAAAGGAAAAAATAATATCAATGATAATAACGCTCATTACCAACCGATAACATAATGAGCAATCTTGTCATTAAATGTTTTTTTTATCATTGAGAGATGGCACTTTCGTACCTTTGGGAATACAGATTATATAGCAGGGATAACTGATTTCTGCCAACTTAAAAAAATGGCTCCTCAACGCCATCTACATATAATAAGAGGTTTAAAATTATAATCATAGGAGCCATTGCTCATGGATCGACAGTAGACTGCAATATTTCAATATTCATTTACATATTTGCAAAAAATACAAAGTAGTGTTTCACATAAGTAGTTAAATATGTACTACATATGACTTTAAAGGAATTTGTTTATTTAAGAGTAGTAGTAAGTAGTAGCAGTTGATGCCACAGATCACTTAATAAGAAATTGAATCCTATATTAAGAATCAGTGAGGAGGGGTACATCTAACGTAGGTAATATGTAATAGCTAAAAATATAAAAATGTCTACGTGTACTGTACAGGTACTAATACTATCATAGCGCAAACAAGTATAGGAAAAAAGTCAATATTTTTTTTTAATCCATACGTTTTGATCCTAGGCTTAGGATGTTTTAGTTAGCCAGACAGTTGCAGATTCAAGTCCCGCCCGGGCGCAATTTTTGGTTTCTCATTTGATCTTTTAAGTTTTGATCCTTTTTCAGCACTAGTGCTTACATTGTAAGATATTAGACGCGGGTACTGCATTGTATAAGGAAATCCTTTAAACCTCAAACTACAAAAAAAAAGTAGCTGCAGTAAGCAAGGGTATTTCGTGATAAATCGTCCTTGTGCATGTTGTGCTGAATGCTGACTCGTCTGCCATTTGTCAACGCGTCGGCCGCAGCGGACTTCTAAGATACCTCGCACTTAGCGGAGTTGAATCGACCGATACCGACGCATTTTGAATTCGGTATGCAACTACGCCTACATTTTTCGCGCCAAACTTTTAGCACACAGGTTTTGCACGAAGACGTTAACTACAAAATACACGTACGCCCATGATTTGATAAAAAAAAATAAAAGTAAAAGTATAAAGTAAAAGCCTGTAAGCATCCCACTGATGGGCAAAGGCCTTACCTCAAATGTGAGGTAGTATGAGCCATACTCCACCACGCGGGCTCAGTGCGGATTGGCGGAGGGGTGTTTGCAAGGCAAGCGACCAACCTTGCTGTTAGATTTTATTAAGCCGACCATAGGGCCTCTGACTAGGCTTAAGGACGTAAAAAAAAGTATCAATTTAAATTGTTCCTCCACAGTTTTTTGTCCTTCGACATTTACACGGTTCGTTGACTGTTTCTACCAGGCACATGGCAAAAAAAAACATGTACACAGTAGCAGTAGATGTTAACATAAAATGGTTGCCTGTAAAGTCGGTTTTACGGGCGAAGATTTTACGTGACAACGTAAAATCGCGCGGCAGACCGATCATAGTTGAGTGGGAGAGAGACGCAAGGCATTCGGCGGGCCTCTCTCTCGTTCGGTGACTCATCGTAACGTTACCGAGCGTTACACTTTTTCATAAGTGACTCCCAGCCGCAACCTAATTTAAGACGTTGTCACGTCAAAAACAGACGTACATATGTACTATGTTAACATGACGTTTCCCTCAGACGTTGATTGTGTATGAGTTATGGTGCCAAATACTTTTAATGAAGTTAATAAATAGTAAAAGTTGCTTACGTTTCCGCCTGTCCGTGGTGGTAGGCTGGCTGTAATCTTTATCCGGAATTTCTTCTTTCACCTTAGCTTCCATCTGTCGACAAATGAAAATTATTCCATTTAGAATATTATCGTAATAGTAAATACATATTTTTTCATTCTGTTAAAGCCTTATACTCTGATTTTTAATTAGATAGACCAGAATGACAGCTTCAATCGAACTTTTTATTTTTTAATGTTGCTAGCGTAATGCAATAGTATGGTAATGAATCGATTATTAGCTAGTAATTGAACATGGAATATGATATTTCAATTGTGTGGTTTTCATTATTTGTACGATAAATGTGAAATGTTAAATATAGCAATGAACAAAGAACGTGCGTTCCTTCGTGTACGAAGAAACAAACTATTCAATGATTTTAGAACATGGTGAGTTTGGTTGCTTACCCTCAGCATGGATACATTTCTGTTTATAATATACTGCTAAGAAGTTATTTATCAGTGCAGAATAACTGACTACCTTCAAAAAATAACAACCTTCAAAAAGTTGAGCGCTTTTAAGCAGTGCTAGAATATTTGAAAACTGTATCAATTAAATAACACGTTAAAGTTCAACATATTTTTTTGTAACCACACCGTTCTATTCAAAGCTTTTACGTATTATATGTAGTAATTAAATTTATAACAATTTTATTTTATTATAAAAATCATAAGAAATCAATTGAAAATAACTGAATTTCCCGATTACTTAGGAACATTACTATTTTTGAATTGCGAAAAAGTGGCAACCCACCAAATGTCATTTTGGCCTATCTAATTAAAAATCAGAGTATAGGGATCGGTAGGACGCCGGCTTTCCCGTGAACAAAAGAATGACAAAAGTATGTTGAAAAACATATCCGTGAGGGGAGAAAAATGGAACAATTAAATAAAAAAAATTAACAAGAGTAAAGTAAAATTAAGGGCAATGGAAAACACAGACATGGCGAAAATAAAAAGTCATAAATACATATATCGGATGAATAAAATTTCCAATAAGTATTTCAAAAAGCGAAATCGTTAAATCGCTAACTTGTTATCTAGTATTTATTAGTGCGTATGAATCTTTTAGTTTTTAGGTTTCCGTATCTAAAGAAAGAAGAGAAACTGTCTGTCTGTCCCCAGGCTGTTTCTCAAGAACCACAATAGCTAGTTAAAATTTTCACAAATTATGTATTTCTGTAGCCGCTATCACAACAAATACTAAAAACTAAATGAAATATATAATATTTAAGGGGAATAGGCTTCCATACACCAAACGCAGTTTTTTGCCCTTTTTTACTTGATATCAATAATAGCAACAGGTAGCATCTTTGTGTATAATGGTACGGAACCTTTCGTGTGCGAGTCCTCCTAGCACTTGTCCTGTTTTCCTAACATTCTGTAACCTTCAGTTCAGTTTAAAAGCGAGTGAAAAGCTTCCAACTTGCAACTTTACCGGCGTAGTGTGTGTATCGCCCAAGCAGCTGTTTTCAGCTAGCGTTGACGCAGCACAGCCCGCCCTGTACACTCCGCCCAAGTATTACTACTAGTTACTATAGTTTAGCCGCTCAGGGAATGCTATTTTGAAGTTTTCTATTTTGACACAAAATGTATGAAAGGAATGTCAAACTTCCTCCATCCATTGAAAACGTCATAATAGCAGTTACTGAGAGGCTTAATTACGAGTAAATCTACTTATTCAAAGCACTTGTCCATATGAAATTCATTTTCAATTGCAGCACATTTATTAATTTTAGAACATATATTTGTCAATTTGAACTTCAACGCAATGTGAATTTTTCAATTACATTGTGTTAAGTGTTTTCACAGTCAACCTAATAGAGGTACGTATTTTTGGTTTGTATTATTTAAATATGCAATTATACCACTTCTTCTTCTTCAATTTAAGAGCCGCGCTCTTGTCGGTGGAGTAATCTCCATTCTTTTCCCCTGCCTGCTTTTATCTTTTTTTTACCACTATGTATCTAATAATAGATCGGAGACCCTTCGTTCGGCTAAAGGCGCAGCGTAGGACGTCCCCCGACAAAATGGACAGACGACCTTGTTAAGCTCGCAACGATCACACTGGATGCAGACCGCTTGCGATCGGTCGCTGTGAAAAACCGTGAAGGAGGCCTATACATGTTCAGCAGTGGATGTCCTTTTGCTGATAATGATGCTGATGATGATGAGATCAGTAGTACGGTTTTTTTCTGCTGGCTAGTTACTCATTATTCCCTTAGTTTTGGATTTAAACCTGAGTTGTCTGCATAAATATGATTTCTAACATAAACTCGTAGCTAACTGTACATCTCGCCGTCATCCCACCTGCCTGTTGTATGTCCGGCAGACATCACCGACGTCTGCGGTGCGCCTGCGTTTCGTCTGCGTTTCATCTGCGTCAGACAACGCCTACGATACCACTAGCATCTTTTTGCAATACTATAAGTGGGTAAAGACATGGTAGGTTACCTAATCCTATACTTTAAACGAGCAGTTCTTATATTATTTTTATCAAATTTATATACAGGGGCTTCATTTTCAGAAAATGATATTTTATCCGTATTTTTTTAAATTAATTTATTTCTTTCAATCTACAAAGGATCATTAATTAATGAATTTTAATTCAAATATCAATGTTATAAAATAAAATGAAATAAATGTTATAAAATTAAATTAAATTAAGCAACACAATTTCACACAATTAAAATAATATTTTGACAGAGTTAGATGAATCATACTACAATGGTTCAGATACTGACAGTCAAACAATTTTTGGGCACTGAAAAATGGCTAAAATATCATTAGAATACAAAAGTAAATGGTATGGATTATGAGAGCTCGTTGAATAGGTAAACCTAGCGGGTTCATGGTAACAATTCTCGTGCAGTTCGCATTCGAAAAAAAAACACCGATCGAATTTTCTTTTTCTAAGAAAATACTGCAGTTTTTGCTATTTCACGGTTTCATCGATGCATTTCGATTTCTTTAGCTATTAAACAGTGAAACTCGTAATCGAATTAATACACAGAAAAAGTTCAATTGTCGCGAGAATTGGGGCCCTGAACTTAGACAACCAAGTTCAAACCCAACCTGCGTCCTCCCCCTTTATAATTTCATTCTAGTTTTTACTTGTGTTTCAACCGTTTTTTTTTCCACAAAATAACAAATATTGTTAATTTGTTTCCCTGTTGTTCGCTTAGTTAGAGTATTTTCACCCGACAATCTTCTAATAAACAATACTATTAATCAGTAGTTAAACCGTTTCCGATGTAAGACGGACTGGTCCTCAATCCTTTCATTAAGGCCCAGATATTCCATTTTTACGATGTTTCGATTGAGTTTAAACATGGAAACACTAATTATTTAAATCTCGAATCTATATATGTTATAGAAGAAGATTACTAGAAAGCTGGATTGTGGTTGGAAACACGATTGTAATTACTTTGCTCGATAATAATTGCCTCAGAAGTGGGCCCCTTTTTTTTCGTATTTTCTATGTAGTTTTCAAATTATTGGACTTATATTTATGAAAATCACATATTTTAGTAGGTAATTCCATTCTTCACATATACATGTTAAAATAATTTCAAAATGTTTGTTATTTAGATCAGAATAACGAAATATCTAAAAACACTTTATTTGACCTATTTCGACTTTTTTGATCTTGATTTGCTCAAGCTACACAGATGTGAGGAACAGGGGATTATAAGAATATACATTTCGACCACATAAGTGAGATCTCAGCTATGAATCAAATGATTTTATTTAGTTTTTATCGGTGTTATGTTCAGGCAAAGAAAGGTCCATTTTTTTCATTAGTCTGTATTCTTTCTTACAAGCAGCAAATTCTTCCAATTGTCTTTTTAAGATTACTTTAGACACCAAAGATGTTTAGGGCGTCCAATCGTTTTTTTCCAGTTTTATTAACATTTTCATTCATAAAACACTGATTTAGTGATTCTCACACTTGTGACGATGGTGATTCGCGCAACGACTTTGACGCAACAGTTGATCGTCGTGTCATCTCTGTTCTATACATGCAAGCAGAAATAGCGCTATCTTTTTATTCAAATGACAAGCACGAGATACCATTTCCTCATTCCCCTTGACGCCACTGCGAACGCTGGACCTATGTCAATTTTTGCAATTTTATTTGCGTACTTAATTACGTAAAACACCTAAGAACTAATAATAGCTAATTTCGCCGCGCCGCGTCACGCTCAGTTGGATCAGCACCAGTCTTATACTAATCAAAGGTCGCGAGTTCAAATCGGGGGTATCATGAATATTTTTCTACATAGTCACAATATTTTTTTAGAAAACGAAATAAGTATTTATTTTAATTTTTGGACATTTTAACATTTAAAATAAAAAAAATTAAAAATAAAAACTAATTAAATTTTTAGGTTTTTTTTTAAAGTAGCAAATCCTATTAAAAAAACTACATAACAATGAAAATAAATTTCAAAAAGAAAATTAGTATCAAAAACATCATCACCATGCGGATAAATCTCCTCAATGCCATGAGGATGGAACCCCCAACCTCTACCTGTTAAGCAAAATAAAAAGAGAAAGGCTGTAGCGACATATATAATTGTTGTGAATAAATGAACTATATTTTTGTACCAATCGTAGAGATGAATCCGTTTCTATAGTAACAATATAAACAAAAAGCATAAGGGTGAATATCCCAAGCGTATTTTTTTTGCGTCCGGGCTGAGAATCGTCATGTACTAAAAAGATACACTTTTGTAATTTTTTTTCTTGAAAGTAAACTTTTGTATCCATACCAGGCCATAAATATAAATTGTATAAAATATTTCAGTTACTTGAAAAAAAATAAATTACCTCGCAATTCTAAGTTTGGTGGCTTGTCCGCAATCCGTTTTGCTGGATATTTCCCTCAGTCTAAAGAAACTTACAGGATTTTTTTCAAATTCATTTATTTTATTTACATTCGGATTAATTTTCCCATCTGCTGTTAGTGATATTTTCATATTTGGTGCGTTACCTAACCCTAGAGCATGACAAGATGGTCTGTCCGCGCGAAATTAACAATTTTGGTGGCATTTATGAAAGAGACAACCTAACCCGCATAAACGAACAAAAAAAAATATTGTTCCCGACTCTCACTCCAGTCAGCCGGGCACTCACGCGTAGTGAAGAAACAGGTGCGCTATCTCGTTGCGTTTTTCCGCCAAAAATGAAAGTATTCCATTTTTTTATCTCCGGACAAAAAATCTGCAATTTTGGTGTTCCTGTTTAAATTACTTTTTAGTAATTAATTTGTTGTGGCAATGCAGTGTTTTATGAACGCATGGTGTGCTTTTAAAGTGATATAAAGTTAGGTAGAATATCCGAAACAGTTTTTATTTTACGTATTTTTTTATATAAAATTTCAATTTTGGTGGTGCAATTTTGGTGGTTTTGGTGGTAATTTGGTACACCAAAATTGCTTAACTAACACCAAAATTAGACGAGATCGAGAAGTTCTATTGGCAGTTGTACACCTCAGTTGCCAAACCCGTTGATAGCCCTGTCAGAGACCCAAGAGCTATCCTAACCCGTCACTACACCAAAGACATCCCAGACATCAGCCTCTACGAGATTAGGATGGCCCTGAAACAGCTTAAAACAACAAGGCACCTGGCCAGGACGGAATCACATGAGAGCTTCTGAATGCAGGTGGAACACCTTCAGAGACTCTTTAATTCCGTACTGCTAGAGAGCATGATGCCTGAGGCATGGAACAGGAGTTTGGTGGTGTTGTTCTTCAAACAAGGAGACATAACCGTATTGAAGAACTATAGACCCATCTCACTCCTGATCCATGTCTACAAGCTGTTCTCAAGAGTCATCACGAATCGCCTCGCACGTAGGTTTGACGACTTCCAGCCTCCCCCCGAACAAGCTAGATTTCGAAAAGGCTACAGTACCATAGACCACATCCATACGCTTAGGCAAATAATACAGAAGTCCGAGGAGTATAATATGCCTCTACGTTTAGCGTTTGTGAACTATGAGAAGGCCTTTGATTCGTTTGAAACTTGGGCGGTGCTTCGGTCTCTTCAGCGGTGTCACATAGACTATAGGTATATAGAAGTGTTAAAGTGTCTGTATAACAACGCCACCATGTCGGTACGCCTTCAAGCTCCGGGAATAGGAAGGATTCGGCATCAAAGTAAATGGCGAATACGTCATACATCTCCGGTTTGTCGATGATATAGTCCGTGTGGCAAAGACGCTGGATGATCTTGGCACTATGCTCGAAGATCTTAAACGAGTATCCCAACAAGTGGGTCTTAAAATGAACATGGAAAAGACGAAAATTATGTCGAGTTCCCGTGTTGTACCCACTCCGGTATCTGTTGGGAACACAACTCTTGAAGTTGTCGATGCGTACGTTTACCTTGGACAAGTGGTCTAATTAGGTAGGTCCAACTTTGAGAAAGAAGTCAATCGACGAATCCAACTCGGCTGGGCAGCGTTCGGGAAACTGCGCAAGAGCGTCTTCTCGTCTCAACTACCTCAGTGTCTGAAGATGAAAGTCTTTAACCAGTGTGTGTTACCTGTGATGACATACGGATCCGAAACGTGGTCTCTAACTATGGTAACTATGGGCCTCATAAAGAAGCTCAAAATCACACAACGAGCGATGGAGAGGGCTATGTTCGGTGTTTCTCTACGAGATCGAATCAGAAACGAGGAGATACGTAGAAGAACTAAAGTAACGGATATAGCTCTACGAATCAGTTAGCTCAAGTGGCAGTGGGTAGGGCACATAGCGCGTAGAACTGATGGCCGATGGAGCAGGAAAGTTCTAGATTGGAGACTCTTCGACCAAAAGCGCAGCGTAGGACGACCACCGACAATGGACGACCTTGTAAAGATCGCAGGATCGCACTGGATGCAGACCGTTTACAAACGGTTGCTGTGGAAAGCCGTGTGGAAGGCCTATGTTCAGCAGTGGACGTCCTTTGTCTGATAATGATGATGATGATGATTTCTAAAATAGCGGCGGTTAATCATGGCTATTACTAAGCGCGGTTTCTCGCAACTTCATCTGGTGATTGTCTGAGGCACAGAGAGCTTAAACCATTGAACAACTTAGTTAGTTAGTTAGTTTGGCTGGGGTGTTTCCGCACTTAGCCTCACGATTGGGCCATTGTACGTATATCCCTACTTTTTCATTCTAACCACCCCAGGCTCTCCCAGAAGGCTAGCAAACTGCCTAGATTGCTAAAGACCTCTGGGAATGTTGCCGGGGATTTGAGAAAGTTTGCCCGTTGTTCCATCACACCCATACACTCCATGAGCACATGCTGTGGTGTTTCTTCTGCCCCCATGCAACCTCTGCATAGGGGACTGTCTGTGACACCTATTGTGAATAGATGTTTGTTTAAGAGACTATGGCCAGCTATAGTGCCTATAACCATGTGCAGTTTATCTCTTGGTAACCGGATGAGGTTGCGGGCAAGCCTTTTCGAACCTTCCGGAATTGCGTTCTTTGTTTGCCTGCAACCTTTACCATTTCTCCATGCTGCTTCGGTTTCTGCACGTAGCCAAGTTCTTATTTGGGCCTGCGGTATGGGTAGTAATGGTTCCGGGCCATATACTGTTGTCGCCGAGCCCCTCTTGGCTAGTTCGTCGGCAGCGTCGTTGCCTAGTGAGTTACTGTGTCCTTTGATCCATTGCAAGGTTACCTCATTTGTGCTTGCTATGGATTGGAGTGCTTTATGGCACTCCCTAATAAGGACAGATTTGATGCTATTGTTTTGTAGTGCCTGGAGCACCGATGCGCTGTCCGAGACGATTTTAATGTGTTGGTCTTTTACGTCTCTGGCTGCAACCGCCTGTGCTGCTCTGGTGATGCCGATACATTCTGCTTGAAAGATTGTATTTAGCTTGTCAAGAGTAGTTGATATATTAATATTTAGGTCATTCGAGAAGACTCCAGCTCCTGTACCCTGTGAGGTTTTGGATTATTATCAATGAACAACTATTACTAGCTCAATGAACTGACACCACGAACAAATATCGTGCCTCATGAATTGACGCCACTGGCCATCAACTTATACAAAAGGTTTCTTATTCGAAATCCAAATTTCAAGGAATTCGTCACAATTTTGTCGTCGTTTGTCATTTTTGCTTGACATATAGCTTCTCTTTAAGTAGTATAACAACTCACATAGTGTGTATAAAGCGAGGTTCTCGGTACAGTGGTTGGCACACGGCACCGGTGTCACATCATTCTCCTCAAATCTGTCGAAATGTTGCAAATGCTTTTGGTGATTCCTGTGTTTGTTTTGGATGGAAATATTAAAAATTAATCGACAAAATATGACAAATCAGGTAGGTCGATGTGATACCGTGTGTACCGCTAACTAAGATACTTATTATTAACATTCAAAACCAAAAACACAGAATGTTGCATTACCGTATCTGATGGATTTCTAATTTTGGTGCAGTTGATAAATTTTGGTGTCAGATTATCTAATTTTGGTGGCCTGTGACAATTTTGGTGGGTGATCAATTTTGGTGTTTCAAATATTTCAGAAATTATTATTATTATTTTAATTTCACTGACGTTTCATGTAACTGTAGACAACACTCTTGCTTATGATTAAAAAAAATTAGCCGAAAAGTTATAAACTAAAATTACCACCAAAATTAGACAAAAATTCATGGTTGTTGAGATTTGCCCATAAAACACTCATGTCAAATTATTGTAGTTTTGAACATTTTCTCTATTTGGAAAAATCAGAGCTAAACCATAACTGTAGGTTTAGCAGTAATCTCAAATGCTAAAGCTGTGCCCTGGTGACTCTAGTATATTGGAGACGAGAAAATATTATATGAATTTGAGGGAGGGAGAAAATTATTAGGTGATAGGTCTATATTAATTTTATTTATTTATTTACATCTAGACTCCTGTGACAAAATACAAACATTGGAGGTTAAGTTAAGGTCGGTCTAGCTCTCTTCGTGTATGGAACTCAGGTTTCCATGTTATTTACGTACGTACGTACACATTTTCTGAATCGTGTAGTAATAATGCATTGACTATCTATCTCTTATTTGGTGACATGGACTTGAGCGACGAACATGGAGATTACTCAGTATAATCCAATTATATTTGCATTCAGAAATGTCAAATCTGAATATTTTTTTCAATTTTGTTCTGTCGAAAATGTGTGGAGACTGTCTTAATTTTATTTTTATAACCGTTCCTCAAATTGCTGTTACTGAATATCCAAAACAACTTTGGTGTTTGTGACACATAATAATTCTATTAATCTTGTAGTTAGCGCCAAATGGCGCTTCGGGGTCACGAAGGGTTCCGTACCATTATCTATGAAAATGGCATAAACATCATATCTGTTGTCAGGGAGTCCCATACAAAAGATAATAAATAATAAATAAATATAAAAAGCCTTTTATTTCTTACAACTAAAAAAAGAAAACATATTGTGCAGTGAATAAAACATTATGAGTTATCTCTAATGAGTATAAATAAAATTATTTTTTTCTTATGTAAGAACCCCTCTGCAGGTGAAGGCCTCCTCCAAAGATAGCCAGTCCTCCCTGGACTGGGCTGTCTGAAGCCAGTTTGGGCCAGCTATTTTTATAATGTCGTCCTCCCATCGGGCGCAAGGTCTCCCTCTCTTCCTTTTACCCTGTGGTCCCCTCCATATTGTTGCTGCTTTTGTCCATCTCTGGTCATGAAGGCGCGCTACGTGGCCTGCCCATTTCCACTTCATGGCTAGAGCTTGTTTTAATCCGTCGATAGCTTTAGTTGTATTTCGAATTATACTGTGCCTGATTTTTTGAACTTTCTTTATATTAGGCATGCTGCGCTCCAAACCTCGATGGCATGTCCTTATTTTTTTCATTACTTTGTCAGTGAATTTCCATGTTTGACAGGCATAAGTGAGACATGGAAGCAGGCATGTATTTAGTAATTTAGTTTTTAGTTTCGTCGGCATTTTACTTTTAAATATTTCTTTTAAACTCCAAAATTTATTCCATGTAAGTTGTGTCCTGCGGTCTACTTCTCTCTCATTGATATCTCGGTTGAAACTTATTAATTTGCCAAGGTATGTGTATTGATCTGTATATCGAAGTGGTGTGTTGCCGATGGATATTTTTCTTTTAAAATTGTTAGTCATTAGCATGGTTTTAGAAAGATTCATTTCCAGACCGACTTTTTTGCTATTATCGTCAAGATTTTTTAGCATGTCTTGAAGGTCTATCCCTGACTCTGATAGAAGCACTAAGTCATCTGCGAATCGAAGGTGGCTTAGGTACTTGTTTCCCATCTTAATTCCCTTTTCTTCCCACTTTAATTCACTTATTATCGTTTCTAGTACTGCTATAAATAATTTAGGGGACAATGGGTCACCTTGTCGAACTCCTCTTTTGATAGAAAACCAAGGGCCGGCCGTCTCCAGTTTTACTCTACTCTTACTATTGCTGTATATACAAAAGATATGAAGTCCTAATAATGGGGCAGCCCCTCATTATTATCATTATCAGAGTAGATAAGTTGTATGAGAGCAGCCTGAAAAAAAAACTGTTTTTTAAGTTTTTGTTTTTTCAACGGCAGCATGAATACATCCTTCCTGAAAATTTCAACTGTCTTACTATCACGATTCATGAGATAAACCCTGGTGTTGCCCTTTCGGTGTAGGAACTCATGCTCATCATAATTCATTCCTTGTAGGGAGGTGTCTCAAAAATATTTTAAAATACATATTTTAGGCGGTGTGATTAGGATATAAAGAAACCCATGCCAAATTACAGTTTTATAGTAAAAAAGGTCTATAAGCTAGACTACAAAAAGTCAAACATGGCAAAACCATATATGGTTTATCAAAGTAATTGTGTGGGTGCGGTCACAGAACATAAAAAACGATAGAAGTAGTATTAACTCCTATTTGTATAAAAACCAGTGTGACCAAACTAACACATTTGTGATTATATCACATTATCACGCACACCAAGAATGTCTTGTAGCGATTGGTTACCTTTCAATGTCAGATAGTTTCGCTACCCGACACTAGATGCCTCTTATTCACTATCAGATAGTTCCGCCACCTGACGACAGATGCTATTTAAGAATCATTCATAGCTAGAGATGGGACATTTACTAGATAGATATTCATGTCGATATTTTTGTTATGGAACATGAGACAATAAACAAATTGTTAATGACTTCTTTATTGTAAGCTATAAATGACACAAAATACCGGAATAAAGGCAATGTTCATTATGAGAAGAGATAAACGCACTCCAAAAAATCTGTATTTATTTACAAGAGACATTTAATTTACATTTATTCACTATGAAAATAATATTAAGTTATTAATTAAATGTGTTTATTAATTTATTTAAACAAGTTATTAATTATATACGAAAAAAAAAAACAAAAAAGGAAATCCCTAAAGCTGGAGGGCGTAAAAAAATTATGGCAGGAAACGACAGTATAAGTAATTTTAATTTTGCATGCGATGTACAAAGATCCTGTATAATTAATTACCTTTTACTTAGTACTTGGCTTACTATTTTTTAATATTTCGTTATTATATTTACATTTATTAAAAAAAACATCAATTTATCAACCTTTTTAAAAACTTTCCTTTTTTATGTCATACAATAACAAGTATCGATAGCTAACTTATCGATATTTTGATTTGGTCATTCCCTAAATGAGTAGCGTTTCGAGAATAAGTAACAGTCAAAATATAGTTTCGACCTTATCTCTATGAATAGTGAAATGGTTTTAGGTTGTAATTTATATGGATTGTTATTTTCTGCAAAATTTACAATTTCTATTGAAATAATGATATAATATTACCGATGTTAAGTTACGCCTCCTTTGGATAAATTGTTTGTAGTGCTTGTGTTTTTGCATTCTAATACAGTGCAGGTCGGCATATTTAAAGTTTTTTGTTCGTACAGCAAAACGTCTTAAAAGTTCGAGCAACTGTCACCGTCTGAAGCGCGTGGAAGGGGGCGGGAACCTAAGATGCGCCAAGCTTGGCTTATGCGTCGCTACACGGGGCCCGCCTACTTACTACTTCTACTCGTTTTTTATGTTCTGTGGGTGCGGTGCTCTAATTAACAAACCTAGACAGTTGAAAAACCGGTTAAGTGCGTGTCGGACCCGCGCACTGAGGGTTCCGTGCCACCCTTAACTGAATTCAGGGTCCACTTACTTTCACTTAACGAAAACATCACAATATATTGCGACAGCAAAAATAACTTTGTTTTTCATAGTGTTTGTATGAAAGACAAAGTTATATTTGCGGTTGATAAAAATGTGCAATATCTCAAAAACTACTGGTTCGATCTCCTTCAAACCAATTTTTGTTGCAAGTTTTTGTTGAGATCTACATCATATATTTTTTTCAAAATTTTCACTTTCTTAGTTCAAAAGTTAGAGGGGGGGGACGCCCATTTTACCACTTTGGAAGCGTCTATATCTCAAACCTTACACTTTTAGAAAAAATGGTTTTAGAAACCTCAACATCATTTTAAAAGACCTATCTATAGACACCCCACACGAATAGGTTTGAGTAAAAAAAAATTTTTAGGTTTTAGTTTCATGTATGGGAGCCCCCCTTAAATATTATTTTTTCTTACTTTTTGTATCTGAATCGGAAAGCGGTGAACATAATACACCTACCTACCAAGTTTCAGCTATGTGATGCTTATAGTTTCAGAATAAAGTGGCTGTGACATACGGACGGACAGACAGACAGACAGACAGACAGACAGACAGACAGACAGACAGACAGACAGACAGACTTGACGAAACTATAAGGGTTCCGTTTTTTGCCATTCGGCTACGGAACCCTAATATGGCATCTAGCTAGGTAATAATGTGTAAGCGAAGGAAAAAATCTGAAAACAAAAGAAAGTTTTTTAATTGTAGGGTCTGAAACCGTTATAATTAAGTGGATGGAAGCTTGCACAAAATATGTATTAATGATTTATGAATAAGCAAATAAATATTTCTATAAAAAGTTATGATATCCCAACAAAAACATCAATGTGAAAAATGATAGCCAAGTTCAATGCTCAGTATATTTGATAGTGAACTTCGCCGAAAAAAGTATTGCATCTAAATGAGAGATTACTACTAACTACTTTTGCCTTACTATTTTCTTACTTTCTAACACATGATAGTCAAGTCATTTTTATAGTTCAGGCTGATATTAAGCGAGTATTTTAGGCGTGGTAAGGTGTGATGTTGGTGACCTCGATAGTAATTACTTTAAACCATTTCACGGGACATCCAAAATATACGCGGGCGACGTCGCCGGAGACGACTAGTAAATAAATAACTTTGATATTATTAAAGGATTACTGAAACGATAAAGAAACCTTTGTCTTTAATTTAGCTTTCCATATTCGTAATGTTAAACGTAAGCGTGAAACATACTGCGCAGACCCTAGATAAACTGGAAACAGGGCAAGAGAATGATGATGATGATTTGTAATGTTATGAATTTCAGTGTGTAAAAAAATACCATGACAAAATTCTCGTGATGGGTGAACTTTGACTTATATACCTACTGGTTTGTACGGAACCCTAAATTTGAAGTGCCATATCTGTAATGGTCTTCAGTCATCATCAATTGGAAGACTGATGGAAGATAGTAGTGAGACTATAACTGTGTCGACAAAAAGGATCTTAATAAAAACCACCTAAATGTTACTACATTACATTTCCTACACCTATGGGTTGGCTGGAAGAGGTATCTTTTAGGGATAAGCCCACCTTTGTTCACATTGTGACTTCTTGTACCTATTTTCTGTACATCTTATAAGTGCAATAAAGAATATAATAAATGTTATCGGATATTCTTTCTTGTTTTTATAATGGTTACAGGTTGCTGGCATAAAGTGCTGACCAGTCGTGTGAGAATGAAATAACACTCTATGCGTTCCTTGTTCTTTCGATAAACGTTTAGACTAAAAAGCATGTATGGTGTACTAAAGAAACCATTTTGTAAAAGTTCTTAGGGGTTCTGCTAGATGGCGTGGGTATGTTACTTACAAAAGCGCATGAAGTATCTTATTCAAGAAAATTTTGTTCCTTAAATAAACACTAGATGGCTTAATTATACACGAGATTTGTAAGACAAAGTTGACAGAAAAAGTTTTGTGCGGGGGTGCTGGTGGGGGAAGCGCCCCGCACTTTTAACAAGGGGGCGGGGCTTATGAGATAATTTGACGGAATAAGACGGCCTTAATATCTCCCGCCTGAAGGGAGGGCGAGTGCTGTACCAGTATCGATGGAAAAATAACGACAATCGGTCTTAAAAAAAACATAACATAGGCCCTACCACAGCTTCGGGACAATAACTATATAGTGCTGAGAAGAAGATACGCAACAAACTTAGTCACTATTGTCAATGCCTCTGTACAAAAGTGTTCTTTTAGTATCTAGGTACTATCGAGATTGATCTCATATTAATACATAACAAAAAAAAACAAAACAGAAAAAAAAACAACCATGCAGTGCGTGCCACGGTGTGCCGTGTGTCGGTCATGTCCAAATCAAGAGTTGCCTTATCGATAGCCTGCCCATAGCCTTCTCTCACCAGACATCCCTACCCGCCTTCGAGGCGGGATGTGGGGGCCAGGGGGGTCGTTAGCACAGGTGCGGGTAGCAGGTGCGCCTCCAATTTTTACATTCGCACGTTATCGAAATGCCAACTTGCGCTTTGTTTTACCAGTTGTGTAATTAGGGAATTGGACAAATGGGCTTGTGCTGGGAATGTTTTGAAATTTTATATCATTTGAAAAAGACGGAGATGAAGCTTGTTGATTGATGTCGAATTGGGATCTCAATAACAATATTTTTTTGTAAATTTTTGTTTAAATGTTTTGTCACTATACAAACTTAATAATATAAATTGCACTTGTAATAAGCAATCGTGACTCTGTGACAGACGAGGAATCGAACCCCGTGTCTTACGCTATCCGGGCGTATGCCGAGTGGTATAGGTTGCTTTTTACAAGTGCAATTTATAACAATAATTTTGTTTTTATAGTGTTTTATCCCCAAACAAAGTTTGTATGGGAACAAAAAAAAACAAAAGTAGTTTGTTTTACAAACTTAATAACATAAATTGCCCTTGTAAAAAGAAGTGATTAAGCACTTGAAAAACTCAACAGGCTTGCCAGTGTGTCGGTGGCCGAGTGGCATACGCTCGGGTAGCGTAAGACACATAGTTCGATTCCTTGGGGCGTATTGCGATGCAGTTTTGACAGTTAAAACGCTCTGATTTACTGTCAAAT
Source organism: Pyrausta aurata (assembly GCA_963584085.1). NCBI lineage: Eukaryota > Metazoa > Arthropoda > Insecta > Lepidoptera > Crambidae > Pyrausta > Pyrausta aurata. Next base: position 754,054 of record OY757274.1, read on the forward strand.
TAGCAATTATTATTGCAATTTCGCATTATATTGATAATATTACTATAATATAACAATATAAAGATTAATATTCATACCATTGTAACATTATTATAATATTATTATATTGTAATATTTGTTTACACTGAGTCGGAATTAAACTGCCTCGGAATTGAACGGATTAAGTTGGATCGCAATACGCCCCCTTGTCTGACACAGGTGCTTTTTAGTGCAAATTCCGTTTTTAATAGTGGTTACCTATAAATGCCATCTACCGGATATTTGCACAACAAATCAACACGCATCACAGTTACACGTAAAGGAAACGAGTAGATAAGACGCAGGTCTCAGGAATGTTCCTTGTGTACCTACACCTGCGCTGTGTCGACGTGAAATGAAACAGAACACAGGTGCGGGGGATGTGAGGAAACACCAGACAAGAGTTGTTTGTATTAGGTTTTAGATAAAATAGATAAAATCTTTTTTGTGACCTTGATAAAAATGTTTGATTCTATTAGCGAAAAGTCACGGAATAATTAAAGTATGGGAGATAAAAAAACAACTTTTGACTTTCTTTTTTAAGTTCAAAAAAAGGGAGTGAAAAATTCAAGAAATATAAAGTAACATCTGACTCTATGCTTTATAAGGACACAAAAAGGAAATTCATAGTTTTTATGTTACGATTATTAATCATTTTTTTAGAATTGACACAAAAAACACGGATCGACCAAGCTATAAATGCAACTGGCAATATGCGTGCACCTGTGCATTATTGTGCATTATTTGAATATAATTTGGAGCATAGATCTACAATCTACGTACGTATAACTTACCGCATAGATGCAGCTTAGTTAAATCTATCAGCAATCAAAAAAAGTATTACACCTAACACTAAACAAACCCCCAAAAAAAACATCACTGACCATCACAAAAACTTCGCGCCAGCTATTTACGTAACATCCATCACGATTATGTGTAAAATATTTTATTATACAGTCTGTTTGTACATTTCTTGTCCAAACAATCACGGACGGACGCACAGATGGACCACTGGCACGAGTTCGACTATGGAATCGATCGACTTTGGTCGTTTAGTTATAATTGCGATAGAGTGTCGATATGGCGAGAGACTCGCCTTGGAGGTGAGAAATAAATGACAGTTCTCTAAGAGTGGGAGACATTGTACAAAATATCATTCATATATGACGGAACAAAATAGCTGCGTAGCTGCCAACTAACTTATTATTACCGACTATCTGAAAAGGCTAAAACGAAAAAACATAATCGAATAAAATATTTACTTCAAGAGTAGTTAGCTCGCTGGAGTCACGCTCATCATTCGATAATGTATTCCCATGTGATTTGCTTAAAAAAAGCTGCTCGCAGATAGTTGGTAGAGCCTGTAACATCTATTTTTGAAAGTAATTAGAAATAATTTAATTCACCTAATAATTTGCGCTTAAGCGTCCGGCCAAGTACTGAGGAACAGCTTTAAATTGGGCCACAAATGAGATTTCTTATTTATTTACTAGCGGACCCAGCAAACTTCGTTTTGCCTCCGGCCCCGTGAAAATCGACCCATCCGTTCTCATGATGTTATATGTATATGATGTAATAAACACAACTTTATGAAAAGTATATAGATAGATTTACTTATCCACTTAACATCATTACAAGTTAAACCTAGTTTTCTCGAGCAACGTTTTACATAACTAGTATTTTTTGTAGGCCAATAAAGAAATTTTATCACCATTACAACTCCTGCGTATCCAATATCTACAGCTTGATTAGTAGAAAGAAAACTTTAACCATTAAAGTCATGTAATCGTGAGCGCGTATACGACACTTCTCTCTCGATGCTCTAATCGTTCGTTTCCCTTGCAGACGCCACAAATAGCCGCCATATGGCCGGCACGTGCCACGCCATCTGTCCGCAGCCGCAGTGCACCACTGGACCAGCCGATTTAGATACACTGATTAAAGTTACGGGACTTTTTCTGAAACTAACTTCCTCCTGAGAGTGTCTGACCCTAGCGGCCAATCTCAACTGAGATCAGTTATTGCCGACGGGCATATTTCAGTGAAGGAGGAACAGAGAGTTCCCTTGTGAGAGATGTTTGGAGACATGTATATGGCATTCGTTTTAATTATACTTTAATTCAATCTATTTCAAGCTGTAAGTATTCCAAAAAATGAAAAATAAAATAAAATAGTGTATTGCGTATACACTTGACCACTACAAAACAATATGCAGCGCCAATCTCGATTGAGATTGAACGCCGTGGTCGGATACAATCAAGAGGGACGTTAGTGCTCAAGTGTGAGCGATACACAAGGGCTCTCTCTGTTCTTGTGACAAGGCAAGGCAAGGCGACATTGACCGAAGAGAGATCAGGTGCAGGGGGGCAATTCACTAACGGCAATATCACCGCTGTGTTTGACGTCAAGCTTGAATTTCAGAATAGCTTGACGGTTCTAAATGCGCTGCTCAATGTTGAAGTAAAAGAAAATCGTCAAGCTATCTTGTCGTTCTCGGTGACAGCCTTGTCATTTGCTTAGTGAATCGACATGCAGGTCTAAAAGCTTATATCGTGCTCTCTTCTGCAAGGTACTAAGTACCACCACCAACTTACTGACTCCTAGCTATTGCTGAGCCATAAAAACTCCGCAATAATATTTCGCTTTACTCAGTAGGTATTTCAACCTGGGAGTTGGGACCTCCTAGTATTTCATAACGACACGTTTGCTGCAGTGGTTAGCGCTCCTGACTAGGTACTGAACCAGCGGTCGCGGGTTTGAATTCCCCTAGGAGAAAATGTTAGTGGGATGAGCCCGAACATTTGTACCTAAGTCATAGATGACTGGTACTTCGTATAACACACGAAAGAAGATTCCTTACTTCGAAACCAGACAACTAATGTGTTGTCTGGCGCATATTAGTTTATTTATAACTACATGTCACCAAACATGCCTATCTATATGCGAAGATACATTGATTGATGCCAACTGCTTTATCTACATTTCAAACCAAAAAGTTTGTAACTGAATCGAAGCAATCATTTATGGAACAACTTTCCCGGATTCAATTTATCCGAGCAATCTGGCCTAAGCGTTTTTATTGAATAAATCAAAACAGATTGCCGGCACAATAAAATTTACGAACTTGAGAAGGATTGAATTCATTTTATTACTTCAAGTAATACTTAACCTTTTGGAAATGAGATAAAGAAAGGACTACCTTTTTGAACCCTTTCTTATCCCAGGGCCCCCAGACGTTCCTTATTTTTGAAGTAATGAATTTTACAGTATAGACACTCTTATATGTGTTTAAGAGTATGTGCATACTCGCTAGCCTGGCTAGGCGGCCCGTTCGCAGGTAGCAGGTAGGAAAGGTAGACAAAAACATAACTAACTTTTGTTAAATTCGAAGCACTGATTTTTATATATGTCACACAGAATATAATTAAAAATAAATATTTCATATTGACAGACCGTTTCTGTGGGCCGTAATTCCTCCCAGACGCTTTAAATTTTATTTAAAAAAAAATGAACTTTTCTTACATTCGAAGTCTTCAATTTTAAATATGATCCTTGGGGCACTATTTTATTACCTTTTGTAGACAGCCAGACCAATCCAAAGGGCCAAACATTCTCCCAGACACAATTGAAATTGTAATTAAGTGCCCAGAAACAATTTTTTTGCCTACAAAGTGTACGTTTTCAACAACAAATTATTAAGTATGTTTTCAACAACAATAATTGAGAACAAATGACAATTGATTATTATTATAGTAATAAAAAAATACAGAAATTTTGAAAAAATATTATCTTTTCCATGAGTATTTAATTAAGTCTTAATCTTCATTGTCAGCTTCATATGAGTTTCGACTTTCATCCATATACTTGCGATGTAGTTTGCTCGACAGAATTGCTGGAGTAGTTCGCTTTTGCAGGGTGGCAAATTATATGAATCAATATAAAATAGAAAATAAACTCCATAGAAAATTTAAATTATTGAAAATGTATGAACTCAGCCCGAATTTTGTGACAATCGCTAATATCATACCACAGATGAATTATAAAAAAGTTGTAATTTTAAGAGATGGTTGTCCCCACGTTTCCCCCACGCTCGCACTTACAACGGAAATTTGAATGTATCTGGGGAAATGTTGGGCCCTTTGGATTGGTCTGGCTGTCCACAAAAGGTACTAAAATAGTGCCCCAAGGATCATATTTAAAATTGAAGACTTCGAATGTAAGAAAAGTTCATTTTTTTTAAATAAAATTTAAAGCGTCTGGGAGGAATAACGGCCCACAGAAACGGTCTGTCAATATGAAATATTTATTTTTAATAATATTCTGTGTGACATATATAAAAATCAGTGCTTCAAATTTAACAAAAGTTAGTTATGTTTTTGTCTACCTTTCCTACCTGCTACCTGCGAACGGGCCGCCTAGCCAGGCTAGCGAGCATGCACATACTCTTAAACACATATAAGAGTGTCTATACTGTAAAATTCATTACTTCAAAAATAAGGAACGTCTGGGGGCCCTGGGATCTTACTCTATTACGACTTTAATTGGTTTTAGTGTCTGTCATTATGTTTAGTTCATAACAAACAAAGAATTTAGATTTTATCCGTAAAATATCTTGTTTGCGTTAAGTGACACGATTTCACTTAACAATGAATACATTAGTTAATCAACTTTTCCCATATTTTTCAACATTCAAGTCTGTTGGTTACAATACAACGGAAAACCATACTGGGCGGGCGGCGACCTTTAGGCGGCAGCTGCGTTTGTGAGCGCTTGAAAGATGTTTTTCATTTAATTGCATCCTACTAATACCTATATAAATACATTAGTTTTTGCAGGGTGGATGTATGAATCAAATCAAATCAATTTAAATCAATTTATTGTGGAACGCAGGTACATAAGTTCTTCATAAAAATGACGTCTCACTGTAATCTGTCTTATCAGACATACAATATTTCAGTACAATACAATACAATACAATAATAGTCAATATAAATTATTATCCATTCATATTACAATAATAAATAATTAAATTAGTAGAATACATTTAAAATATAAATACTTATGTCAAAATTATCATTCTCAAATAATCTTTAACTGAATAATATTTTTTTTCTATCAATAGCTTTTTTAATTTATTTTTAAATGTCACTAAATCCATTTTTTTTAAAACATCCGGCAATTTGTTAAAAAGTATGGGAGCCATTCGAATTACACTCTTTTGCACCATAGATGTTATCGCCACTTGCTTTCTTTAAGCTATTTTTTAATTGCTCACGTTTGAGTATCATCATAATTTTTCTGTAATGAAAGCAATAAACGTTTTTCTTTCTTTCTTTCTTTCTTTAGATGTTTTATGACCTCCAATTGCCAATTTTTGTTTATACTGGGTTCTTATATGAATTGACCTCATTCTCATATCCGCTACTTTTGTAAACAAGTGCGGATTACATTTAACAAAGGTACATAGTTCGTAAAGGTAAAGGTAGTAGTTAGTTAGTTGAATGTTTGTTTCTAATGACACTTTACAATAATATAAGCTTATGTAGGTACACATTAGATTGGCACATAAACTATAATTCATACCCAGATAGACTGCAAAAATAGTGTCTTAGATACATAAGGTACTTTGTACCGAACATGAACAAACTTGTTTGTTTAAAAATTTATTACCTACTTAAAATATTTTTTTCAAAGCTAAAATTTTATAATAAGTGTGTAATCAATCAAAAACAGTTTTTAAATGGCTGATAAATTGTCAGCTTCTTGATTAAGTCTTGATTTGTATTTTGTTGCTGTACTCGTACCTCAATAAATAAATATAAATATAAAACTACATGTCATTTCTAATAACTTAGGTGTTCTTTTAAGGAACAGTAGGAACATCTGGGGTAATTATATTTTGTGCGTTCTAAAGTTACGTGAAAAAAAACAAGAAACGACTAGTTATTGCTATAAAATACTTAAAACCAATGAAAAATAATAATATTCACCCTATGTCAGGCAAGCTCGGTCTCACTGGGCGGGCGGCAGCTGCGCTAGTGAGCGCCTGTCAACTGTTTTTCATTTAATTGCTTTACTTATGTGTTTTAGTAAATTGCGCTGCCTAATGTGCTAATACTCGTAGCTACATTTTTATGAATTTGAATTTGTTATTGCACATTTCGTATTTGCACATGGAATCGAATCTCGTGTCTTATGCTACACGATTAATTGATTAAAAATTGATAAATGAAACTTATTAAACATTAATCGTTATACACAATCGAATCAAATTTATACGTTAATATGTTTCCATTGTTTATCTATTTTGAATGATAAGTTCCGAACCTTTGCAGACAAATACTCTTATCTGTCTTTACTTTCACGCCTAAACCGCTGAACCGATATTGATGAAATTTGATGAAGTAGTAGTCAATTTAAAAATAGTTAATTAATAAAATCTAGCAATCTATATAGTAAATAACAGCGTTTGCTAACTATCCATTTGCATCAACAACCTTTGTTTTGTCATACATGGAACAATTTAACCCCCCCGATGGCATTAATCCGAAATCCAAACAGCGCTAACAGCACGTAATCTACATGTTTGCGGACGCCGCCAGGTGGCGCTGCGAACGAATTTATTCGGCTAATGCCACTTTTAATACGTTGTCCCGGTCCGAATCGTAAATAAAATGTAAAGTTAAACACGCGTGCTTACAACATTGTTCTTTTTAAAAAGTAAGCTTTATCGTTTTTACTTTGTGGGTCCAAGTTTGTACGGTTTTTAGGGTTCCGTAGCCGAATGGCAAAAAACGGAACCCTTATAGTTTCGTCAAGTCTGTCTGTCTGTCTGTCTGTCTGTCTGTCTGTCTGTCTGTCTGTCTGTCTGTCTGTCCGTCCGTATGTCACAGCCACTTTATTCTGAAACTATAAGCATCACATAGCTGAAACTTGGTAGGTAGGTGTATTTTGTTCACCGCTTTTCGATTCAGATACAAAAAGTAAGAAAAAATAATATTTAAGGGGGGGCTCCCATACATGAAACTAAAACCTAAAAATTTTTTTTTACTCAAACCTATGCGTGTGGGGTGTCTATGGATAGGTCTTTTAAAATGATGTTGAGGTTTCTAAAACCATTTTTTCTTAAAGTGTAGGGTTTGAGATATAGACGCTTCCAAAGTGGTAAAATGGGCGTCCCCCCCCCCTCTAACTTTTGAACTAAGAAAGTGAAAATTTTGAAAAAAATATATGATGTAGATCTCAACAAAAACTTGCAACGAAAATTGGTTTGAGCGAAATCGAACAAGTAGTTTTTGAGATATATCACATTTTTATCAACCGCAAATATAACTTTGTCTTTCATACAAACACTATGAAAAACAAAGTTATATTTGCGGTCAACAAAATATTGTGGTATTTTGGCTAAGTGGAAGTAAGAATCCCTAATTCAGTTAAAGTTGGCACGGAACCCTCAGTGCGCGAGTCCGACTCGCACTTGGCCGGTTTTTTTTAATGTATTTGTACAACTTAAGTATACGTACAACATCCCGTTACCTTATTAATGTCAAGTGACATCTAATTAATCAGCGTAACAAGCGTCTTTAAAAACCTCAGCATAGCAGCGGGACTGCGGGTCTTTTGGCAGTAACACAACATTTAATACAAGTGACATAAAACAATTTAAGCTTTTTCAACAATTCACTGATTTCTGAATGAAATAACTAGTTTTATCAAGGTTCTACAGAAATATTATCCTCATAATATTTCCAAGAAAAAAAACGCTCCTATCCCAGTCTATAACTATAGTGTATGAGGCAATATCTCTGAATGCCAGCTGTGACGCTAATACCGAAAAGATCCGCAGATGGCGCTTGATCGATTCGCGACATTTGCATTGGAGGGTTAACTGATTAAAAACGAAGAGGTTAAGGATTTATCATTATTTATTTATTCCTTTGTATTTTCATAAACAAATTACGATCTATATTAGTCTTAACTCTGGTACAAAAAGTTGTGGTCAAGCTCCAATCATTTTGAACAGGGACATGATTATTTTTCACCTCATTTTTTTTGTTTTTACTTGGATGAAAGTAAATTATAGCCAGTAATAAAAATAAAAGTACATTAAAGAGCGTTTAACCCTATTAAACGTAATATTTAAAAACTAAATACAGGGTGTTATTGCAAGGGGGTGCCAAATTTTTGGAGGTGAATGAGACCGTCAATATGAACAACTTTTACTGTGGATACATGGTCAAAATTTTAAATAATATTTCTGGTTCCCCATACAAAATCAGTCACCTACATTGATGGAGAGGCAGAAAATAAAATTTAAAATGAACAATGGTCCCATAGTAAAACTTGTTCATATTTATGGTCCCTTTCACCTCCAAAAATTTGGCACCCCCTTGCAATAACACCCTGTATAAAGTAAAAATATACATAGGTTATTAATTATTAATAAATTAAATAGGTACGGAATAAGAGGTAATGTCTTGAATCTAATCGAATCTTATTTAGATAATAGAAGTCAGTGCGTGGAAATAGCTAGTCTTTGTGCTAATACAAGACAAGAGTTAAATCATGTGTCACATTATAGAATAAATAGGTTCGGCGTTCCTCAAGGAAGCGTCCTTGGACCTTTACTGTTCCTCATCTATATTAATGACCTGCCTCAAAATGTACGTCAAAAAATGGTGCTGTTTGCCGATGACAGTACTGCCATTATTAAATGTGACGACCTAAAGGAGTATGAATTTGACATAAATAGTACTTTAAATGACATTATTCAATGGCTGGACATAAATAATCTTAAAATTAATTTGCAAAAAACCAAAATCATGCACTTTTATAATAAAAAGTTACCCCCCATTGTCAATATAAATTATAATAAACAAAAAATCGAACAAGTTCATGCAACAAAGTTTCTTGGGCTTACTATTGATAACAAATTAACTTGGACACCTCACGTTGAAGAAGTTTGTAAAAAACTGAACAAATCGGCCTATGCTTTGTTCAGAATTTCAAAAAAAGTAAAATTAGAAGTTGTCTTATCAGCTTATCATGGTTTAGTCACGCCTCATCTAAATTACGGTGTTATATTTTGGGGTAATTCAAGGGATAAGGATAAAGTTTTTAAGGCCCAAAGGAGGTGTTTAAGGTCAATGTTTGGTTTAAATTATAGAGACAGCTGTGTTCCTGTTTTTAAAACATATAAACTGTTAACATTACCATGTATTTATATATTGGAACTATGTACCTTTGTTAAATGTAATCCGCACTTGTTTACAAAAGTAGCGGATATGAGAATGAGGTCAATTCATATAAGAACCCAGTATAAACAAAAATTGGCAATTGGAGGTCATAAAACATCTATGGTGCAAAAGAGTGTAATTGGAATGGCTCCCATACTTTTTAACAAATTGCCGGATGTTTTAAAAAAAATGGATTTAGTGACATTTAAAAATAAATTAAAAAAGCTATTGATAGAAAAATGTTATTATTCAGTTAAAGATTATTTGAATGATATTTTGACATAAGTATTTATATTTTAAATGTATTCTACTAATTTAATTATTTATTATTGTAATATGAATGGATAATAATTGATATTGACTATTATTGTATTGTACTGAAATATTGTATGTCTGATAAGACAGGTCACAGTGAGACGTCATTTTTATGAAGAACTTATGTACCTGTGTTCCACAATAAATTGATTTGATTTGATTTGATTTGATTTGATAGGTAGATGGCTTGAAAACAAAGCTTCACATCGATACGCCAGGATAAACCGTCAGCACTTTTTAAAACTAAGCCTTACAAACTGAGCCCTCTCAGTAATCCGCAAGCCTTTGTACAGTCGTTGCTAAAAATGTTTTCACACTTTTCAGAAACGTTGTATTTAAACAAAGTTGCACTAAATTTTATCAATAAGTTAAGAGGATCGTGTGCGCGCAAGCTTCCATACAAAAAGAGAAAACGTTTTCCACCCCTTAAACGTTGTGTGATTTTGTGATTATTTTTACATGTTAGAGATATTTGGAAAAACTATGCTCGTTTGTTTTTTTTTTAATATTGTATGTTTCAGAAAATATAAGAACCTCTAAACATTCACTTTTTTGGCTAAAAAATCTCTTCGGAATTTCGTCAATTTTTAACTAATCAAGCCTTTTGCGAGAATCGAAGACGTACAAGCGTAGTTCAGGATGTATGAAAACGAATGAGACCAAATTTGTCTTATTCCATAAAGGTTTACGGGTAGGAAAACGTTTTCCCCGCAAGCATATTTCGACCGTTGGCGTTCGAAATGTATGAAAACTCGCGCTGTGCTACGCCTGAACACGATCCTCTTAAATCTTTGGAATCTTTGTTTCGTTGATATTATTTTATGGGTTTTAAAATCTATTTGAACTATAAGTACTCTATAGGTAGAGCACTCAATTTTTTTTTAAGAAACGTATTTTTTCTGTCAAATACCCAAGATAAGGTTTTGAGTAAAAGAGGTGCTTTTTAAAGTTGCTTTTTCCAAGTGCAATTTATATTTTGTATAGTGACAAAATACTATGAAAAGAAAAATAAAGTTATAAAATAGCTTAACGAGGAAGGCTAATACTTAGGAGTAGTTCAATAGCTACAAGCTATAAAACTAAAACGTAGGTACGACGTACGCTACGCTACGACCTATGGGAACAGAGTAAACCCTAACGTGCGGACGAAGTCGCGGGAGTAATAGTACAAAAGCGTTGTATCGTTTGCTGCTATTTGAAAGTTGGTACTTACTCCAATGTTAAGTGAGAGCAATAAAAATTTAAATGTAATTCTAAGATGATCTTGTTTTGTTTTTATTATTCTAATTTAATTTTTAATTTTAATTTCAATTCTAATGTTAAATAATTTGCCATAATCGATCAAATTTCCGTTTCTTTTTTGTATTAATCAAGCTGTGAACACTGTTCATAGGTTTGTTTAAACGTAATCTTTTATAATCATGCATCGATTTGAATCGATTTTTTTTAATACTGTTTGTGTTCCAGAAATAAAATAAAAAAAGTTATGTGGCCGATTGTACTCAAACGGCAATCGCGTCAACGCGTGCTAGCACCAGATGGCGCTGATAACGGATTTATTGTCACTTTTCATCTTCAGCCCGTGAATTACTAGGATTTTGTCTGCCATACAGCCTAGGCGATCCACTTTTAATGATTGCCAGACAAAGAAATTGTGTTTTACTCTTGACATAAAGATATTACGACAAAAAACATGTGTTGATTTAACATCAGTTTTATTTATTTTGTATGTAAATGTACTTTTGAGTTGTAAAAGTTACAATACTTCTTTTAAGCTGCAGTCGGGTAACCAAGTTGTTGAATCTTAAATATTAAAGTTGCATATTTATTTTTGTTACCTTAAATACTTATAAATTGCAATAAAGTTCCAGAACTTTTAATTTTTGTTATAAAAATTATTAGTCCACTGGTTTTAAAAGTACATTATGTAATCTATACAAAACTTTCGTAAAGTATTTATTTATATCAATCAATCGGTAGCCAAAAAATGACTATAGTCCCTTTCTCCTAAATAAACAAATATTGCTACGGCGTAGAAGCGTAGCAGACATACTACGTGCTACGTGCTACAACCTTTCGTAGCAGTCATGCCGTAGCTAAATTCGTAGCGTGCTACGAAAATATAAAATACTTGTAAGGCCCAAAAAAAAAATTACTACACCGTAGCGTGGTACTACAACTTTTCGTAGCAGTCCAAAATAACGTAGTCGGAGTCTTAAATAAATAAATAAATAAATAAATAAATATGCGCCCGACAACACACCAATTGTCTGGTTTCGCGGTAAGGAATTTTCTTCGAACGAACGTTACGAAGTACCAGACAACGATTATGACGGGGGCGTCTCTCATAAATACTTAAATACATATAACATCCATGACTTAGGTACAAATGTTCGTGCTCATCACACAAACATTTGCCCCTTGCGGGATTCGAACCCGCGACGGCCGGCGTAATAGTCAGGAGCGCTAACCACTACACCGAACGCGTCGTCAAATCGTCTTAGCGTGCTACTTATTTAATAAAAATAGGGTTATGAATTTCGCGACTTTTATTTCAAACTATACATATGACTAGTGGTTTCTCGTGGCTTCGCAAGTGGCAAATGTTTGTGTTATGAGCACTACCATTTGTACCTAAGTCAGGGATGTTATATGTAATCGTTGTCTGGTACTTAAAACAAGGAAGAAAACTCCTTACTACTTCTTAAAACGAATATAATTGGTGTGTAATCTGGCGCATATTTTCGTTTTAACTAATTATTTATTTATTTATGTTATTGTAACCGTATAAACCATTCAAGTCTCAACCCACCCTATTCAAATCCAACAAATGAGTGAATAAATAAAAGTATATAATAGATTTAAACACCATTATCTAAGACCATCCCGGTTTTAGCCAGCTTAATCTGTCCACAAGATCGCGGTCTCTAATGGAACCTAGTAAAAACCGTTCAAGCGTGAATCGGACATATTACTCAGGTTTCCGTATTATTACTTTCAAATGAAATCAAATCAAAATCAAACATAAATTACATCAAATTTCAGTATAATACAATAACAACAATATAATGTCAAGATGACGGACATAGCCCTGCGAATCAGTAAGCTCAAGTGGCAGTGGGCAGGGCACATTGCGCGAAGAATTGATGGCCGTTGGGGCAGAAAAGTCCTAGATAGGAGTCGCTTCGACCAAAGGCGCAGCGTAAGACGTCCACCGACAAGATGGACAGACGACCTTGTAAGGATCGCAGGATCGCACTGGATACAGACCGCTCACAATCGGTCGTTGTGGAAAGCTTAGGGGGAGGCCTATGTTCAACAGTGGACGTCCTTTGGATGATAATGATAATGATGATGATGAATGTCAAGATAGAAATTAAATTACATGAAAACGAATTAGATTTAATAAATGACATTACATTACTTCATTACTTGGCGCTATAGCAGCCAATTATAGAAGAGATCATAGCCAAGTGGTTCTCTGTTCATCCAATCTTTTATTTTATGTAGCCCAGTGCCCAGTTCCACTATCAGTGAGACGATACTTCGACATAAAAAATAACAATGTCGATCGTTATTTATTATAATACAAATGTCACTTGAAAATCGCAAATGCGTCAGACAATGAATCGAACTCCGTGTCTTACGCTATGTGGGCGCATGCCCATAAGATATAAATAATTAGGTTTGTATAGTGACAAAACACTTAAAAACAAATATAACAGTTATTGTTTATTATTATATTATTATCGTCATCGTTATCACTTAGTGATACTATAAGATTACCATAGTGCAAATGTCGTTTATTCCTCACAATTGGACAGGTTTTAGATGAATAGATTTTTGAAGTTTCAGGTTTGAGATTCTGTATCTATTTATTTAAATACCTTGGAAAACGAGGTTGAGAATGAAAGATTATCTGTATCTCATTTACAGCTCACAGAGGCACTGTTATCTTTATTATTTTACCACGGACCCCTAAAAGCCCGCCACGTGAGCCTTCCCACGGCTGGGCGGGGAGGCATTACCATACGCGCGGGAACGGCCAGCTGGGGAGCCCTGTTTATTGGAGATGAGTAATTGTTGGGAACTGGGAGATCAAATGGGTAGGAAGTACGTATCTTATAAATAGCCAGACATTTGGCCACGGTCTCACCTGATTGTAAGTGACGACGACATAAGTGTCATTTCATGACCTAAATTGAAATGATTGAAATAAAGTACTAATTTGATTTTTTTTTTGAATTTTGATATTCTAGAATGCCTGCTACGATTAAATTTAAATTCATTTATTTCAGATAAACATTATCCATAATTTACATAAAAGTCAATCTTAATTAATTATAAAATAAATTTAAAGAAAATAAATTACAATTAAATAATTATAAAAATAAAATTGAATTAATTTAAAAAAAAATAAAAAAAATACATGTTAATAAAAGGCGATGAATTGGCATGCAGCTTCATTCACTTTCGCATCATCTTTCCTTTTTTTAAAACGTCATACATAGATTAGGCCTTTTACTTTCTTTTTTAAAACGTCAAATAAAGTTTAAGAAATATTGTTTCATAGACAAAGGTTACATGCTCAGTCCGGCGACAGAAGTCCATCAATTTGGATTGACCCCACGATGAAAAAAAACACGGTTTAATTTTCATCAGTCAAATACTCGGAAACAGCTCGGAGTCGGGATGTTGGTAGTGATGACACCCCTGTGCCTCGGAAAGCACGCTACACCGTTGGTCCTGCGCCTTATCTCTCATCGATCATATCGAAAATGCCGTCTCACCGAATTAATGAGTGAATTAACAGAAAATGCACTTGTGCTGTCAGTCCGTGTAGGTTAAACGATCATTCTCTGGAGGGCAATTCTCGTGCAGTGCAGTTTGTATACGAAAAAAATCACTGATCGAATATTCACTGCCGAAGAAAAATTTGTTATTGATTTCTCAAGGTCACAATTTCTATGCATTTCTGTTTCTTCCTTATCGTAGTTTTTTTTCGTGAAAAAATCAAGTTATATAACTTGATTTTTTGGGTAAGGTCGAGCACCTTACTACCACCTACCTTACACCTTACAACTTACTCGTAGCGCAATGGTGCCAGGACTTTGGTAGTAAACCGAAGTTAAGCAACTTACGGCGCGGTCGGTATTTGGATGGGTGACCATTGCTGACCATATAAGTGGCGTATATCACGAGCATCTCCGTGCTTCGGAAGGCACGTTAAGCAGTTGGTCCCGGCTAATATCGTTTGATATTAGTCGTTAGCCTAGTCAGAGGCCCTGTGGGCGGCTTGATGAAGTCTGACAGCAAGGTTCGTCGCTTGCCTTGCAAACACCCCTCCGCCAATCCGCACTGAGCCCGCGTGGTGGAGTATGGCTCATACTACCTCACATTTGAGGTAAGGCCTTTGCCCAGCATTGGGATATTTACAGGCTTAGTAACTTTACTTTTTTTTGGTAAACGGTTAAACTTGCAATGGAATTACCACACAAAAATTTTTCATTGACGCGAAAACCACAGCTCATTCTGACCAGACAGATGGACTAGACTGATAGTACAACCGTTTCTGTAGCTATGCCGTATGCAAAACTTATTCACTTTGAGCGTAGATGAGAATTTATCAACTATTCTGTATTTTAGAATCGAATATTTAAGTGTAGGGGACACCTAGGAGAGTTGTGACAACTTTAACACGTTCCGGGACAGTGCCCGCCTACAGGCGTGAAAACAATAAAACATCTATTGTGTCTGGAGTAGTGTCCCGGAACGTGTTAACGTAGAAGAGCATATCTCAATACATAATAACACCACGATAATGAACTATGTACCTAACTGTAGCTCAATTATTACTCGTAGAGATGTATCTAATAATTTTCTAGTTTCTACAGACCCAAAATTTACAATATTGAGTAGAAATTGTAGTGAACTGTTAACATTAGTCAGATAGACGTATAAAACAAAATAGTGCAGTAATACAGCGAATACGAGCGAAGCCGGTTGCGCAGGTTGTGTGAAATATTTGAGAGCTGTTTGTTCGGGCGCAGCTGCCGCGCGGAGGAGGGAAGCTATTGCAATATTTATTTATACTTATTATTTTTTATAATATTATTTTATATGTTTAAAAATTAGTAAAGAATTGCGTAAATACCACCTTCTGCATTTGTAATGTGCAATTAACTTATAACTTGTAAAAAAGATGGTGTTGATATAGCCTTCATAGCAGCTTTATTTGAAAAACTTCAAACGCTTTTTTTTATTGCAGAAACACAAACAGAATTTAATAAAAATATCGGATCATAAAAATCGAATTTTGTCTGTCACTTAAATAAATTACTTAGGTGTATTTTACGTTGTTTAATACCAAATCTTCGTGCTGATTAACTGCTTAAAACAATAACTTATACTAGCAATAACTTATCAGCTAAACACTTGACTGAAACTACAAACGGCACAGCTGCTAACCCATAACACTGCTCCAAAATCCGTTGACAAAACACATTTCTCATACTTACAAAAGGTGGCGGCGGCGGCCATTTTTAAAATTAAGCATAAAAATTCGCATTAGCACGGCTAAACGCCTGTTGTAATATTATACGATTCTAAATGAAATCCATATAACATCGACGTCGGTGGCATATGGTCCGGGAGCAGAGATGTAGGTTTGTGAGATGTGGCAAGAGCGTAGTTGTGGAGGTAATTGAGCGCACTTTGTTACATGAAAAAGTAGGTGAAAAGAATTTAAAGTTTAGGTAAGTATTAATGTTTTTTGCGAACGAGTTTTAGAGATTATTTATACTAGCGCTCATTAAACATTATCATATCATGACTTCATCAAATAATTTCTTAAAATAACAGGACTCTACTTCGTAACTTTCGTTATTTACAGATTTTTAAGTACTCTAAACCAAGTTGTAGTGCAAACTTTGAAGTAAAAAAAAACTTTTAGGTACTTACTATATATTTATTCTGAAAGAAAAAAAGGCATTACATTACCTATGTAATTTCTTCTATAAAATCTTCTTTGTGCGAATAGAACATTAATTAATGGAACCGAGATGCAAGGCAACGCCAATGTTTGTTTTCTCTTACGCTTTTTAGTCCAGGATCCATGTTACTTATTGATCCGTCAAACCTCAACGACATCATATGAGATATTTAACAATTGATTTTCATTGTGTCTGTCTGTAATCTCCGTACTTGACTAATTAACCATCGTTTTCCTGTTGAGCTCTCACTGTCATTTTCCGAGAATGTTTTGATACTTAGTTTAGTGCCATCCAGTGCCACATCCAGTCCTCTTACTTCTGCACAAACATTCATTAAAATTTGCCAAACCGGCGCCGTCGCGCGCACCTGCTACAGCGCGCCACCATCGCCTGTTTACTACACCCGGTTCACGAGTTGGCGCGATGAGAACAAGCGATGTATTGTAAAAACTTAGCTCGTGATAGGACGTCAAATTTTAAAGCTATGTGTGCGTGTATGTCTTTTGATGTCAGAGAATTCACCATCGCACGATGAAAACAAGCAATGTATTGCAAAAAAAATTAACACAACAAGGTACAATATGTAAGGATATGAAAATTATAACGTGTACCTATATCATTAAAAAAAAAACATTATTTCTTGTTTACTCAATAATATAGATTCAATGCTGCTTTAAACTTCGGTATCACTACCAAAGCACTGCCACCAATGCGCTACGAACATCAACTCCTTTAACACGTTCCGGGACAGTGACCGCCTACAGGCGTGAAAACAATAAAACATCTATTGTGTCTGGAACAGTGTCCCGGAACGTGTTAAGTTTCTTAAAGTACCTAGTCTAGTATGTTCATAGCGCAGTGGTGGCGGCGCTTTGGTTGTGATACCGAAGTTAAGCAACTTACGGCGCGGTCGGTGTTTGGATGGGTGACCGTTCCGACCGTATAAGTGACGTATATCACGAGCATGTCCGTGCTTAAGCTCGTTAAGCAGTTGTTCAAGGCTAATGTCGGTCGATATAAGTCGTTAAGCCTTTTCAGAAGCTTAATAAAAAAACACCGTCGCAAGTATAAACATAACTTTATGAAACATGGCTAAAAACACAATGAGTAAAATTCTCTATGACACAAAATTACTATAAATTGCACTTGTAAAAAGCAACCGTGACTCTGTGACAGACGAGGAATCGAACCCCGTGTCTTATGCTTTCCGGGCGTATGTATCATCTATCGCTATCTCGTCTGTCACAGAGTCACGGTTGCTTTTTACAAATGCAATTTATGTTAGTTTGTATAGTGACAAAACACTAAAAAACAAAAATCAACTACAAAATAACTAAACGAAAATCGGTTAATCGTATGGAAGCTACGATACCACAAACATATCAGACAGACACGTTAAACTAATAACTCCCGTCCCCTTTTGCATCAGGGGCTAAAAAAACTTATCCCATGCAAATTTCGATATCAAAATCTTATTTCTTTACTAAAAATCGGTTAATCGTATGGGAGCTACGATACCACATACGATATACACAGACAGACACGTTTAACTAATAATACCCTTCTTTTTGCGTCAGGGGCTAAGAAACTTATCCTATGCAAATTTCAATATCAAAATCTTATTTTTTTACTAATTATTACCATGTTTCCGCAAAATTCTAGTCTCAACAATCATCATCCTTCCAGAAACATCCTCATGAACGACAAAGCCTCAAAAAACTAAACATATCAAACAAATCAATTTGGCCCAATACCGCCTGCGGTTGACAGGGGCTGGAAGGGATTGCCAACAGATGGTGCCCCCCCCCCCCCCCCTTCTACTGGGTGGGGGGATTACAATTATCGATGGAAGCTATTAGAACCTTTTTAGCCAGTGTTTATGATGGCTTAATCTGTGGAGGCTGTGTGGGTTTGATGCCTTTGCAGATTTTTTCACCGACTTCAAAAAAAAGGAGGTAAATCAATTCGAGCTGTATGTAGTGATACTTATCTAGATTTCATTACAATGAGCAGTTTTCTCCCATCGTTTAACTGCTCCTACTAGATGGCGTTAGGGTCACTTTAGGAACATTTTTTTTCAAAACCATAGACAAAGAAAAAAAAGTGCGTAAGTAAGTAAATATTGTAAAATGCGTTAATGACTTATGGATTAATTAGGGTACTTATTTATTGGCATTATTTATTATGTCCTATAGGTACTAAAGATTCACATTAATATTGTTTTACTGTTTATTATTTACGTTGGCGAAAAGCAACTACCCTCTTTTATAAACCTTAAATGAAGTGTAAAAAGTTAGTTCCTAAAGTGACGCTAGCGCCATCTCTCGATGATAAAAACATCTCAAGACAAGAAAACTGTATTTTCTCTGTATAGACCAATGGTTGACTGGTAGAGAATGCTTTTAGCATTAAGTCCGCCATATGGACCTTTTGTTTGTGCATGAAGTGTAATAAATAAATAAATAAAACTGCTCATTGAGTACTTAATTTGATCTGTTAAGGCTTTCGAACACGTGTGCATTGTATATTTGTCTCAGGATTTCTCTAAAACGAGAAGTCATGTTGAGATGATTCTTTTTTAAATCCTTATTTGCATTCGTTATGTTTGTAGTATTAAAGGAGTGGGTAATAATTACTTAGTTGGACCTTAAATAACCTTATTTGTCTTTGGCCTGGAGCTCTATTTTTGAATCACTCGTGTCAAAATTCCGCGTGATAATCGTTCGAAAACGAGTTATTTTCGTTGACTTTTATAATTCATCTTCAAATGAGGACTCGCCATCTTGAAGCGAGTGATTCAAAAATTGATTCAGAAATAGAGCTCCAGCTATTTTTGAATCACTCGCTTCAAGATGGCGAACGAAAATCACTCGTAATATTGACGCGAGTGAATCAAAAATAGGGCTCCTGAGCCTCGATGCGCCAATCGAACCTTATTCCTATTGGTAATTCAATTATGAGTTTCAACCTACACTTAATTTATGAAATCTACAAAAACTAACTGCTTAATATATTTTTTTACACAGAAGCAGGCTTAAACATGAACGAATACGAGCATTTCTATTTTCTAATACTTACTGTAATTCAACACGAAAGTTTAAAACGTAACATTTTCTGATTTATTTACATTCAAAGCAAACCTTTTGCCGAAACAAAAAGTAATTTCCAACAAGTCAAAATCTACGGCGAGTGCAGAAAGGAGGCAAACAATAAAATTGGGTCGTTTCTCAATTAGCCTGCGCGGGAACAAGGCGCCGTCACACGCAGCGCTGTTGTGCTTAGACCCTTTGCACACTGCGACTTTTAGCAGCGATGCAGTCGCGATGCAGCAATGCAGTCGCAAAATGTCAACTTTGACACACTGCGCTACTTTTAGCATCAATACACTC
Source organism: Pyrausta aurata (assembly GCA_963584085.1). Lineage (NCBI taxonomy): Eukaryota > Metazoa > Arthropoda > Insecta > Lepidoptera > Crambidae > Pyrausta > Pyrausta aurata. The sequence goes on from OY757274.1 coordinate 774,004, forward strand.
GCGATGCTAACGCGCGTTACTATCGATGTAGTTGCGCTTCTGCATGGATACTAACGCGCGACTGCATCGATGCCAAATTAAATCTGTTCATATCCGATGCTAAAAGTCGCATTGTGTAAGGGTTCTTACATCGGCATTGATACTAACGTATCGATGCAGTCGTCAATATCCAGCACATAATTTGTCAATGTCCAGCTTCTGCATCGCGACTGCATCGATACTAACACGCGTTAGCATCGCGACAGTATCGACGCTAAAAGTAGCGCAGTGTGCAAAGGGTCTAAGGGGTCTAAAAGTGCATCACACACGGAGGCGCCAAAAAAGCCATGTTTAACGACCTCTGGTGTAGTGGCACGCTTAGTTTCAAGGCGTCGCCGCTCAGAGGTCCCGGGTTTGATTCCCGGTCGGGTCAATGTAGAAATCATAATTTTCTATATTGTCTAGGATGTGATTAGTATCCAATATATTTTTTTTGTTCTGTTTATCGATTCAGCTGTTCTCGAGTTTAAGCGAGACTAACGAACAACATTGCATTTTAGAGTTCCATGGGAAAAAAACGGAAATCTTATTTATAATATAGAGATTCATAATATCTGGGTTGTGTGCAATGCCTTTTATGCATTCCGCGGCGGACGCAGCTGCATTTGTTTTGGAAAGGAAAGAGGCTGCTTGAATTTTGGCTAGCAGGCGGTCAGTGGCATAGTCATTAATCTCACAATATTTAGAATAACCTCTTTTAATTTCAACAAGCCAACACCCGCACGCATTGAGCGCATTGAGTTTACTCCGTTCATATGTACATTACGTACGTATGTTTTGTAGCATATTGCCTTCCCCGATAAACCGAGTTTATCTTAAAATTTAAAAGCTACGCTCTTGTCGATGGAGCTTATAAAAAATCCAAATTAGAGAAGATAGTAGGTTTCCCTCTTGCCTTCCACACCGCTGTTTAAGAACCAGAGTATCCCTCCTCTTAACACGTTCCGGGACTCTCTTCCAGACACAATAGATGTTTTATTGTGTCTGCCACTCCTGCGGAGATGGATGCAGCTCCACACCGATTTAAATAATTAATTGCTCACATATTTTATTATTATTACTAACACTAGAACGTAAATTATTATTACTAACCCACTATGGACCAACGTCTGAAATAAAATATTTGAATTTGAATTTATTGTATTCACGCCTGCGTTCACTGTCCCGGAACTTGTTAATACCCAGTCAAAAGCCTTTCCTGATATATCTCAGCCTACAGCCAGTACTAATTTTGATGCTACCCAACACTAGGGGAACACTTTAATTTTAATGGCGGCTTTTACTCGTCATGGCACAGGATCTTCACAGAATATTGTAGCTTTTATTAGAGAAGCCCATCCCACTGGACTCCCCACTAGATTCTGGTGATCCTGCCGCTGTTTGGTCGGGGACTGCTTATTCGACATATTCGCAGCTAACCGTATAAGCCGTATACTTCCGAGCTATCTAACACAAAAAGTATTTTGGAGTTTTGAATAAGTAGTTCTTGAGATTAGCGCATTAAGACAAAAGCCTTTTAATGTATCTAAAAGATCAGGAGGCCGATTCTCGCATGATCGATTTTCGTTTCGTGTGGTAATTCGATTACGAGTATCACTGTTTTACCAAAAAAATCAAGTAATATATCCACGTAAAAAAACTACCGCATGAAAGAAATCAAAATACATAGAAATCGTGACCCGGATCACCCGGATAAAACAATAACTGTTTTATTCTTATAAGATGAATAACTGTTTTCTTTGAAAAAGAAAATTCGATCGGTGAACTTTTTTCGTATACGAACTCCACGAAAATTTGTCCAAAATCAAATCCAGGCTCCATCTTTAGTACACTGTGGTAAGGGGAAAAGTTGTCGACTGCAGGCGATTGTACCGGGCGCGTAATGTGGGGTTTGATTCCTTTGAACATCCTGTTGTTGTAGAATACTTAGAACAATCAATATGCGAAAAAGGCTATACAAGTTTGCCTAATTATAGCCTTTCTCAATTAACTATTTTTTTATTTCTTTTGATATCTTTATTTCTATGTTTTTTTTAACCGGCTCCAAAAAGCAGGAGGTTATCAATTCGACTGTATGTTTTTTTTATGTATTATTTTGTCCTTACTATTTCTCATAAAACAGTAAGTTAGCGTATTTTTTCTTCGTGTATGTCAAATAAACAATCATTCTATTTTTTTTATTCTAACTAGATATGGGTTTTTTATAAGACGCACTTTAAGCTTACCTATTTAAAAAAACATTCAGAACAAGTAAATACAACTTAAATAGATATGTTTTCTTTTTGGTCTATGTTTTACGTTACTTAATAATAAGTAGGTATATAGGTAGGTAGGTAGTTTCCCCATTCCCGAAGTCAAACATCCCCCATTAACAAAGAATCAAAAACATTTAAATCATAGGTACACATGGTAAAAGCGGTTGCTAAGCGAAATATTAGCCGCAAATCTGAAATTTACATGAGATCGACGCTTTTAAGCGGTTTTTGTTGTCAACTTCACGGCGCAAGAGATTGGACTGTCGTCCACACGCACGCGTTAGGGCACGGTCACACCACACAGTGAAGCGATACGATGTTATTTTACTCAGTTTACTTAGATACCTACATTATAACATCCATTTATTTATTATTTATTTAAGAACTTTATTGCACAAGTAACAGTGTACAAGAGGTGGACTTAATGCTAAAAGCATTCTCTCCCAGTCATACCTTTAGGTCATGCAGAAAGATTATAAGTGGGTGCAGGAGCATAATGTAGTGAAAATTTAGGAAAACGCAAGAAAAATATCATTATGAAGCATAACAATATTATATTATTACATACTATAATATATATTTATTACAATAAACTAAATAAACATAATCCATGACTGAGGTACAAATGTTAATGCTCATCACACAAACATTTTCCCCTTGCGGTATTCAAACCCGCGACCGCTGGTTCAGTAGTAGTCAGGAGCTCTAACCACTGCACAAAATTACAATCTGATATGTAAATTAGCATGTATTTTTTTTTCGAACATATTTTTGTTTATATAGATTAAGTATACAATATATACAAAAATTAAAAAGTAATAATAATAACAATAACTAAATTAATAAAATGAAACTCCTCGGCCAGAGAATTAGTCTCGCCATCCAGCGAGGCAATGTGGCCAGCCTTTTGGGCACTTTCCCACAAAGCAACGCTCGTATGTAAGTAGTTTAGTTTTATTAATTTAGTTATTGTCTTAATCTAATTCTTATTACTTTTTAATTTTTGTATTAACATGTATTGTCAAACTCAAAGATACAGAAACGTTGAGCAATGTTCATCTTCATTTAAGTGTATTTAGCACGCCCAGCATATACAGGGTGTAACCTTAAGGCGCGGTGGGATCACATGGTTATTGAGCGGTTTTTGTTGTCAACTTCACGGGACAAGTGTGATTGGACTGTCGTTTGCACCCGTTCGTTAGGGCGCAGCTACACTGCAAGCGAGGCGATGTGATGCGTAAATGAGTAAAATAATTAATTCCACGAGATGCGAGTTTTTCGAACGTTGAGCAATATTTATGGCATTTCACCACTACAGGGTGCAGTTTTGACAATTAAAACGTTCCGGGACAGTGAACGCCTACAGGCGTGAAAACAATAAAACATCTATTGTGTCTGGAATAGTGTCCCGGAACGTGTTAAACAGCTATGCTTTACTGTCAAATTAGCAATTCTTATTGCAATTTCCAATTTTGCGTGTGTTTTGAAGAAAAACTACCTTAACCAAATATCAGAATGCTATTTTAATGACCATTGGTTAAGGTTTTTTTTCTTCAAAACACACAATCGTAAATTTTCAACCGCTGGTAACGTAACTTTACCACTACTATCGATGAAGAAATTGGGCCTAAAACGGGTTGTTACTTGTATTTTATCGTGGAAACCTTGTGTGTATTGTAAATAGAAACAGTTATTTTCAGTAGTAGAAGCTTTTAGGTCGAGTTTTGTCGCCGCGAGCGGCAGGTACATACATTCGCGCAGATTGAGCTGTCTCACGCACGCTTAGGGTCGCCGCACACGACACACGGACACAGGTGAATTAGAGGGTAGATAATAATATTCCCCCTAGCCGATTTCGACTACGGTGGCCAGTCACAACAACTAACCGACTACGCGGGACATATTAAAGTGCACAAGTGTGTGCGCAAACACAGGTGCACTCTCTATTCCTTTCACTCTCATAGCCCGATGGGACAGCAATCCGTCACGATCGGAGAGAGATCAGGCGCAGGACCATCGGCTTTACGTGCTTTTCGAGACGCGGGGGTGAAACATAATAACTTCCAAACTCCGGGCTACCCTGAGAATTTCTAAACAGAAAAAAAACAGGTATACATTTTTGGCCCGACCCGGGAATCGAACCCGGGACCTCTGGCGCAGCCGTCGTTTTGAAATGCGACCCTCTCACCCCTGCGCCACCGAGGCAGTGTAGAGGGTAGATAAACAAAATAGAAACAGAATAACTATAACGGTAAATGTTTTTTATGTTGTTGAGTGCTAAACATTTAAAAGATTTTTACGTGTTATCGTAGTATATTGGTTGTGGCAATGTGAAGAACTGTATTGTACTGTACGATTTTGGCTACGGTGATTTCAAAAGCTTATGTTATGTTATGATTAGAAAACCAACATCACTCTGCGGGTCGTCAAGTTGGAGTTTAGTCGCAATGTGAATTTTAATTCATTTGTGATTAGAATTCAAACTGGAAAGATAGCGCCCTTCATGAACGAAGGTTTCTGGCCGAAAGGTGTCGTGATCTGGCGGTTCCGCGGAAGTCTACGCGACACCACGAGCAACACGCCCGCGCCCGTGAAATTACGTGTAATTTAAAAGTATCTCAAAAAATATTGTGTCGATTTACTATTTTGTATGTATGTTAGCCTGTAAGGTATTTATTCTATGGGTCTGTATTGCATTGTGTAATCCGCTGCCTGATTTAAATAAATAAATTAAATTAAATTATGTTTCATGAAAGCTCACTCCGTGTGCGGCGAGCCTAAATCAAACTTTGATTAAAGCCGAGCCAATCATCTGAGCTGCGGCGGAAAGATGCTGTTTATGTTTTAAACATGTTGAATTAAGTTGTTTATACGTAGCTTGCGGATGTGATGTTATGTAATTAACATTAAATTCCGCCGTGAACTTAGGATGGGTTTATTATAACCTCATAAGTTATTACAAAATGACCAAGAAACTATTAAATACAGTTTGACTAACTAGCTATTACAGCATTGTTTCTATAGGTATAGTATTAAGTGATTTCTTGACTTTAATGGAAATTGTTTTAAATACTTAATATAATAATGACACAACTGCCTCCCGGTCCGGTGAGGTCCCGGGTTCGATTCCCGGGTCGGTCCAAAAATATATACCTGGGTTTTTCTGTTCAGATTCAGAGATCAGAGAATTCTCAGGGAAGCCCGGAGTTTGGAAGTTGGCGGTGCTACACCCCCGTGCCTCGGAAAGCACGTTAAGCCGTTGGTCCTGCGCCTGATCTCTCTCCGGTCGTGTCAGATTGCTGTCCCATCGGGCTATGAGAGTGAACGGAATAGGGAGTGCACCTGTGTTTGCGCACACACTTGTGCACTATAATATGTCCCGCGCAGTCGGTTAGTCGTTGTGACTGGCCACCGTAGTCGAAATCGTTATAAATCGTTTGATTGTACGTAAGGAAAATTTGCATGCTATTGTTTGGCTGAATGCACTGAACTTATTTTATTTTAACCACTTTGACACGTACTGTGTTCTTGCAAATAAAGGATGATGATATCATTATGTCTTTATTTATACTTTATGTAGTATGTATAATAATAATAAGGGCTATAAAATTTTGCCACAGACCTGCCTTTAGTGCTTGTCCCACTAAAAACCAATCGGAAGTCTAAATACCTCCCCTCCACAACCCCCACACCCCTCACTTAGTCCCCCCCTCCCTCCGCAGGTGCGCGCTATGATTAATAGTATTTGCCAGCATTAATCTGGATGGCTTAGTGCTGGAGATAGGTCGTGAGTTTGATTCCCGAGGTGCTGTTTGAAGTGAAGCGAGGAAATGTTTTTCAGGATTAGCTTTGAGTTTGTTTAATCGTAGTAAACAATAATTTAATGTTTCAAAAAACAGCCTATTTTCTTTCTTCATAAACTTATGGGGCATTACCATCAGAATCATTAAAAGGTAAACTCCTGCCAACTCCTGATAGAGTCATGTCTATCTTTCTTGCACTTTCCGATAAAGCGGCGCGTTGTATATGCCTATGCTGCTATGTATGTTGTAATTGCTGTGTTTTTGCATGCTGGCATGAGACATTTATTTTTATTTTTTTATTTTATTTTATTTTACTTTTAATGGAAGACCAACAGCTTCATAAAACACAGTATAGTAAAACAAATGTAGTAACATTAAAGCCAATTAGAGGTCCTCACCGATTGAAACAATGTAGGATCACAAATAATTGAGCACAAGTACATTAAAACACACGACCAAGACAGAAAGAACAATGGTGGGATAAATCAAAGTACTAAAACATAATCAAAATCAAATTACTGGAGCAAATGTTCATTAAGTAATCGCTTAGCTTTAGCTATACTCGTAGCGAATAAGTCAATATCAATAATTTTGGATAAGTTATTTAAATTCCTGCTAGCACGCAAAACAAACGAGTTCTGGCGATAATTAGTAGAGGCTAATGGAACGTAAAGAGGAGGGTTAAATCTGAGCTGTGTAGCTGGAACATTTAACATAATCCTAGATAACAGATCTGGAGAATTTAGGAGTGAAACTGCTCCAGTATGAAAATACTGGATCCGTAAAAAACATTTATCTAGTTTTAGTGGGTCACTCCAAACGGGATGTTCGTGAATATTAGCACTTAAACGCATTCTGCAGAAAAAAGTACCTGCAAAGAACGGGATGTCGCCGTAGGAAATGGCCCTTTTTTACGGGGTCTTCTTACTTCATTGATTTAAGTACAAAACAATGATGTTTGCTACTTATCAATGAAATATCCGCAGCTAGGCGCCCCGATGCGGCGCGGTCTTCACCCAAATCTGCTGCAAACATCGCTCCTCAGTTTATCGGGTGCGGGCCGTAGCGATAGCAGAATAAGCAGCCGTAGACCAATGAGTTGTTTTACAACGTAGAGAACTACGCCAAGCAAAAAAAAACCGGTTAAGTGCGTGTCGGACCCGCGCACTGAGGGTTCCGTGCCACCCTTAACTGAATTCAGGGTCCACTTACTTTCACTTAACGAAAACATCACAATATATTGCGACAGCAAAAATAACTTAGTTTTTCATAGTGTTTGTATGAAAGACAAAGTTATATTTGCGGTTGATAAAAATGTGCAATATCTCAAAAACTACTGGTTCGATCTCCTTCAAACCAATTTTCGTTGCAAGTTTTTGTTGAGATCTACATCATATATTTTTTTCAAAATTTTCACTTTCTTAGTTCAAAAGTTAGAGGGGGGGGGACGCCCATTTTACCACTTTGGAAGCGTCTATATCTCAAACCTTACACTTTTAGAAAAAATGGTTTTTGAAACCTCAACATCATTTTAAAAGACCTATCCAACGACACCCTACACGCATAGGTTTGAGTAAAAAAAAATTTTTAGGTTTTAGTTTCATGTATGGGAGCCCCCCCTTAAATATTATTTTTCTTACTTTTTGTATCTGAATCGGAAAGCGGTGAACAAAATACACCTACCTTCCAAGTTTCAGCTATGTGATGCTTATAGTTTCAGAATAAAGTGGCTGTGACATACGGACGGACAGACAGACAGACAGACAGACAGACAGACAGACAGACAGACAGACAGACAGACAGACAGACAGACAGACAGACTTGACGAAACTATAAGGGTTCCGTTTTTTGCCATTCGGCTACGGAACCCTAAAAAGTGTCGCAAACACGATGACAATATTGTTGCGTATTTCTCGAAATTCGAATTGCGAATGTAAAACCGTTTGTGAGTTGATGACGTGGCGTCAATTCATGTGGCACGAGCTTTGTTCGTGATGTCAGTTCCATACGCTATTGAATAGTAGTTCAATGCCGTAGCCAAAGTAACATGACTTTGTCACGAAATTATAACATATTTTTTAGCTTTAATGGTAAAAGTGACCCTTGTTAATGGTCGCCATCTTCCTGGTGTTTTTCAAAGATTACTATTATAATATGTACAGAATTTAGTAAAATAAAGACTTTATATTTTTTGTTTCCCTTCAAAATTTATGTATACTTGTCTTTTGGCACACCCTATACTTTACAATATTCAGAATCCTCAGACTGAGGAGACTATAACAAATATTTATAAATATTATTTATTTACTTACTTACTGGTTTTTTTTTGTTGATTTATGTACCTTCATATCATTCATTAAGTGAAGCAATAGGCTTTGATATATTTTATATCAAATTAAGATAATTAAATTAAGATAATCATATTAAGATAATACATAAACAGAGGATGCACGAATAAGATTTGGCTACAGATGAAAACCACAATTTTATTCGACCAAACAGCGTTTTCTTTTTCTGCTATCACTCCTACCCGCATGTCCGTGCCCGCCTGCGTTTATCATACAATTACGAACGATGCGACGCCGCTGCGGCACCGCTGCGGGCTCTGATTGTGGCCATCGGATGCCTTGTCAACAACGCTGCTTCTTTGATTATTGGGCTGTTGCTTTAACAGGCCTACTACGAAAAACGAAATCCGTCAATACGATCATCGTTTTGCGGATCCGGATTCCATACTAAAATTGTTTCAGATCCGAAAAACGATAATCGCAATGTCGGATTTCGTTTTTTGTAGTAGACCTACTGTTACTATTGGTTTCACTCGACCTTGTAGGCGCTTTTCAGCAGCTTCTTGCATTATTACTCCGCTTTTATTGGTCGTTGGGTGATTTTAGCCCCGCTATACTCGAGTAGTCGCCCCACACAAACTTGGCGGCGCACTGCAGCAGACGAGGCGAAGAGAATAGGCAAGACGTGGAGTGAAATCAAGCGCCAAGCTCAAGACCGAACGCGATGGAGGACTGTTGTGGACGCCCTCTGCCCCATCTAGGGGACATAGGACCATAAGTTAAGTCATAATCGAATGGTGGTCAAAATTACGTGGCATCAATATTTTTGACCTATTTCTGACAGGTTTTCCGCGCTCGATACTTATAGTTTTTACATCGTTTTGCACTGAGTCGTTTGCAAAATCGCAGCCACTGACAAACAGACAGCCAAGGAGGTGGGGAGGGGGGACCTGCGGCCTGGACTATCACTTCTAAACAGCTGTTTTAGCCCTACTTGATTAATGGACTGCTTTTTTTGGAATTTGAACTAGTAGATTCAACCAATCACTCTTCCATGTCATAAATATGGAAGTATAGATTAGTGTCTTGACGTCGCGACGACGCGTTTGGTGTATTGGTTAGCACTCGGTCGTCGCGGGTTCGAACACTGGGTTCGAATCCCGCAAGGGGCAAATGTTTGTGTGATGAACACGAACATTTGTACGTAAGTCATGGATGTTATATGTATGTAATCAGTCAGGTATCAAACGAATGCCGAGAGTCGCATAACAATGGAATTTTTATTGTGTCTCGTTTACACATACTTGACGAGTTAAGTATTTATGAGAGACGCCCTCGTCATTATCGTTGTCTGGTACTTCGTAACACAAGGAAGAAAATCCCTTCCACGAAACCAGACAATTGGTGTGTTGTCTGGCGCAAATTTATTTATACTTTATCTTTGATTAAAGTAAAATAGCGGAAGATAGGTGTCGCACCACTCGAAAGTGGACCGCTAAAATCAGGCCCCCGTCGCCTAATTTCCATTGGATTGCGTGTGCGGGTGACATTTATAAGACGTGTGACGTAAGGAATGTGTAGTGCCATTTTTTAGCTGACAATTAGTATGACATACCGTATCTTCCGCCAAAGTATTTTATATTTATTGATTAGTGTTGTGACGTCATTTTAGACCGATTCACAAGTATGATCCAGCCAGCTTAAAGTCATAACATAGAGTCTGTGCGGAAAGAGAACCATCGTGGGATCATTTTGGATTTAGTGTTTATTTAGGTATTTATTATGGGTTTGCTCTTGACTCCAGACCAAGCCAAGTGCGACTAAGACGGAATCGAAGGTGGAACGAGCTCCCTTTTTTTATTTATATTTATCTTGCTTTATCTTTTTCCGACTTGTAATTATAATATTACATTAATTATCCCATGAAGTTTTAATTTCATGCACTGTAAATGATTTGCATGCTATTTTATAAGAGAAACATGAGCACCTTTTTTGTATGTAATTAAAAAAATTATACCATGTTTTGAGCAAATAAACGATTATTATTTATTATTATTATTATTACAAGAAAACAACACTCGAATATCAAGTTGTTAGCCTATTTCACTGTACCCAGAGTTTTCCGCCAACATCCAAATGACCATAAACTAAAATAGAAACGTTTGACGATCGCCATAGCAACCGCCAACCATAGACCACAGAGCAGCTGCGCACACAGCGCGTGCGCGAACATCTGGCCGTCTGTTTGTCTGTTACGACAATGTAAAACAATAACATTGTAGTTTCGCGGGGAAAATAGGTGCTTGAGACAAGAAACTGTAATGATTTCAATTAAAAGTTCTGTAGGCTAGACAGTAAACGCCTACGGCGCCGTGAAAACTAGGTGTGAAAACAATAAAACATGTATTGTGTTAACTGTCCCGGAACGTGTTAAGTAACTCGTTTTTTTTTCTTTTTGGTTTATATACCACCAATTTTGATCAATAAACTATTTACTTTACATTTTCGACATCATCCAGTCAATTATTAAATTCCATCCCCATTAAAAAAAATCCCGTCGTAAACAAAAAAAAACAGCAGAACCTATTTATATGAAACATGGCTAAGAACAGTTGGGATAAAATTATCTTTGACACAAAAATACTAAATGAAAATCGGATCATCCGTTTAGGTGCTACAATACCACAAACAGATATACAGATACACAGATAACACCTCTTCTGAGTTTTGATTTTGAAACTGGGCTTATATTTTATCCCTAAACCCTGCCTAAGCACTTCGATAAGACTAATAGATTTATTATGTTTGCTTGATCAATTTGCTTACGCTATAATTTATCCTTCATATAAAATTGTAAAAGTTTTCGTTCGAAAAGCGCTAAAAAACATAAGTACGGAATTATAAATAAAACCGCAACAAAATAAAGATGCGTGGGAGATACCTACTTACAATACATGTAAAAACTTTGGGAAACGCTGTTCTAACGGGGACATATCGTTATTTAGCGTTCGATATCGGCATTTCCCGAAACATGAACACCTGTACAGTGCACACATGTGGCTTTGTGCGTTATGGCAGCGAATGACAGTTATGTATGAGGTTGACAGTAACAGCCTTAAGGGCTTTGGCGTAAGGCCATTATTTAATGCTACTTTTCGTAAAGAGGTACAAACGTAGAACAAAGATACAGTACACAGTTGCTTACCCCCTTATTTCCAAAAATATAGCAAAAGGAGCCCTATTTTTGAATCACTCGCTTCGAGATGGCGAGTGATTTTCGTTAGAAAATGAGTTATTTTCCTCGACTTTTAATTCGTATTCGAACGACTTTTAATTCGTATTCGAACGAAAATCACTCGCCATCTTGAAGCGAGTGATTCAAAAATAGGGCCCCAGGCCAATGAAAAAGTATATGTACTTACCTCAAATTAAATGCTGTCATAATGACAAACCTTTCAAATTGGTCTATTTTTACCTTAGTTAGATAGTACTTTGCCCGATTCTGAGTTTATAGAGTTTGTGATACCTATAGTAGGTTGTATTTATTGCTAGGTAACTATTTACTAGTTTTTAGTTTATATTTAGCTTTGAATAGAATTAGAATATACTTCAACTTAAATATGCACTCAGTACTCATGAAATGTATTAAATTGACACATCTAATTCGGTATGCTTTTGTTGTGCGCTTGGACATGGAACTGGATAATTTCTTCCTGATTTACGAAACTCCAACAGTTATAAAACTTCAATATTTTTTTCCTTCTTAGCGCAAAATAATTCGGTGTCTACTCTTGCATTTCTAACAAACCTATTAAAAAAGTTATATTCTAATATTTTTCCACCCCTATTTCATCCTAACACGCGCTATCTCCCTTTAGGTGAGCGTCAACAGCCCGCAGCGAACCGCCCGCATGCGGGGCGCGGGCTGCGAATACAGTATTGTTTTGCGGTCGACACAGATGGGGGATTTGAATTAATTTAGGTGGTTACGAATAAAAACTTGCTACAATAAAAAGTAAAAAAACATTTAGTAATGAAATCTAGGAGGTAGAACTAAAAATATTAATAGATTTTTGTCCTAAGTAGAATACAACTGAAAATACTTAATACAAACATTAGAAGTATAATAATTAATACACTTTACTTTTATGTTGGAACAGGCCAACTCACATAATGGAAATGGGTATTTTTTTACCCTGGACCATTTCGACTAAAAAAATAATTATTATAAAAGCAATAAAAATAGGACGATGAAATTCGGAAAGCGTTTTTGTGATGAATTTCTATCGAGGACTACTGTATTTAAATATAATGATGAAATTCGAAAAGCGTTTTTGTGATGAATTTCTATTAAGGACTACTGTAGGCTTACGTAACTAGGTACTCAAAATGCGTATAAATATACATATCAATTATAATTGTGGTTACAAAGCCTAAGTAATCTTGGTAAAGGAAAAGAGAAAACTAATAGAAACAATTGAGAAGAGGGGGAGAATGCTGGGACACTTGATACGACACGACAGTTTCATCAGAACGATAATAGAGGGAAGAATAGAAGGAAAAAGGAAAAGAGGAAGACCAAGAATAAGCTATATGCATCAAATAAAGCAAAAGTTGAATGTTGCGTTGTATCAAGAGGTCAAGAGAATGGCGGAAGAGCGTAAAGAATGGAAAAAACTCCACCGACAAGAGCTTGGCTCTTAAATTAGATGATGAAAGCCTAAGTACCTTTACCATTAAATCTAAAAATTAACAAAGAAACCTCACAAGCAAATCGCACATAAAAAAGGGTCACAAATATTCCTCGGGGCGTAATAACAACATTCAATAAACTTTACAATATCAAGTATTCCGGCGCGCGTCATATTGGCGCCAACATCTGACGGCGCCAGGTGCCGCCAAAACTAATAACTTTTTATTTATTCCCAAAAGGCACAGAGTGGCCAGGATTTTCTTATACTTTTTTTTCGTTTTTCGAAAAAGAAAAAGTTTGGTTGTGGAGTCATTTGCACGACGAAGTTTGGTTATGAAATTTTAAATTGCGAATCTTGTAGATATTTAATTTAGTTCAAGACAAGCAGTGTAATGAAAAGTTTAGAAGAGATTTTTGTTGTTGCTTTTTTAGTTTTAACACAATGAAAATTTTGATCTTTGTGTTCAAAAGGACCACAGTAGAAAGGTCTACTTTTGTGTACTAAAACTAACGGAGTTAGTAAGTACATTATATTATATACGCGCGAAAGTGCATCAGTTACAACACAATTAATTTCGTTACAAACTTAATGGTACATACTTAGAATGCAGCCGATAAGTACATAAGTATGAAATAAGTTTAACATACTGTAAATGAAAGTGTTGTCTTTATTTATCATTGTAAATCTAACTAAATGCATTTACTAAATTGTAAAGAAAGACATGGGTAAGTACTTTTTAACTCGTCAAGTATGTGTAAACGAGACACAATAAAAATTCCATTGTTATGCGACTCTCGGCATTCGTTTGATACCTGACTGATTAAGTATCAATTCGCCATCATTGAATTTCTAAATAGGTAGTTAGGTAGGTAATCATTGAAATAGATGGTCATCAAAGTTATACCTACCCGCATTTTAAAAACGGTGTGTGGTTTATTACTACGCTCGCATCATTAATCTTAATTTCAACATTACTATTATGACAAAAACAATTCATTTGTTTTTGTAAACTAAACTAAACTTTAATTGATAATTTTAATCACGCCTGTCAAAATTGACGCTGCATTTCTCAAGCCTGCCTGTTAAGTTCACAACTGAAAATCATATTAATCGCACACGATAAATTAATTTCATAACTCACCTCCCGTTTTTGACAACTGACGACTAGCAGCTTCCCTCGGACGCTTCCCAATCTTCTCTCAAACAAATAAATCACAAAACAAACCGAACCATAAACTTAAACCTTGTAGTAACTAACCCTTATTGCAATAAAAAATAAAAATATTTTTAATCTACGCGGATGTCACGGTGACGTGAAAATTGGCGGGAACGCGTGCGTTCCGTTTAGCGCGCGCCGGCTGACTGGGCTCGCTTGGGCAGAAAACCCCTGTGTAAACAGACAGGGCTGGGCGGCGAATGTTTCGCTTGTTTTGCCGAGGGGGCGGGATCGCGATCTTTTTTCACGTTTTCCTTGCAGATTTTTGAGTAGTTAGTGATTTTTGATAGTTTTGCATGCGGGCGCCTGTGATTTCTGATGTTGACGAATTTTTAGGATTTTAGAGTTTGATTCTTTCAAATTGACTTGTATCTGAGGTGAAATGGAGGAATAAAATAATTTCTGCTAAGCTGCCAGAGTACTTTAGCGATAACCACCTAACTTTTATTGTTGCAATTGTGTATGTTGTAGTATGTGCGCAATAAAGATTTATTTGATATCTCTACTCAACTTAAAAAGAATACTAGCGCTTATTCTAATGTTCTTCAATTAGGAGCCTCGCTTTAAAATTAACTTTTTAATTACAACCAGACCAAAAACAATGTATAGAAAGTAGGCACCTAAGTATATAAACCTATCGCGACCGTCTGCAAAGAAACCACAGTATTACGGGCCTCAGCTGTGCCTTGAGCAAACGGTCACAGCTGCAACACCTGTGTCGTCTAGTGATGTGACGAGATGGAAATAATATCGAATCGATTAACCAAAATCTTTCAAATCACAAAAGTCATTTATATATATCACCACACCACTGCTTCGGGACAATTGTGGGCTAGTGCTAATAAGAAGCAGCGCAACAAACTCAGTCACTATTTTATTTTAATAAATGAGGAAATGGAACACTTAAACAAACGTCGTACCGTTATGGCGGTTTAGCTGATTGGCTGAAAAATTCATAAATACATCGACGAAACATTCTCACAAACTTTTTAAAACTACTTGAGATTTTCTTATCGAACGTTCATTTTACGATAAGAGGATCATTATGCTGAAATCATACTCTAATAAGTAGTACAATAATTATTTCGTCAAATAGATTTACATGAATTATATTCTTTCGCTATTTACTGAAGAAGTAAATTGAAGTTTGTGAGCCGAGCCGAGTCATTTATTTATAAATTTATTTTTACTTTGTAGCACAACCACAATGTTTACAATAGATGGACTTAACGCCATATGGCTTTCTCTACCAGTCATACCTTTATATTAAGAAGAAATTATTGTGGTCTTTCAAACAAGACCCAGTACATTAGTAGTTACAAAAAATAGAATACAGAAACCTAAAGTTAGTGACAACCTCGGTCACGATTCGTCTTCGTGCGTCTATATTGTCGATGGAATCGGATGCGATTCACGTCCCTATAGCATAACGATCGACGAGAAAGGGGCTCAAATTGGTTCATACCTATCGGTAACGGGCTGTGTAGACGTTGATTTATTAAAGAAACGTCGCCGAAACAACAAAATTTGAAACATGTAGGTAACTGTGTAAAAAACCATTGAAAATACTAAATTGAGACTAAGATTAAGTATGCACAGACAGAGAGAGTTAAACCTTTGAATTGTAAATAATAATAAATAAGTTATCCAAAACAAAATTACGTACTCAATGGCGAAATTTACGACACCTTTTACCCAACTGTTGTACTGATTTTGATAATAAATAAATATAAATAAGCGCTGACAACACACTATTGGTGACTGGTTTCGTAAGGTATTTTTTTCTTCCTTGTGTTTTGAAGTACCAGACTACGATTATGACTTAGGTTCTGATCGATCACACAAACATTTGCCTCTTGCGGGATTCGAACCCGTGTGTCAGGAAGGAGTGCTAGCTAACCACGACATCAAACGTGTCGTCATTTTGGGGCGCAGGTAAAATATACATATAGATACTAATAACGGGAAGCAGCGAGTTATTCACAACACAAATGTCATTCGACTATTACCTCCGTGAAAATTCGGCAAAACACGGTCATGTTCATTTTTGAAATAAAGAAATTTTACTTATTTATTTAGGTAATATACTTACAGTCCACAGGCTCTGATATTATTATTAAACTTAGTTTTAATGCTGTGAAATCGAAATTTACATTATCTCTCTGGTAACGACGGGGCCGACCACACTTTACCTTAATTGTAAGGCAACGTTAGATTAGCCATCAGTCTGGGCTCTCGCGTCAGTCTGGTCCATCAGTCTATAGGTAAGACCTCGCCTGCGGGGCTCAAGGGCGCGGGGGGAGGCGAGAGCGGGGGCGGGGTGCGTGAGAGGTGCAGGCGGCACAGATACACCATGCATGCATATACGCACAATACCTATACTTAGTTAGAATGATCGTGTTAACCTACACGGTCTGACAGACTGATGAATATTAAAAAGTGAAAATTGGTCCTCATTCTGGAGTCAGTCCAGATTGATGGACTGGACTGATCAGCAAACTAAGAAGTAGGTAGCTGATCTCTTTTGAGATTGGCGCTATCGCCAAAATTCAGCACCTACGAGTAATATTATTATAGCTACACTACCAACAAGCCTGTTCAAAGCAGGATTTCGTCTATGGCACGTGGCGATTGTCTGTGGCACCTGCGCAAACGCACAGTGTGCACAGGTGTCTATGCCTCGCGCCGCGTCTGGTTCTTGTTTGTCTATGGTAACTGTGCCAGAAAGAATTGTGTTTTGGTGTTTTGTATGGAACTAAGAGTGACGTATTTTATTTGTCAGACGCTAAGCGCCGAATAAGTAATAAAAGGTATTGTTATCGAAGTAAATAATAAGTAAGTAGGTACTTAGCTGTTGTTTTTTGATAATTAATTAAAACGTAATTTACTAGATTCTACTCACCACTTCAGTCTTCAGTAGACTGTTTATTTAGTGCTTATAAGAGGTTGAGTTATCGTAGTATATTCACTACTTACAATTATATTGTCAAATATGATTAATGGCCTTTTTAAATCAACATAGCCACAAATGGTTGGACGCCGTTGTTAGTGCTTAAATATTTTATAAGATGAGCTTCTATATTGTTTTATACAGACATATTGTTTGTTAATGTATCGTGAGTCGTGACTGAAATCAATTCAGCCTATAGGTTATAGTTTTTGACACGAAGTACTTTCTCGCCCATAAGAGCCATCATTCGTTCATCAATGTCATGGAATAAAACTTAACTTGAAAATCAAAGCCAATCGAAGATCTCGGGTCACATAAACGAAGGCTACATATACCAAAAATTTCAAAAATTTAACCACCTTCAAAAAACTGAGTGAAAACTCTAAACTTTAAAATTAATTATTGGTATGTATGTAGGTATATGCTATTATTTTGTAAATTATTAATATATCTTGTTGCTGCTTGTAAACAATAATTTATCTTGAAAATATTCGTAAATCATGTTTTATTTAATGTGTTGTATTCGTATAAACTTCAAAAAACAAGTATCTTACTGCGTTTTTAATTAAAAATCAACAAAAATCTCTTGCACCTAATACAATCTTTCTGCATAACCTCAAGGTATGACTGAAAGAGAATGCTTTTAGCATTAAGTCCACCATTTGTACATTGTTTTTAGTGCAATAAAATAGTTAGATACGGGATTGCTACCATGTACCTTATTATTTATGAGCTTCCGATATTTCGGCACTGTTGCAAGCGCCATGATCACGGAGTAACTAAGTAAGTAAGGTACATGGTAGCAATCCCGTATCTAACTATTCTAATGTTAGTGACCATGAAAGTTTAAAACAATATAGTGCAATAAAGTTTTTAAATAAAAAATTAAAACTCAAAGTCAAAGGGAGATACGGTACTTTTGTACTACTACTACATTTCACTTGAAGTAGTTAGTACTAGTTAGTAACTGCCTCGGTGGCGCAGCGGTTAGAGGGTCGCATTTTAAAGCGACGGCTGCGCTAGAGGTCCCGGGTTCCCGGGTCGGGCCAAAAATATGAACCTGGGTTTTTCTGTTCAGAAATTCTCAGGGTAGCCCGGAGTTTGGAAGTTGGCGGTGTTTCACCCCCGTGCCTCGGAAAGCACGTAAAGCCGTTGGTCCTGCGCCTGATCTCTCTCCGGTCGTGTCAGGTTGCTGTTCCATCCCATCGGGCTATGAGAGTAAAAGGAATAGAGAGTGCACCTGTGTTTGCGCACACACTTGTGCACTATAATATTTCCCGCGCAGTCGGTTAGTCGTTGTGACTGGCCACCGAAGTCGAAATCGGCTAGGGGGACTATTATTACTAGTTAGTAGTAGAGTAGGACTACCTTAGTAGGCACTCACCCGATATACGAAGTTAGTACGCTTTCTTCCCCGACAAGTTGAGTTTTTCAAACAATTTATAATCATCATCCCTTACTTATATTATTCATCATACTGCAACCCTATTTGCGGGTACTTAGTTCGCATCCGTCGCAGGCAATCAAAAAATAGTTCGGCCTATCCCCGCAAGATGGCGTCGCGTCGTTAGCGGCACATGCGAGCGGCGGCCGATGCGCGTAAATGGCATTGGCTGGAATTCTAGAATATGTTCCACCACACTAAGCATAATAACGATACAAGAATAATTTTGTTTTGCAGTGATACTCGTACATTTTCGACCAGTGAAAAAAGAAAGTTAAAAACCGATTGAAACGTTTTGGTTAGAGCAGGACAGTTTTACTAATTTATAAAAGTTACAAGATAGATAATTCACGGCACGGGAAATGAAATACATACGAGTACCTACTAACGCATGCGAAGTTGGAGGAAACCGTTTGTATTAAATGTGTGTTAAATAAAATATACATAGATACTGCCATTGCCTTCCTCTTGCTTGCCGAGAGATAGATGCGTAGCACTAGCACCCCTGCTTAGATGCATCTACACAACCTCTTGTCTAGCTGTTTTGATTCTAGCTAGACTAACAACAACTTTTCGTCATCTTTATTCATTCGTCGTAATAAAAAACAAACGTCACGTCCGAGCGCGGGTTGGCGGGAAAAAATGCAAATGGCGCGCGTGACGTCACGTCGGTGGCGCCGCCTGGCGGACGCTGATTCCGTTTTAATTGTCGTGCGTGGGTGGTGTATGTAGTTAGATTGTGGTAAAATAGAAGTTATGGTTCACGTATGATTGCTCGCAGTGAACACTTACTGTTATATAGGTACTATTTATAAGTGTTAAGGGAACATTACAATGAGGGAATACAATGGAAATGATAGATTAATGTTTCGAATATTTAGCAATAATTTCAATTAATCATGGCAAATACTAGTTACGAATCAATGAATAAGAGTGCTTTAAAAGGGGGACTAAGAAATTAAATGTTAAATATTTAATAACTTGTGTATCTACTTACTCCTCTTCTCCTAACAAAGCTTAACTGCGGCATGCCCGATGTATTGTAATATTAAGATTAAATGGCAAACTTGATTTTTCATCTCTCTATCATGACAATTACACACCATAAAAGCTATATTCTGGACCTCACGCGACAGTGGCGCCATCTAGTGAGCACGAATCGGTAGCCCTCATTGTTATCAGGGTGAAGAACCCTTAGAGATATCGGAAATTTAATGCCTATAGTCATCTTTTCACAAGTTATCATATCAATAATCAACAAGTCAGTCCCAGACGCGACTAGAATAAAGCCCGAAGTTTGAGGCAACGCAATAATTAGGTTTGAATATTAATTAAACTTGGCCAGCATAAAATTGACTCGCAGTTAATCAGATACCGCTCTTTGTGTTTAAAATGGCTGCTGTGTAGCGGATACTTTTGACTTTTTTAGTTTTATGAAGTAACACAGGTACTTACTTAATGTTTTTGTTAACTGTTAGTAAATGTTTAGGTACCTTTGACCTTCTTACTTAAAATAAGTTAGTTATTCTCGAGATTTATCTCGGGAATAAAATTGTCTTCGTTTTGGGCGTGCTTGAATTCCTCGCTAGTCGCTACACTCAGATCAGAATTATTTAAATTACCACCTCTGCTAACGCTCGGGAATACCTAAACCTAACAACTTCCTTGCTTCCCTCGGGAGTCAAAATATAATCCTTTCGTTTCACTCGTGAATTCAAGACACTACTTTATTCCCGTAGTGAATAATCTACTGTTTTATGCATTCAAAAATGTTGTTTTCTTACATATGTCCGGCAAAACTTAAAGACTTGTTGGTAAACAAATAACAACACGGTTTATATGTCAGGCCAGTTTATAACGTGACCTTTAGTGCACACAGTCGTAAAGAAATATACAATACTAGCTTTTGCCCGCGACTTCGTCCGCGTGGAATAGTGACTTCTTTCTCCCGTTTATTACACATTTACCACTATATCTTTGCTCCTATTGGTCGTAACGTGATGTTATATAGCCTATAGCCTTCCTCGATAACTGGACTATCCAACACAAAAAGAATTATTCAATTCGAACCAGTAGTTTCGGAGATTAGCGCGTTCAAACAAACAAGCAAACAAACTCTTCAGCTGTATAATATTAGTATAGATTTGTTCCAGACAATGAGGTACTTAATCCTCAGCGCGTTCCTCCCCCAATTCCTCTGTCAGTTCGTGGCAGACATGAGCATGAAGCCCGACGTAACCTTCGGAGATCACAACGACAGATTCGACCTGTCATCTCTCGTTCAATCAGTGAACCGCAACTTCGACAGGTTTGGACGCGGAGATGATGAGAATGACGAAGGCCCTTCCCGGAGGCAAGGCCAGATCCTCATAAACGGACAATCAGGTGACTTCAGGTGAACGCACATTTATCAGAGCTGAACGCGACGAACGAATCGAAGTCAAGGAGGCCTCGCACACATATCCGTACCAGACGAAACGACCTCGTGGAAGAAATCAATTTTGTCTCATGAAATAGCGCTATAAGTGACAGCTAAAGGTGGGAGTGAGTAATATGTTACACTGAACATCCCGGCGAGTCGACCGCGTAATCCACGCCGAATCTGATGACGTCATCCGAATTCGTCTAGGATTTCTGGGGTTCTTCCAGATTCGGACGATTCGACGAGGAGAAGTGTGCGAGGTTTCATGAGATTTTACATAAAGAATATAAAGATTCGTTTCTTTCGACGCGTTCGGCTCTGATAACTGTGCGTTCACCTTTCAGCTACCGAACAGAACCGCAAGATGACGCAGGCATCACCCCAGAAGAGCACAAGCGGAAAGTCAACGATTTCTACGCTAAAAACACTAAACTTGCGAAGGAATTAGTGGACCGTCTTCATGACAATATTAAGGCGATGAGGAACAGCGGTTTCCCGTACGCGTATCGAAGATCCATCAGCCAGTCACGGCCTGATCCGGAGCAGGAGGTTTTAATGCACTACGCAGTGCCGGTCGAGCTGACTATACAAGGGTATATGCAGGCACCTCTGGTGCAATGAGAATAAATTAGTTATAATTTTGCGGATGTTTATTTTACCTGTATTTTTAATGTCTCTATGTACCATTGAACTACTATTACTAGGTTAGGGAACTGACACCACGAACAAATTTCTTGCGCCATGAAATTCTAGGAATACGTCACAATCTTGTCATCAAGTTGAGACCATAAAATTAATTTCCAGAGTTGAGTGAGACACATTTTTTGCTTGGCATAGCTTCTCTATACGTAGTTAACAACACCGCTATGTACTGTATTTGTTCTGAACTACTTACTGAGTACTCCAAAAAACGGTCATGCAAACATTTAAAGCTTAACTAAATATAACAAAAGTGTGAGGACATGGTAAATACTTGTAAAAATACAATCTGTGTAAAATTTCTTCATGTTTTAATAGCTATAGTTATATTGTCTGAAATACCAATTTAGTATCACTGTGATGTCAGTCACTATTTATACGAGTCAGTACGACGTCCATACATTTTAACTGTTACCGGTTTTAATGTAATGAATAAGCCTCAATCTCACTGAAAGGAAACCCCGCCTCTTCTGTACCTGTACTCGTAGTACGCTAATAAGTCATTACTTAGGTACTTAAAGCAAAGAGAAAATAAAATACTACTAAAACTTATAGTATTTGCGTACTACCAACATTGACTAATCTCAATGTTTGAGGTTTATGCAATTCGTTCCATGATGTTAAACAACCTACCTACTAATTACTAAGTATTGGAACTATGGTCAGAAGAAACATAGCGACATGCCTAGGCCTTGTGTACGAATGCAGCTATCAAAGTCATCCCACCAAAGTTTTACGACTCGAAAACTAACTATCCTCATGATTGCCTTCCAAAAACCATGACAGAGTCATCATAATAAATCTATATCCACGGGGCATTTTTAATTAATATAAAATCGAAATAATTACATCACATTTCCAATAACACGGTCAATTAAAGTCGCCTATTATTATTTAACACGAGCCAATCGACTTGTCCACCTCACTTTTCACATAACCGTTCAGTGTAGAACGGCGGAAAACTATGTGGGCAAGCTAAAACAAAAATCTTCCATCTTCCGTTAACATGGCTCCAAAATTATCACTAGTTATCATTCTCCTCACTGCAGTTACTGCTACTCTACAAAGAAGACTCGTAAGTGACGAAGACACTTATATTTATAACAACGATGATGCACTCCGGAATATACTGGCGCATCTCAAGACTCACGCATACAAACCCGAATCCAGGTCACATTCGGGGAAACACACGAGCGAACCATCCAGCCTCCTTAACATCAAAACTCTCAACTTGATCCTTAAATCCAACGACGCTAAGAAAAGTCAGAGATCAGGCGATTTAACAGAAGACCGAATTTGCCCATACAACAATGCTTTCTGTTCCGGAGGCCGTGACGACCCAAGTGAAGCACAGCAAATACTGAACGAGTTAGAAAATGAACTGGATAAAGATCCGCTAAGGTGCGCCGAAAGGTGTGCTAAGACTGGACGATGCGGCTGCAAAGGCATTCAGAGAACTGATGATCGGGACCAGGACCAAGACAATCAACTGCGATGCCGAAACGGTAGATGCGGGAGGCAAAGAAACGATAATGTTTTCCGAACAGACGATAGAAACGACGACGAACAGAACGCGCTACGCTGCAAGTTCGGTAGATGCGGAAGACCAAATAGCGCTGCGAATCTGAGGGCTCAGCTCGAAAGCGTTGGAAAGAAATACCGGATCAACGATGATCTAGACGCAATCGTTGTAGATATCTCCAATCCCACAGATCTTTTGAACTTGAACGGCCAATCAAAGAGTCGAAACCAAAATTTCGACATGGATTATTACGGCGGCGGCGATGAAAGAACTGCGAACGATAGAGATGATTATGACGATCTGGATGCACTCGTTGTCAACCTCGCCAAAGAGAAAAATGAAGATGAAGATTTAGTTCGTCGGGTTGTGAATGAACTCTTGAACAGAGCCAAACTAAAGCCAAGTGAAGACAGAGATCCGATAAGACCGCACGAACTCGCAGAATTTTTTGAAGTAAAAAAACAGCGGGTTGTCGGTAATGCCCTGAATTTTGTACAGAACAGCAGAGGGGATAAGGATCTGTCTGTCCTATCCAAGGAGCAACAGTATCAGCTGCAGAAAATGAGGGCACAGGTTCAGAGACTTGGTAGTCAGACTGACTTAAGACAATTAGAGAGGAAGGTGCTGGATATAATTCTGGGGGATGGCTTGAAGTCAGAAGTTCTCCCTCATAATGCGAATAACAACAACGTGTACATACCTAGCTGGGTTTACCTCGCGTTGAAAGACGCTAGAGATGATTTGAGAACCAACAAGAGAATGTTTCCTTTAACAAACAAGCAGAAGATAAGGTACAACATCTCTAAGAATGCGCAGAAATCAAGCGCCAGACGAAATGTCAAGGAAGGAGTGACCAGTGACGTCGGTGTGCCATTCCAACTACAGGTGCAAGGGTTAGGCCAAGTCAACCCTTAATTTATTGATTAATTAAATAAGAATACAGCATTTGGTTTTATTCTCTACTACGTGAATTCGTATCGCCGCAACTTACGCCGGCTGCACACGCAAGCTCTGACTGGTTGTAAAGGTGTGTTATTAATAGTAACAAAAGCCTATGTTCCATTCCCCCTTAAATTATTTTTTTTGTATGAAAATTCGTTACTTGGTTGATTTAATTGGATACACCTGCTACCAAGTTACAGAATAAAGTGACTGAATGACGAATCTATAATGGTTCCGTTTTTTGCTATTTGTCTACGGAACCCTAACAAACGCAAAAAAATTACATGCTTCGTAAATGCAAGGCTAACGTCACTTTGACAATGACATTGACAGATGACAGGACATGTTTGGCTCGAGTTTAATTTTTCCGACTTTCCGAGTTTATTTTTCCTGAAAGACAGAATATGCAGAAAAATCCATGGAATTTCACGAATTACTGCGCTATTATTTACTGTTTTACAATAGTTAAACTAGTTCAATAAAAACCGTACAGAATTCGGAATAAGTGGTCTCGAACAGCAACGACAAAGAATATCGATCGAATTGTATCTTGAAGCAGATTTTCCCCTAAAATGGCAAACGAAACCCCGGAAAGTGACTTCTCAATAGAATGCTTTCAAAATTACTCAGCCCCAGAGGTGTTTGTACAAGGTCTGGCGGGAATGGTGGACCAGACTGACGTGGAAACGATAATCAGGGCACAGAAGAATATGTACGTATTTAGGTGCTTATTTTTGGGTTTTTATGCTCACAAGATGAACACTTATTGAATATTTGCGAGCGGAGCGACCGAGCCCTATACAAATCTATCTTTCATGTAGTTTATTAATGATAGTAAATCGTGTTTGCAATTTGCATACCTGTAAGGACTTTCCTTACCAAAAGAATTACTAGTTATTATTTAAAGTATTAACATAATTATATAGGAGCACATAGTTAATTGTAGGTCTGTGTTAGAAGTTAGGACAAACATTTCATTGTACATACTTATAAATCCAATTCTAAAGCCTACATTTTGTTAAGTACCAATCAAAAAGGGAATGAATTGTATGAACTGTACAATATTGTACCTATTTCATGTATAGACATAGGGTTGATATATTGTTACACAACATTACAGGCTTCAAAGGTTTGAGAAAACAACAGAAATGCTGACAAATTGCAACCAATTGTCCGCAAGCAGACTACGGGCCGCATCTGTCGAGTTCAAAAAGCACACACAACTGCTCATGGACATGAGAAAGGATCTAGAGTTCATATTCAAGAAGATAAGAGCAATTAAGACTAAGTTGAGGTAACTTTTATAATATTATTTACCCCAGTCAGCCGCCCAGAGAATGTTAAGTTTTTAATTTTGACAGAAATTGTAGAAAGAATGTCAAACTTCCTGGCTTTGTTTATTTTCCTATACATTTTCTGTCAAAATTAATAACTTCTTTATAGCATTCTCTGGACGGCCCATTTTATTGCTGATAAAATTATGATAAAGAAAGAATTTGACCCCAAAAAATTTTTTTATGGTGTTACAGCACTCAATACCCTGAAGCTTACAAATCAGCTGTAGCTGCATCAATAGCCAATAGAAAACCTCTAGATGAAGAAGAAGAAGACGACTTTAAACCCTCGGAAAGTAGAATAGAGTCAAAAATGGTAGCCACAGTGTCTACAGAAACCCTGAAACCTACAACCAGTGAAGATAAAAAGAAAAAGAAGATTGTCAAACCACCAGTTATTGAGAGTAACAACAATTACAGTCCTCAAGAAAGCACCAGTGCTGCAAACACGGAAATAAAGAAGGAAAATAAAAAAACAAAAAGAAATAGTAGTTCCTCTGAAACAGAAAGCGCTAGCTCTGGTGATGATAGCAGTACTGATACAGGCTGAGTTGTCATAATAATAAATGGTATCATTCCAATTTATTCTGAAGAATGTTTCATGTTGACGCGCCTAATCTAGGAAACATTAACTTACTATTTTAATTATAGTATTATTTTGTTCTAAGATATTAATTCAAGGTTAGTTAAATAAACTAAATATACCAAATTCCTATTGAAAAGGAAGTGTATTCTTTAAATCTTTATCACATTCATTAAAAGACTAATTTATTAGTAAGAATTATTTACAAATACAACTTTTATTTATATTAGGAAGCAATATGCACATTAAAATAATATTGTTACCACTATTATTTATTGTGTTTCTTAACTTACAAAAATACAAATATGCTTACAAACAAATAATTTTTCTCTTACTTTTCATAATTGACAATATTGAGGAATAATCACAATTATTCAAGCAATTTTTTCTGATGAAAACAGCAGTAGTTTCATTACTTAATAATTGGATAAAGATATTCAATATCTCACAACAGCTATTTTACCTTAACAATAACTAAATACTTAAAATACTTTTAAAGTCTACAACTAGCCAGTACCAATAGCATGTTTATCTGTGTGCTTTCTAGCATTCTGCAAGAATGTCTCAATGTCATACTTGTACTCATTCGCTACATCCATCATTAAAGGATCATCGGGGTTTGGATTTGCGAGTAAGGTCTGTAGTGACACAAGAAGAGTCTCAAGAGTGATGGTAGGCAGCCAGCCGCCTTTAGGGGGCATCTTCAACATGTCCATGCAAATACGACCACCTGGAACATAATATAAACTTCTTATATACCATGTGGTTACAATATTGTAATGTTGAGAGGTTTTCAATCAATTAAATATGCAACCAAGAGTTCTTCGAAGGTTTCTGCACCGAAAATTTGAGCTGCGATCTGAAAAATCATCTGTAAACAAAAGAAATACTCATAAACTCACCCTTATCAATATTAGGATGATACACCGGTGTGATGAACTTTACCAATGGCGGCTCGAAAGGGTATTTATCAGGGATGTTTATAGTCAGTTTGAAGGTCCCTTTCTCATACGGAGATCCTTTAGGTCCAAGTAAAGTAACGGAAAGCACATCGTAACAATCTTCCTTCTCGGGCTGACAAGATATACCCCATGGTGGCTTCGATTCGAAGTTTTTCACTTCCCGGGCCAGGCGGGCCATACGTGCGCTTGCTATCATAATAACTTTGAGTAAAGTTTTAGTAAATTGATCGAAAATTTTGTTATATTAGGAGGGAACACCACCACGGATTTTTGACTGACACAAAAACAAATAAACTTTTTTTTAAATAATGTAGTGACAGCTGTAGTGTTGTAATTACTATACGGAAATAAATATTGAATTGATCGATTCTGTTCAATTCATATCGATTTCATTCAAGGGATGACCTTAATTAATTTTGAATTATTGGACTATTTTCATAATTAATTGATGTTGTATTGTAACTATTAACTAAGAACTTAAAAGCAAAGTTAGCTTGTCTACATCCCACTACTGGGCAAAGGCCTTAAATACCTTAAGATAATAATGAGGAAGTAATTCAAACCTCGCTATCAGATTTTGTCAAGCCGCCCACAGGGTCTCTGCTGACCGGGCTTGAGTGCTTGACGATAAATATCAACCGATATTACCCGGCTAATATCGGTAAACGTGCTAGATACTAACTGCTAAACGTGCATTCTGAAGCACGGAGATGCTAATGATATACGTCACTTGTATGGTTGGAAATGGAATGGCCACCTATCCAAACATGCCTGCACTGTAAGTGGCTTAACTTCGGTATTATTTTTAAAGCAATGCCACCACTGCGCTACGAGCACCTAACTCACCACACACACATAAAACTTAAGAATTGAAAATCCCTACGCATTTAGTTTACGAGCCTCACTTTTTTGCATTTGCATTCATCATACCTTACCACCACTGTTTAGAAAGAATAAATTCTCAGCCAGCATTTACATAAAGTAGTATACGAATTCTTAGCACACCATTTCCTTACAATTTAAGATGCTCTTTCTAAAAAGTAATTTTCCTTAAGGTTTTTCCTAATATAGATTCTAATTGAATCATTCAATTCCAAAAAAAAATATCAGGCGTACATCACTAAAAGCTTTTTTGACATTTAAAAAATGTTACTACTAAAATATATTTTGGTTTGGAAAACTACTATATGCTACTGAATTGGTAGTTCTTTTTGTCTCTTAATTTAACCTTATCCCCATAGAAAGTAGTGTATAGTATAGAATGACAAACGCGGATTTTCAGCGAAACCAAAAAGTTACTTTACATGTGTGCGTTCAATAGTGATGTGTATCTTATGGTGGTCCAAGTTTTATCGACGAGGTTACGATAAATCATGTAAATTGAAACAAAAATAATTAAATTAATGCACTTTTAATTACATAATACTTTTTATTTGATAAACAAGACAACCTCATTTTTGTTAAATTACATATTTATTTATTTATGTATGAAGACTTGCTAGAAGCACTTATACACGTTCCAACATAGACCTTACCACAGCACAGCTTCGGGCCAGTTGTGTGGGCCAGTGCTGAGAAGAAGCTGTGCAAGAATTACGGTTACCTAAAAAAATCAGTCAAAAAATTTATCGATACTGATGACGTCATCATTTAGTCAAGCCCTAGTGTAAAGAAACGGTTTCTTATTTTACTGAAAATACCTGAATTAATCTATTGGAAACTTTGATATATGGCTGCAAATCACAAAGAAAGTCCTAAATTTACTGTACAATTTGGCATCGGAGTCGATTTCACTCACAAATTTTATAAAATTTGGAATTAAATTTTTTATCAATGATTCATATTTACTGGTGGAAAGTATGATTTTCGGGATTGTATCCTCGGCGCACTTCACAGTTGCTGAAAGCACAAGTCATTTCATCTGAAATTGTTATACAAAACTTAAATTATAATTATATCCATTCATAATTTTTCAAAAATTCCAACGACGGAAACTTGACGTTTCCACTAAATCCATTATTTCTTGAAAACCAAATAGAAAACGGTCTCGCTGTCATAAGGTCTTTCGCTGTCAAATCCTATAGAATTTCACTAAGTAGCACGCTCTTTAGTCCTAGCTGTTTCGGAGACGTGGCTAATTCCCGGATCACGCTTTCGTGTCTCGGGTTACTCATGTCTCCGTGACGATAGGAACGATGGATACGCAGGAAGCGCCTTACTAATAAGGCGCTCTCTTTCTTACTCTCAACTTCCTCTTCCGGATCATAGCCAAGATATCAGTATCGTGGCTGTGAGAACTTCAAACATTTCTATTTTGTCTGTATATATTCCTTACCCTTCTTCTTCCTCTTTAAACGAACTCCGTTCCGCCATTTTATCTGTTCCCCCGCCAGTCCTTGTGCTGGGTGATTTGAACGCACACCACACCTATTGGGGTTGCCACTTTACGGACCCTCCTGGCTTAATTCTCTTAGATCTTTTGGACGAGCTAAATTTGTGTATTTTGAACAGCGGCAGTCCAACAAGGCGGGTACTTCCTTCTCAAAACCCAGCCTCTGCTGTTGATATGTCCCTCTGCTCCCCTAATTTGATGTCTCTGCTTTCCTGGAAGACTCTTGACAGTACATTTGGTAGTGACCATTTTCCCATTTTGTTAACTTCACCAGATCCATCCCCGACTACCTCTCGAATCCCCCCTCTTTTAAAATACTCACTAAGCAAAGCTGACTGGGCCTCATTCAGTACCACTGTTGATGAAAAATTAAGCTCACTTCCAAACATAAATAGTTCCAACTCCCTCGATGCTTACTTAAATTTTGTCGATATTTTAAACTCATCAGCAGATTCTAGCATTCCCAAAAAAAACCTTACGCGAAAAATTTCCCCTCCCTGGTGGGATTCTGAGTGTACAGACGCTGCTCGAAAACGCAAGGAGGCAGAAAAAAGGTGTAATGGAAATATGTCTATGGAGAATTACGTACACTACCAAAAAACAGCCGCTCAAGCTAGAAGACTCTTTTCTAAGAAAAAAAAGGAAGGCTGGAGAAAGTTTTGCGAAAGCATATCTCCACGCACTCCTTCCAGTATAGTCTGGAAACAAATCAGAAGGTTTCGTCTATCGGCTATCGCAACAAACCCTCCAGCAAATGACCCATCCACTTGGCTCCACGCCTTCGCAGATAAATTGGCCCCACCTTTTGTCCCTTTCATAGATTGTTTACCCTCTTCAATGAATAATAACATCCCCTCATCCAATCAATTAGATTCCCCCTTTACCATCGATGAACTCTTTTCATCCATTAATGGCCTAGTTGACTCATCTCCTGGTGTTGATGGAATTCCATATTCCTTTTTAATAAGATCCCCTACCCAGGCTAAATTGTACTACCTTAACTTAGTTAACTCTTTCTTTGAGCATGGTTGCTTACCCTGTTCTTGGAAAGAACAAATTGTCATTCCTATTCCCAAACCTGGGAAAAACCCTACTGACCATAATTCCTACCGCCCGATTGCTCTCTCTTCCGTTCTTCTTAAAGTTACTGAGCATATGATTAAGAACCGCCTTGAATGGTTTCTGGAATCCAATAGTCTCTTATCCAAATCTCAATTCGGTTTCCGCAAAGGTTTCAGCACTTTAGATAACTTAAGTATACTGACTACAGATATAAGGTTGTCTTTCCAAAACAAAGAATATCTGGTGGGGGTGTTTTTGGACATCTCCTCTGCGTATGATAATGTCCTGCTCCCAATGCTCAGGCATAAAATGCTTCAGCTGAGCATCTCGGAGAAGTTGGTAAATTTTATATGTAGCTTGTTAATGTCCAGAACCATAACACTTAGATATCAGAATGCCGAAATTCCCTCACGCGTAATATGGAAAGGACTCCCACAAGGTTCAGTGCTCAGCCCTTTACTCTACAGTGTGTACACACATGACTTAGATAGAACAGTTGATTCCTTCTGCAATATACTGCAATATGCTGATGATATTGCGCTATATTTTCAATCTAAATCTTTATCAAAAGCCACCTCCCGTTTAAATTCAGCCCTCGAGTATCTTTCAGACTGGATGACTACCCACGGCCTCTCCATATCTCCTTCAAAGTGTAACTGTGTAATTTTCTCCAAAAAACGTAACATTCCAGACATTGATATAAAAGTTGATGGTTCTCCAATACCTTGTAATGATCAAGTGAAATTTTTAGGTTTGATTTTGGATTCGAAGCTAACAGGAGTGCCGCACTTTGACTATATTATGAAAAAGGCTGAGAATGGGTTGAACATCCTCCGAGCACTTTCGGGTACCTGGTGGGGTGCTCACCCATACTCGCAAAAAATCCTATATAATGCCATAATCCGCAGCCACTTTGATTACGCATCGTTTCTCTTAGATCCTTGTAATAAAATGGCCCTCGATAAACTCACGAAATTGCAGTCGAAGTGTCTACGTGTGATATTGGGAGCAATGAAATCCTCCCCTATCAATGCCCTACAAATTGAAAGTGTGGAACCCCCTCTTTATCTGCGTAGACAGTATCTCAGTGATCGCTTCTTCATTAAAGTCGCTCAAAACTCCTCACATCCTTTATTAGATAAATTAGAATCTCTTTCTCAACTGATCCCCCCAGCAGACTCAACTAAAAAAACCCCATGTATTCTTCACAGTTTTCAAAAATTTAGCCTTCTCCCCTCCCCTGTAGAAAAATATCCGTTAAGTCCTCTCTTTATAAACAGCTTTGGGTCGTTAACTTTCCGCCCTCCTATTATCCTTAACTTCGGTATTCCTAAAGACTCATGTTCTGCCCGCCAACAATTCAACAAGATCATGTCAGATCATTGGCAAGGGTGGTTTACAATGTTTACTGACGCTTCTAAAATCTCTGCTGGCGACCCTGTGGGGGCTGCGGTCTGGATACCGGCTTACAAAATAGTTTTAAGTTTTAAATGTCCCCCTGTAACCTCAATTTTCACCGGCGAAGCTATTGCGATTCTAGAATCAATCTTGTACGCTAAATCTCATCACTTAAATAATATCCTCATCTTTTCTGATTCCTTAAGCTGCCTCCAAGCCATCTTAGCCAATCCTTTTAAGTCCAAAATAAAATTTCCCATTATTCTTAAGATCCGTGAAACCCTATTTGAATGTAAATTATCAGGTATAAACATCTTCTTAGCCTGGATCCCTAGCCACAACGGCATCCCGGGCAATGAAATGGCTGATTCTTGTGCCAAAGATGCCACCTCCATTGGAACACCTGATCATAACAGGCTTTTCTCTCATGATGTCTCTACTTTACCCCGTTTACATCTGTTCAAGTCATGGCATACACATTGGGACAACACTAAGCCATTAGCAGGTAGATACTATGCAGATGTCCAACAAGTCATTCCTCCTAGACCTTGGTTTTTTAAGCATCGCTACTTACCAAAAAACATCGTTTCCATTATTTGTCGGCTCCGAATAGGTCATGCATGCACCCCGGTTCACTTGGCGAAGTTGCGGATAAAAGACAGCTCCATATGTGAATGTGGCCTCGACGAAGGAACTACCGATCATATTTTCTTCAACTGTCTAATAATCGGTACTTCCCTGTTTGATTACCTCCCTAAAAAAATTCCCCGTCCTTCTAACATCAAATACATTTTAAATTCCTTAACTACCCCCATTTTGAAATCTTTGTCAAAATTTATTAATGATAACAAAATTAACTTGTAATTTGTTTTCAACCCTCTTTCCAATATTTTTTTATACATTTTAAATTTGTAAATATGTTTGTTTACAGCTTTATGTGTCGTGTTATCTCTGTCTTTTCGTTCTATGTTAAAATATGCTTAGACGACGTATTTTTATTCACTCCATTTTATTATATTTTTTCTGTCCGTGTAAAAGCCTCTCACGTGTCATTGGCGGAATTCAGTACGGCGCAAGCTATTATCTGATTCGTCGCCATTAAATAAAAGAAGAAGAAGAAGAAGAAGCACGCTCTTTTTAAAGCGAAGATTTTTTTCTTTCTCTATGCTTATCCCTGCTTATGGTAGATATAGAGTACGTAGCACTACGTAGTGATTACTTGCTCAGTGGGTAGAGTTAATAAATAAATAAATATCCTTGGACATTTCACACAGCGCCATCTGGTCCCAAACTAAGCAAAGCTTGTACCACGGGGTCTCATTCGGAACATAGGTTTCATAGCTTGTAAATTTTCTCGATAGGTGGCGCTACCTGTCTGGCCATCGGTGAAACGGTTTATTAATTTGGATTAAAAACCTAAAATACATGAAGATAATATCCAAAAAATATGTAAATAAATATTTTTATCCGTTTAAAACTATATATTATATTTTTATCCGTTTAATACTTCGTCTAAGTAGGATATAGGTAAAATACTTAAATAGTTTTATAACATTCTAAGATTTCTGAACATCATCATCACATGAACATAAATAACCAAACACAATTCTAGCACTTTCCGGTTTTCGCCGAAACTTTGTTGTTTGTTCGTTTATTTTATGTCGCAGGCAAAATAATTCCACAAATTTCATAATTGGCGTCGACTGTTTTTAAACGTTTTCAGTTTCATCACCACGACGTTGGTTTTGTTGTCAATGATGAAGATTTAGGGTGACCATGACTAACAGTTTGGTAGGACAAATAGGATTTTATTTCAGAAATTAAGCATGATGACAATGACAACAACAAAGACTAACTTGTTAAACATGTGATTCTACACTAAGATGTCCCTTAGTGCTGAAGATTTTATAAAATATGTATATTCCGTTTTTTATTGCTTGTCGAATGTTGTAAACATTTTTTTTTTCTTTTAAGGAATATCAGTTAACGAAATCAGTAAAAAAAGTAACATTCATTAACTATTTGATTTAAAAAGATCTCAAGTGTTCAACGATAAATTACCTAATTCAGGTTGTGATTGTTGTGTTAAAAGAATGATTTCGTTAAAAAGAAATGTCAAGATTGTTGACAATATTCGACAAGCAAAGAAAAACTGACGAATCATCCAAACACTGACCGCGGCGTAAGTTGCTTAACATCGGTATTAATACCAAAGCACTGCCACCACTGCGCTACGAGCGAGCACCTCTTCTTTCTATTTTAGTATCATAATATAATCATAATGAAACATTAAAATCACTCAATGTTATGAATGTTTTCAGATTGACAATAGCAATTACTCTGTCACACTTCCAAGCGTCATCCAGCTACCAGATTTGATGGGCCCAATAGCATTGAAAGAGGTGCATAACCTTAAAAAAATGGACTTTCTACAGAGATAATCTATTGTTCTCGTTTGAGAATCTCAATTTTTTGTAATTCACTGTAGCAAACGTCTTTTAAGTGACTATTATCACGCGGTCGCTACTTGACGCCATTTTGTTTTGCTCAGCCGTGGCACACAAAAGAAAGAATTTAAAAAAAAATCGGCATTATGCATACTGCGTTTCAATTGTACCTACATGAAATGTTGCGGCATTTCATAAAATTCCGCTACTTTTGATTTACATTTCTATCGCCGCTTATATTATTATGCCGTGGTATGTTGAAGAAATAAGTTCTGGTTTTTGGCACACGTGTCTTATTGTTATGCTGATTATCATAATGTGGGTAGGCCTATGTTAAGCAGTTGACGTCTTTTGGCTGATAATGACGATGATGATGTTAAATGATGATTATTAAATTATAAGAGTATTCTTTCTTTATAGCACTTAAAAGATGTACAGAAAATACAAGAAGTCACAATGTGAACAAAGGTGGGCTTATCCCTAAAAGAGATCTCTTCCAGCCAACCCATAGGTGTTGGAAATGAAATAGTTGCGGTTATCAGCAGTAATATAATGCCACAATGAGATTATTTTTCATTTAGTTAGTTTTAAAAATATAAACATGTTTGTTTATCTACTTAGTAGGTACCTTGGTGACCTAGCTTTGCTGTATTTTATTTTAGACTAATAAGACTAAGGTTTTTTATAAAGGGCACCCAATAATAGTTTTTCGTCTGCCCTTCGTTTTGCCCGCCACTAATCAAAAGTTAATTACCTATATAAAAAATTTGCGGTTGATAAAACTGTGCAATATCTCAAAAACTACTGGTTCGATCTCATTCACACCAATTTTTGTTGAAAGTTTTTGTTGAGATCTAAATCATATGTATATTTTAAAAAATTTTTACTTTCTTAGTTTTAAGGTTAGAAGGGGGGGGCAGGACGCCCACTTCACCACTTTGGAAGCGTCTATATCTCAAACGTTAAACTATTGGTTGAAAATGTTGCAAATTTTACGTTTATTTTTTGAGTTATGAAGTTTTATTTATCTAAGCATCGAAATCATTAACATATCATATTTTTTATCCAATTTGTTCGTTGTTATTTATTAAGTTACAAAAATCAACAAAATATTTGGGAAACAATAAATGACTTAATGAGTAGGATAACTACTTGAATTCGCCAACATAATATAACACATTTGTTACTAATAAATAACATGTTAATTTTGACGTTATAATAATATTAGTCTTAATAATATGTTATAATAATATTAGTCTATGAAGCCTTACTCTCGACACAAAATCCGATCCAATGGTTATAGCCATCCCTGTCACTCATACCAGGCCGTGTATGCGTGTGACAGGGATGGGTATATTCATTGGATCGGGATTTTGTGTCCAGAGTAAGGGGGCTGATATGTTAACGAATTATTGCAACCAAAAATCTGTCTTACTGCACTGACTTAAAACTCAATTTTAAATGTCATGGAAAGTGTTATTTTTATTAGTTATCGTCTATCTGTTATAATATCGAATTACTGCAACCAAAAACCTGTCTTATTGCTATGACTTAAAACTAAATTTTTAAATGTCGTAAAAAGAGTTAAATCTCAACGGTTATTTTTATTAGCTCTATCTATCGGTTATGTTATCGAATTACTGAAACCAAATACCTGTCTTATTGCCATGTCTTAGAACACAATTGAAATGATAATAATTAATTTCATTTCTTTGTCGCACCGTCCACAATCATTTCTGCTTAGCCCAAAGGTATGACTGGTAGAGAATGCCAAATGGCGTGAACTTTACGAAAACCAAAACGGATAAATTAATCTTATTTAATATCTTCGTTGGTTCTAATTCGTCCTATGCGCAAATCAGACTTTATTTCTGATTGCTGAAAACAAGTCTGGTTTTGACGTAAATGTTGTTAAATCATGGTTTCCCTAAAACTATAACTAACGTCGAAAATTGAACGAGTTGTCATTTTCCTTTGGCATTTTGCAAAGCTGCGAGCGTATATATTATATATAATTGACAACACCATTAACTTAATGAAAACAATGGAATTATTTTATTATTATTTGTTGCGCCATATCCACACCGGCCACACACCGGTTTAGCCGCCGACTCTTGCTAATCTGTAGCTGCCGCGCCGGGCGGAACAATAAGATTTTAGCTGTCTACTAGAATGAAGAATAAAATCATTTTTTTTAAATTAGAAATTATTCCAAAGAAAACTGATTTCCTTCATAGGTAACGCCGGCTTAATAACAAACATGAACATGAAACATGAGTCAAAATTGCATGCATGAATGTGAAAATCAACTCAAATATCAATACATTAAACAATACATAAATTACATTGACGTCTAATAACATTTCTGCTTGCACTGTCGAAATAATAATTCGGCGCGCGGCGTGAGACTAGCGTGGGCTCCTCGAGAGGTCACGCGAGCCGGCCGAGTCGTGCAACAGCCTCGCTCTGTCTCGCTCTTGCAGTACCTACTAAACACACCAATCTATCCGTACTTTTTACTCTCTCTCATAATGGGGACTAAAACTGAACTACTGAGAGAGATGACTTTTACATGATGACGAAACGGGGTTTTATTTTTTCATTTATTTATATTTATTGATACACACAACAAATTACTGTTTAAAAAATATAAAACATTTCAAATTGTTTATTGTATTAGCTGTAGGACATCTTGTCACATATTATTTATTATTTTATAATATCTGGATTTTGTTGAAAAGAAAAGAAAAAAAAATTTCAAAACACTGATAAAAACAAAAACAACATAAAAATAATTCATATAGAACTGGGATTCGAACCCACATTTTTTGAATCCGAGGCCGTGTTACTAACCCGCTGCGCCATCGTGTCATTAAAATTGGTAGCGAAATTTACCTTTGTATTTTAGTTACATTATTTTAACCCTATTTTAGTGTTACAGCCACTACAGCAATGAGTTTAGCGCCATCTATTGAGAAAGTAAACACGTAGACTAGTTGCAAACAATCGACATGCTTTTTCCGTGAATCCAGTCTACGTAGCGCCATTTATTGACGTGCTGAACACATGAACTAATTGCGAGCAATCATGCTTTATTCCGTGAAGTCCATCAGTCTACGTAGCGCTATCTACGGCCTTTTACATAGCCCTCTCAATACTTAAATTTAGCCCGCAGATATTAGCCCGATACGGCGGAACCGTTTTCTTGTATGAGATGAGGTATCTGTACTAGTATTATAATATCTGTGCTTGTACTATGGTAACCAGACAACGGATATAAACATACTTAAATACTTTTTTTTTGTAAATACATACATATCGACACTGGAAATTTCAAATGTCGTAAGGGACATTTTGTCGTAAGTACACTAAACACAGCATAGGAATCAGAAAAAAAATCTCTAGCGATCTGTGTAGCAGACTTTGTGGTATCTTTTCAAATAAAGAAGTTATGAGGTGAATTTACTTTGTCGTAACTACACGAAGTGTAAAAATTGTTGTAGTATGGGTCAAATTTTACACCTAAAGGTATCGTGTGCTTAAACGCAACGTCGTATGTCTCTCAACTCTGAAATAATTATGTTGTAAGGAACTATTTTGGTGGTTTATGCTACAAGGTCACCTCGTTTTAGGTGATAATATTTAAAGAGCCGATTCAGCTAAGTAAATTAATCATTTTTTGTAGAAAACACTTTGGGTTTTTATCCACTAGTTTTTGAGAAAATTTAAGACTAAGGTGATGATTATTTTCAGATTTTATTTTTTTATTTAAGGTTAAGATTAGAGAAAATGAAGGTTTGGGCATTGAATTGAGAGTGGCGAGTCCGATGACCGAGATAACTTTTTAAATTGTCAGGGTGATGTTTTAAAAAATGATATTGTTTTTGTTAAAGAAAATAATTAAAATTTAAATCTCGATTTTCCAAAATTATGATTGTGTCATGTTTCTATGATGTGTACAAAGACACTGTTAAAATATTATCACTTAAAACGATTTGACCTTATATGTCCCAGGTGTGTTATTGTGAATTGTGATTATTTCCATATCTATTCAGTGATTATTTCTTGTTTGAAAACCTATCGGTATATAAACTTAGTCTTTGCAGTATAGGTATTAACGATTTATTAATGAGTATTCGTTTGCTATAGTACAAAGTACATTTAAAATTCTGAATACTCGTCATTAGGTATAAACATTGTTCTTAGCTTGTAAAACAATGATAAGTACTCATTTTGAAAGGTCCTTTTAGATTATTGTAATTTACAATTGTTATTTAGTTGGTACTGTACTAAGTAGTAACATAATTGTGTCTCGAATGCCCCCACTAAACGGGCCACTATAGTATCGTGTCTGTACTAAAAAGGTTTAATAATTATTAATGCTTTGATTAAAAATTGCTTATATAATCTAAAGAAAACAAAAAATGAACCCAACTTATTGTTTTATTTCCTTTAACTTTTAAAATCACACACACAGACAGTTTAAAATATTATTTCTTTGACTTTTATTTTTATATTGACCTAAGTAACAAGCTAACAAAAAGGAAATTGATAGTTTTATCTATAACTATGGAAATAAAACAATTCTCAATGCATAGATATATAAGTTCCTAATATTTTCATACATTTTTAACGCTACTTACTTCATTGACCTAGAAAAAATAATGACTTTACAACAGAAAAATCTAAAAAAAAAAAATATTGTGTGAAAGTTACGACAGTCGGGTTGAATTTTAGTCTATGGCGTAAGAGATTTTCATAAAAATAGTCAGATTTTTTGTATGCTTAGGGGACAGATTCTTCTTAAAATTATTGTGTAAGGGACACTATTTCCTAAACTATTGAGATATTATATATAATACTATCTCAATGATGTAGGAAAAGCTTTTTGAAAGTTATGTGTTTAAGAACCATCTAATTCGGATGAATATTTACTAAGTTACGATTTTTTTTAAATTTGCATTTTGTTTATCGGCTCTCCTGAAAAGTAGGACTTTGTCCCTTACGACATTTGAAATTTCCAGTGTCGATATTATAGATAGAAAACACCCAGAACACTACAAACAGACATGTTCATGCACACAAATGTTTGTAATGTGCGGGGATCGAACCCGCGACCTCTGGCGCAGTAGCCAATTTCTTAACCACTGCGCCAAATCGGTCGTCCACATCAGTTAAACCACAAAATGGAGTTTGTTCGTACGTACGTGCTAAATCAACGTAAGTATCTGCCCTGTAAACATTTTTATCAATGATTAGCAGACCCGGCAAACTTCGTTTCGCTGCTGGTCCCATCCCACCCCGGGGCACCGGCACAGTTCTTAAATTCATAATCATTTTTCATCGCATTTTCTTTTCTGACAATAAAAACACAACAAAAAAGAAAAAGCCAAATCGGTCCTGCCGTTTCCGCGCATGCATGTAATGAAAAACAAGCAATGCAATTATAATGAATATTTTTATTACAATTATTTCCACAAGTTAAATTAATAATTTAATACAAAAACTATTTTATTCTTAAAAAATATGTTATAGCTCTAATTTAATAACTTAACACATATTTTGGTTTTAATAAAGTTTAAAAAGGTAGTAACAAAGTAACAGGATATCATATACCCATTCATATGTACAAAAAAATATAACATACATTTTTAAAGGCCACTTGGAATGGAAGACGTTGATATTAATAATTTAAAAAATATTTTTTCAGTTAAAGAATTAGCTTAGAGGCTACTTATTGATCGTATATAACACGTATATCACAAGTCAATTTCATTTCTCACTGAACATCAATACCATTTTCAGCCGCTACTTCAGTTTCTTTCTTTGCATCATTGTTAAAACTATCAACAATTTTAGCTAGTTCATCACAGACTTGATCTATAGTGTATCTCAGAATATAATCATCAATGAGGCATTTTTTAGCTAGTTTATACACCTCTTGTCCTTTAGACCATGGTGCAGCAACTTTATCGAGTAATTCGGTCACATCACCGTTGCGTGCCTTTTCCGTGATGTAGTCTTGAATATTTATGACACTGCTCTTGCTTTTTATAGCACAGGGTAAGCCGGTGAGGAGTTCAAGGAGTACTATACCAAAGCTGTAGACGTCAGACTTCTGGGTGATGGTTCCACGGAGCCACTCAGGAGACATGTAGGGTTGTGTACCCATGATGGAGTGCGTCATCATTGTTGTATTAAATTGCTTGGCGAGACCGAAGTCACAAAGCTGAAATAGAGTTTATTTTAATTACTTATTTGTTTGTAATTAAGTAACTGCTTCATTCAGACTTTGCCTGCGGTGCACAGGGGCGCGGGGGAGGTGCGTGAGGGGCGTGGGCGGGTGTATCTCCGCCGTCCGCACACCTCACGCTACTCCGCAGGCGAGGTCTAAATTTCGCGGTCTACTTAAAGATTAGATTGGTCACAAAAAATATTATTGAAGTTCTAGGTAATCTTTGCAGTCTTATTATATTGAATTTCTTAATGAAATAACATTGCATACTTTTATAACCAGATAACAACTGACTTACCTTGGGCTTAAAATCTCTTGTCAACAAAATGTTATCAGCTTTCACATCTCCATGTAGATTT
This sequence comes from Pyrausta aurata, assembly GCA_963584085.1. NCBI lineage: Eukaryota > Metazoa > Arthropoda > Insecta > Lepidoptera > Crambidae > Pyrausta > Pyrausta aurata. Next base: position 815,050 of record OY757274.1, read on the forward strand.
CTCAAATTACTAAACTCTGGCTCTGAGCTGCTGCTATCCTCAATGCCTTCCTCAGAGAAATTGTGTATGTATTTGAGCCCGTTAGCCGTACCAACCATGATATCCAATCGCTCTTTTTCTGTCAATCGTTTAGCCGCTAAATTGGATGTCAAAGAACCACCATCTATGTACTGGCAAACAATACATAGTGACGGAAACTCGGTAGAATTTTTCTGTATACTGTATCCGACTATCGGTACAATGTTTTCATGACGCAACTGCGCTAGGAACTTGATTTCAGAATTGAAACTTTGCAACACAAAGTCTGGTTTGTCTGTTATACTGTGCAAGTTACGGAATTTCTTCACCGCAAGCATACCATGATTTCTATGATAGCCTGCGTATACAACCCCAAACCCACCGCTGCCAATCTTACCCGTAGGTCCAGTTGGTCCATGAATAAAATCTTCAGAGAACCCACTCGTGATATCTCTCAACTCGTTATAATCAAACTGAATTAATGTTTTGTTCTGTAAAATTGTTGGGTCAATTTTAATCAGTTGTCTGGGATATAGGATATTTTTCTGACTGTTTTCTGGCTTTATGAGTTTGCTTATTAATGGTATATTCGGTATCCCTTCATTTGAATAATTACTTTCACTGTTATATACTCCATAATATTCCCCTTCAGTTTCAGATTGCACTTGCTGTGTTGTTTTGTTACCAATTGATTTTGATTTTAATTTCTTGAAAAAACTGGGCATGCTATCTGATTTTATTTGAGCTGTGGATTCCGTTTTGTCCTTTTTGGATTTTGTGTTGCGGCTGTGCACTTTGCTTTCCTGCAAGAGTTCAGTGAGACCGATTTTTATGTCCGCACCTGGTCCAAACTCGGGGCGAGTAACTGGTGGTTCTGAAAAATATAATTATAATTGTTTTTATGTTATCAAATTGGTTAAAAAATATCTTGTTAAAATAAATAAAATAATAAAGATAGATTGCACATTGCTTCCAACAGTTACCTAAGCCAAAATGTCTGATTATAAATTGATACTTTTGTTAAATTGTCAAATTTATTAAACATTTTATTTACCACTGATATTGTATATGATAACTCAAAATAATTGTAATCTCGTCAGTGTACCTGATAATAAATAAATAAAACAAATAAAGAATTGGTAAAGTACCTTGCAACATCAATGCAATTTCATCAGCCGCTTTATAGATGCCAGCTTGCTTAATAATCTCTTGTAGAGTTCCAAGCGTTGGCCGCACTTTACCTGACGTACCCCATTCGTCAAACAAAATCTCTGCACAATTCCTGCCTGACTGCTTTGAATATTCTGCTATGGCCCTGAAAATGGTATCATTAAATCATGTTTATTGACTCATTGATAAATGTTACCTTTTTAAGTGACAATATGTTACATGTTACATATTATCATAACACATTTGAGATTTATTTGGTGAACCAATGCAAGGACACATTTGAGATTTATTTGGTGAACCACTGCAAGGAGTTGATTTTCAAAAAGGCCAGGAAACTACTTAATCAGTATTAATTCGGATAAAAGTAGAAATAAAAGCATTTCTTGGTCACATACCTCATTTGCAAATCATTGTATTTGGGCTCGAATTTGTCACTATCCAAATGTTTAGGTATTTTGCACATAACCTTCTTCCAGTCGTCGTTCGTCTGCAAAGTCTCCGCGATCCGAACCAAAGACCCAGCGGGCATTTTCCGGAGTTCAATGTTTTTGTACATTTTTGTCACAAAAGTAATCAAACTTTTCAATAGTGCGCGAAATACGTAAACGTAATTTGAATTATTTTTGCATAGGAATGGTTAACATTAGCCACAAAGCAGAAATCACTGATCATATAATCTTTTTTGCAGAAATGATGTGGTTTATAATACAAAATTTGTTTTTTATTGGGATTTTCCTGTTGAATTCCCAGAAGCGCAAAGATATTTCTTTGACAATTACTAGTGAAGTTAGTTTGTTGGTCGACCCGAAAGTCGATAGTTTGGATAGTTTTGTAACCTATCCACAGATTATATGAGTATGTCTAAAAACCTATCGAAATTCGAAAGTCGATCGTTTGGTTTGAGTGTGTAGAAAAAGGTGTGCGTGTGCCGTTACAATTTACGACAACAATATATTTTTAACTCTATTTGAGCGACTTTTAAAAAAAATAAGCTTTTATTTAAAGCTATCTAAACACGTATGTAGCCGGTTGCCTAACACGTAAGTGAATGTATGTTTGTCCAAGGATTTATAAACGAATACTTGGCAACTCTATCGATGTTCGATTATGTATGTGTGTCTACAAAACATCACTATTGCTGTCAGTATGACATCTTTAGTTCGGAAATCGAGCTTGCCTAGACTAATGTAAGTAAATAAACAAAATTAAAAAAATACTGACTCTTTGTGAGTAAGATTGAGGAGCCAGCGCCCAGCAGTGAGGTTATCAGGTGGGCAGTAGTGAGCTGGTGATGTTTAGATGTAAAGTTAAGCACCTAGATGTTTCTTTTATTGATCTGAAAAATATAATGTTTGATAAAATTTAAGTGTTTTTTGAACGGAAGCCAGGTAAATGTCAAAATTCGACTTGAGCGCCTCTAGCAGAATTTCGTGAAAACTACATTTTTTCAAGTTCGGAAGAAGTATCTGTGGCTACTTTGCGCGATCTAAAATTTAGATATAACTTTAGCTTTAGACCCAAAATAGACAAAATTGTGAAGATTCGTTAGTAAATTATCGTATTCATTCATGGACATAGTGATATTAGTGTGTTGTGTATTGTATTTCATCGATCCGGCAGCGTGGAACATCGGTTTGATTTACCTTCGTCTATTTTGGTGAGTAAAACTGTTTTTCTGTATCAGCAACTAGAAAATTCTAAGCGTATAACGTTTGCAGCTATCTGTTGAACTATTTTAATTGGGTAGGAAGTAAATATACGATAGGGGAATAAGGAAATGTGTGGTAATCGATAATGATGGCCATGTCTGCAATCTTTTATTTATTATGCAGTCTTGGGTTGTTCTATCGATCTGATGTTGCACGTATGGTGTTATTTAAATGTCCGATGCTGTTGTGGGTAACCGGAGACGGATCGGCTGGGTTTTCTCACAATAATCGGCGATGTTATGGCAACTGAGTGGTCTTGCGGTCGCCCAAGTTTACCGACGGTAATTCGGGGAAAGATGGCTTATAAACACGTGCCTAAAGGTTATTGTAGGCTAAAGAATGTAATCTTAGAAAAATAGTCTGATTAAAAAATAAAATAAAACACCTCTAGTTTATTTGCTTTAGGTATCAAACTATCCAATCTTAATAACTTGAAACTTCTATCAATTAATATAGTAGCATTATTTCTCGATCCTCAAGATCATTTAATAACATATTCAGTTGCATTTTTTTAGTGTTAAGACTGTAGTTATCAGTCTTAAAACAGCTGTTTGAAACCAAACCAAGGCCCTTAAATAAAAAAGTTGCTATTGATTACGTGTCATTCTTTTCTTTTATTGAACAGAACTCATCTTATTAGTTATGGAGTTTTGACATCATAACATACAAACATTATATTATGTTCACAAGTTTAATTATTATTCAAAATACAGTCAACATAATAAATAAATAAAAGTTCCTTGTCCTCATTGGTAAATAAACTTTCCCAGATGTATTGAACATTCAATATCAAGGTAAAAATATATTAGCGTTACTAAAAAGTACATCTGCAATAAGGATCAAGTAAATGTTTATATTTCTTCTATTGACAAAATATGATAAAATCAATGAAATTCAATAAAAAATAAAATTGCACAAATCTAAATAAAATAAAGTTAACTCGTCAAGTATGTGTGAACGAGACACAATAGAAATTCCATTATTTGTGACTCCCGGCAGTCATTTGATACCTGACTGATTACACATAGAATCTAATATTTATTAAAGTTCAAAATCAGATAAAATATAAATAACAATATTAATTAAGATATTTCTCTACATTCTGGGTCCACCAAATTATTGAGTGTGAAGGAATAGAGAGAAAATTATAGTGCTCAGATGTGTGCGCAATACACAAGTGCATGTGTATTGCGCACACATCTGAGCACTATAATTTTTCCTCCGTACCTGACCTATCTCTGCTGAGAGGGGCCACCATTGCTGATAATCGGTAGGAGAATATTATTAACAGTAGATAAGCCGCTTACCCAACCCTGCTAGCTTTTCCCAGTTTTGGAAGGCAATGTTTTAAACGCGGTCATGTCTCTCTTAACAGTCTAAACATGTTATTTATTACACTTATAAGTACAGAAAATACATGAAGTCACAATGTAAACAAAGGTGGGCTTATCCCTAAAAGTCTACAAAAGCTAAGGAATGGAAACCCAACAACTAAAACACGTCGCGAAGCAATCAAGAGGATGCCATTCCTAACACTACAGATAATTACATAATATACTGCCTATACTTACTAACTACGTCCAGGTGTTATTTGTTTAATTAGTAGTAATATGGAATGGCATTAACAAGGAACTGTGAATAGACATGTTTATAAAATAATATCGGTACGAGCGCACTATTGTATAATGAGAATGGATTACAAATTACATTCATTGTATATCACATGTTTGGAATAACTAACAATAACGTTCGCCTATATTTCAGGCTAATAAGATTAATACTATTGGCGGTATTCGTAAATATTTACTTGACTTCAGTTAAAGGATTCTCATAGCTGAACAAGACTGAAAGTCTGAAACAATGTATTTTTTTTTAAGATAGCTTAGTTGTAGGCGAAGGTTATAGATTGGCTTTAAAACTGAAAAACATCTCGCTAAAGATGTAAAATCAAATCGCGCGGAACGAGTCGCGGTTGACTGCTAGTCTGTAAGACTAGCGACTATTATCGCAAATTTAAATTTAGTATCCCACCTGTGAGGAAATCTTTTAAGAGTTTTAAGCACGGCTGAGGTTCTTTCACCCTTAACCACTTTTCAACGAAAACTGCTTGCACACACTGCACAAAAGCGGGCGTCACTTCAAACAAAACCAATTTATTTATTTTTCATTTTATTAAATAAAAACCATTAAGAATATATTAATGGTTACTTAAAGCCACACCCTGTATAACTGAAAAATACGAAGGCCAAATATACGGAAGCATTTTTCAATTACGCGCGTAAAACTTCGTAGTAAATAAACTAAAGGGACTATTAATTACTTCCGCGTTGATTAGCCAACACGATATTGTAATTTTACTATAGAAACCACGTTCTGAGAATGTACAGTTTTTTTATACAAAACACGTGTGTTCTAGGTATTATTCTTCCTAATCTCCCGTCTCCCCGAATAATGAAAGTGAAAGAACAGAGAGTGCACTTGTGTAAATTTGCGCTGTTGCGCACACATCTGGGCATTATAATATCTCCTGCGTACCTGGCCTATCTATGTTGACAGGGGCCGCCATTACCGAAAATCGGTAGGAGAATATTATTCTTGTTGTTTTCAGAGTATTAATCAGTGTAAAAATCTAATTTACCGATCAAACTTCCCATCCTCATAAAAATAGTTTTCTAGAATACCTCAGCTACTTCCGAAAAAAGGAGGGTTTTGGTCTTGCCCCCTTATATATACCCTATAGCAAAAGTTGTAGTATGATGATCTGATAATATTTCTTTAATAAACTGCGAGTGTCCATCTTGTCGGTGGACGTCCTACGCTGCGACTTTGGTCACAGGGTCTCCAATCTAGAACTTTTCTGCCCCAACGGCCATTAGTTCTTCGCGCTGTGCCCTGCCCATTGCCACTTTAACTTACTGATAACTGATTCTCAGGGCTATCTCCGTTAACCTTAGTTCTTTTATGTATTTCCTAATTTCTGATTCAATCTCGAATAAAAATGAAGCAACCGAAAGTGTAAGCTGTAACTTTATTCAAAATTGTTGAATCAGAGCGACATTTCTGCAGAATGTTGATGAGCTAGTAAATAATTATGAAATGTTAAATCAGCGTTAATTATACTTTCCAAAGACTTTTCCTATTCTCTCACATTTCGCAACACACGCATTTTACTAGATCACCTTAACATTTTACGATTTTCGTAATATTTGTTTTTAAATCTCGGAAAGCAGGCAAGGCATGCAAGTCATTACACTCTGAAAAACAAGGTTTTTCTAAAATAATCTCGTTTTACAACGTATTCGTCTGGCGATGCATCCGTGACCCCATTCGGATAATAAATCATTCGTTATTTGTCTAGGAAACTACAGTTTTTTACTTGATTTTCGTCTTTATTTCTTATGGAGTAAGAAAAAACCAACTGTATTAAAAATAGCATCTTTGTAGCACAGTAACCCAAACAAATCGTATAGACAAGTAACCCAAACAATTTAAGTAAGATATATTTTTATGGATAACCTTGCTCTTTAAATATTTAAAGGTTGTCTGGAAGAGATCGCTTATAGCGATAAGACCGCCTAAATTGTACATTTCCTTTAAACAAATTTGTAAATTTACTATTTTTGTGTGCAATAAAGAGTTATCTATCTATCTATCTATTATTTCAAGGGCTGTAGCTAGTATATTGGTACCAAACCTTTACATCATTTTTTTTTATCTTTGCTGCAGATCTAGTGGTACTTTGTCCAATAGTCTTAGACGACAATTAATTAATGCACCATACCATTCCTCATCTTAGCGCAAAGGCTCGTAATGCAGTGGTGGTAGCGCTTTGGTAGTGATGATACCAAAGTTAAGCAACCTACAGCGCGGTCGTGTTTGGATGGGTGACCATTCCGACGATATAAGTAGTGACGTTTATCACGTCCATCTTCGTGCTTCGAAAGGCATGTTAACCGATATAAGCCGAGACTACTTCCGGCTAATATCGGTTGAGGGTTAGTCGTTAAGCCAAGTCAGAGGCCCTATGGCCGATGGGCGACTTGATAAAATCTGACAGCAAGGTTGGTCGCTTGCCTTGCAAACACCCCTCAACTAATCATCACTGAGCCCGCGTGGTGGGGTATTGCCACAGATTGCTCATCTCATAACATCTTGTTGAAGTGAGGCCTTTGCCCAGCAGTAGGATGTTTACAAGCTATTTAACTTAACTTTTTTTTACTTTCCTATTCCTCATACCAAATCACCGGTTGACGTTGTTAACTCGTGCACTATCTTAAGGCGAGAGTAAAAAAGCTGGAAATCAGTCAGTAGTAGTCAAACTCCATACGAAAAAACGTGACTGACTGTTATAGTTAGGTTAAGTTTTAATGTAAAGTGCAACCGAGTCTTAAAACGATATCGGACTGTGTATATCACCATTCTCAATGGCAAATTACCTATAGTTAAAAATGGCAGGTACGTATTAAAAACATTTTTGGCTACCCTTAGGCGCCCGCAGTTTAAGAAAGTAGCTTTATCTCTGAAAAATATAAATACAATTTTGATCAAAGAAAACTTTTCTGTCTTCCCACACGATTTCAATTAAGATAGTACTCTAGTGATCTACAAAGAGATCCAGTAATTATTTATAGATGCTGCGGAACCCTCGGCATTCGTTCAAAGACCTTGCCTTCTTTATTGACGACGCGTTTGGTGTAGTGGTTAGCGCTCCTGACTACTATGCCGGCGTCGTGGGTTCGAATCCCGCAAGGGGCAAATGTTTGTGTGATGAGCACGAAATTTGTACCTGAGTCATAGATGTTTATATGTATTTAAGTATTTATGGGAGACGCCCCCGTCATTATCGTTGTCTAGTATTCGTAGCACAAGGAAGAAAATTCCTTAGTTCGAAAACCAAGACAATTGGTGTGTTGTCTGGCGCATATTTATATTTATTTATTTATTAAAAAATGTTTAGTTTAGTTTTAAGTGTAACTTAAGGGAGAAATTTTGTAAAAATATTTTGGTGCTGAATAAACGTTTTTCTTTCTTTCTTTCTTTATTTTGTGGTTCTAATTAATTATAATAATTACCGGAGACAGATTCATGGTAATTAATCATCAGGTGTTATCGGGTGTTTTTGTATACAATGTAGGAATCAAAGCGCCCGATCCTCTCTATTACAGTCACAAAGGCAGATGGAACTTTTGACTTACTTTTCGGTCCGCCATTTTAATTTTGTTCGAAAGTGGCGGCCATCGATAAAACCTTAAAAAATCGTTTCCGTGCATTATTTTACAAATAAAATATTCTATCACAAAATCTCCTACACCGTAACTTTTAGCCATTAACAGACTGTAAAAGACGCGCGAAGCTTACATATCGAAAACCTGACGTTTTACGAAGTTTTATCGAAGTATGTTTCGATTTATATTAATGTGATGTGATTTAGCTATTTTTGATATATACAGTGGCCATCATTTCGTAATAATTAAAAAAAAAACTGAAGTGAGCTACGCACCATAGTAAAAATTCTAAAGGCCTTTACAGTAACATGGATTTAAGTCTCCGTCATTTATTATGTAGTTCTTACTTCGGCCTATTTTACAGAAACTGACTGAAGAAACCATATTGGTAATAATTGGTATTCGTCCCATAATGCTTAGTTTTTTGAATAATAGAATCTTATAATAATTTCTAAACCTAAAGCTTGTCAAACCAAAAACGGAGTGATATGTATTCAGCGTCCGTATGTACGCTTTTATGTATTCCTTTAAAGTCTGCCTTTTCAATAACGTCTAGTCTTGTCTTTTGAAGCCACTGATTCCACGAACGAAGTCCCTCAATTATTTGTCAGTCAGTGATTAGTTTATATTACAACATTATTACACGATTCATACTATTATCTGGCAATTCGAAAATTTTTCTCCGCCAGCCATACCATCAGATCTTACATGTCTGCCGGTGGCAACACTAAAATTAGCACATGCTCAAATTAATCATAAAAAATTGCAGCCTCATGTCCAGAATGAATCATCCCTGATAATAAATGCCTTTGGATCCGTTGTCATGGCAATCCCGAAGTTTTGTATGAGATCATAGCTCTTTCTGTCTACGTATCCAGACAGTTTTGCAAATCAAGTTCCATTCTAGATTAATTCGGCGTTACGTAACCCTGGAACGGGTCCAAGTCGTTAGATGCGCAGATTTCCTGGGAGACAAACCTCTACAATGCAGAAATCGAATCGATTTATTACGACGTCGTATGGTGCAGTGGTTAGCGCTTCTGACTACTGAACCAGCGGTCGCGGGTTCGAAACCCGCAAGGGGAAAATGATGTGTGATGAGCACGAACATTTTTTAATTTACAAATATTTTTTAAGATTTATTAAATACTAGCGGTCCCAGCGAACTTTGTTTCGCCCCCAGCCCCGTCCCGCCCCGGCCTCGTTTTATGGAAATTTTCTTTGCTATAAACCTCACGGAGCCCGAGATCTTTCAACGAATGCAAAAACGTGGAAATCGGTTCATGCGTTCTGGAATTAAAGCGTCAGGAAGGAAAACCCGACTTACTTTTATAAATAGAATGATTAAGTATTCATTACACATATCTAGTTTTCATTGTTTTTAAGATTTTTCTGCTAGTCGGGACGGAAACAAATCCAACAAATCAAGAACCATGGCAATCGGTCCAGCCGGTCTCGAGTTATAAGTGTTGAAACAAACACGACTTTCTTTCTTTTAAATTTACTAGGCAAACGTAAACAAGAAGAATATTCGATGGAGGATTTCGTCGCCCGAAAGGCAGACCCAGAAAACGATGGCGAGATGATCTGGATCACTTCTGTGAAGACTGGCTAGCTCAGACCAATAACCGCGACCACTGGAGAAGTTTGGGGGAGGCTTTTGCCCAGCAGTGGGACAGAAATAGCTAACTAAAAAATTCGATGGAGCAGAAAATCTGAATATTGAAATTGTCTACGCGAAACATCTAGCTTCAGACTTCCACTGCAGGTAGAGTCACATTCGCGTTAACTTTAGAACACAATTGGGTCAAATATTTGTGTAGCTTACTTGTGTTCCGAACTTCCCGAAGCAGTGGTAGAGCCATATAAGTATCATCATCATCATCATCATCATTTCATTAACAGCTAGGGCCACCCAAAAGCCCACTGCTGAACATAGGCCTCCCACGGTTTTTCTAAGCGACAGCTCACAAGCGCTCAGTCTTATAAAGTGCGAAAAAAAATGTCCTTACATAATTTTAGGTAATTGAATGAAATTGTGGTAATGAAGGTTTTTTGATGTATTTTTTGACTGTGTATGTTTAAGTATTCATTACGTTAATATTGGTATGATTGGCCATTTTGTGACGGGATTGTGGGGAGTTTTTGAAACACACCACAAATATCAGGATTCGAACCAGATAAGAAGTTGTAGTAAACAACGATAGATAGGACGATAGAAGGTACGAACACGAAGAATGAAGATTGTATTTAGCACAGCACGAATAATTATATTTAACAGCACAAGCACATAAAATAACATACAAATTAGAAGCCAAATTAATTCAGTACAAGCAAGTGTCTCTAGTAAGCAGAATGAATGTTCAAAACTGATTATTCATCTTCAACGGTTGCGGTGAGTGAGCGATGACCGATGCTTGTGCGAGCGAGATGCATGTATGCAGCGCGTGACGTGCGCGAGCGGCGTAGGCGCTACGCGATCGCAGCGCGCATGCGCAGACGATTGACGTCACACGGTGGAAGCTGGCCCAAGATTCATAAGCGGAGCGATTTCTTTGAAATGTAACCGCTTGGTCCAAGTTACGTTTTGTGGCGACGGACAGGTCACCACAATACTCCCCCCGGCAGACCGTGACTACGGTCGATAAAAATCTGGTAGTCGTACTCTTCGTCCGCTGGTTGTCCTCTTGACATCATCATTAGTCGTCTGGGCTGGAACTGTAGGTGTGTCCTTAGTTTCAAACGCTGGTTTTAATCTGTCGATGGAGACATTTACCTTCTTGGTGTTTATGTCTATAGTGAAGAACTTGGACTGACGGCTAAGCACTTTGAATGGACCAGCGTAGGGTGGTTCCAGGGCGCCTCTGACACGATCTTGACGAACGAAGACATGGGAAGATGTTTGTAGATCACGTGGAATGAAAAATGAAGACGTGGATCCGTGCCAGGTGGTTGGACGAGGGGAAAGCTTTGCCATGTACGCGCGAAGACGTGTCGCGTACTGGGTGGCGTCAGCTGTCTTGTAGTCGTCATTCGGGCTCAAGAATTGACCGGGCAGGCGAAGAGGCTCGCCATAAACCAGTTCAGCAGGCGACGAACGGAGGTCTTCCTTCCAGGCACTGCGCATACCTAGAAGAACCAGTGGGAGTGCTTCGGTCCACTGTGATGCCGGAGCGTGGCACATGATCGCCGCCTTGAGCTGGCGGTGAAGGCGCTCAACGATGCCGTTAGCTTGTGGATGGTAGGCTGTCGTGCGAAGGTGGCGCGCACCAACCAAGGCAGTGAGAGCCTGGAAGAGGTGGCACTCAAACTGGCGGCCACGGTCTGTGGTCACCCGCTCAGGACAGCCGAATCTGGCGATCCAACCGGACACCAGGGTAGCAGCACAGGTCTCCGCGGTGATGTCCTTCAGCGGATACGCTTCAGGCCACCGCGTGAACCTGTCGATGACAGTGAGGCAGTACCTGTAATCATAGGACAAAGGTAATGGCCCTACGATATCGAGGTGTATATGTGAGAACCTCGAGGAAGGTGGAAGGAAAGTGGACAGTGGAGAGGTGGTGTGTCGGGAAACCTTGGATTTTTGGCACTTAAAGCATTGCCTTGTCCACTCTCTACAATCCTTGCGGATCCCTGGCCAAACAAATCTTTGTGTTACCAGTCGCACAGTAGCTGATCTTCCGGGATGATGTAAATTGTGCAAAGAATCAAAGACTTGTTTGCGGAACTCAGTAGTGATGAATGGACGAAGATTGGTAAGAGTGGTGTCGCAATATATAGGAATACTGCTCATCTCCGTAGCGATTTTTTGTAGTTTTAAGGCTGTCCCATGTTTAAGCAGTTCCTGCAGCTCCGAATCATTTTCCTGAGACCGTGCAAGAGACTGATAGTCTATGGAAATGGTCACCTCTTCAATCCTCGATAAGGCATCGGCGACGACGTTCTTGCTTCCGGGTAAGAATTTGATATCAGTTGTGAACTGGGCAATGAAATCAAGGTGTCGGAACTGCCTCGGTGAACACTTGTCCTTGTTCAGCGAGAAGGCGAACGTAAGCGGCTTGTGATCAGTGAACACCGAGAAAGTTCTAGCTTCGATCATGTGTCGAAAGTACTTAATAGCCTCGTACACTGCAAGTAGCTCTCTGTCGTACGGGCTGTACTTCTTTTGAGCAGCGTTTAGTTTCTGTGAGAAGAAACCTAAGGGTTGCCAGTTGTCATCCTTACATTGCTGTAGCACGGCACCTATAGCCAAATCTGATGCGTCCGTGACTATAGCAAGTTCGGCGGTATGGTCAGGATGAGCCAGTAGAGTGGCTTGAGTCAGGGAAGCTTTACACTCTTCAAATGCTTGTAGCATTTCTGGGGTCTGCTCAATAGGATGCGAGCCTTTGACGCGTGGGCCTGCTAGAAGGTTGGTAAGTGGAGCTTGAACCTTAGCAGCATTTGGAATAAAACGTCTGTAGAAATTTACCATTCCTAAAAAACGCTGTACTTCCTTGACGGTCTTCGGTGCTGTGTAGCTTTGTATAGCTTCGACCTTGGACTCTAGAGGCTTTATGCCTGCAGCAGAAACTTCATAGCCGAGGAAGGTGATTTGAGACTGGCCTAGTTTACATTTTGAGGTGTTAATTAGGATGCCATACTCTTTGAGACGCTGGAACAGCTGCCGTAGATGATCCTGATGAAGTTCTGGGCTTCGTGAGAATACTAAAATGTCGTCCAAGTACCCGAAGCAGAAATCGAGGCCAAGAAGCATCTCATCGACGAATCTCTGAAAAGTCTGAGCGGCATTTCTCAAACCAAATGGCATGTACACAAATTCATACATTCCGAAGGGCGTAGTGACAGCAGTCTTCGGTATGTCGTCAGGATTTACAGGTATCTGGTTGTAAGCTTTGACCAAATCAATGCTGGAGAAGATGGTGCAACCCGAAAGCTGGTAGGAGAAGTCTTGTATATGACGAATGGGATACCGATCTGGAATCGTCCTGGCGTTAAGAGCGCGATAGTCGCCGCACGGCCTCCATCCATCATCTTTCTTCCTAACCAGGTGCAGGGCAGAAGACCAGGGACTCTCTGAGCGTCGAACTGTCCCACACGCAAGCATGTCTTCATACTCTTTCTTAGCAGCCAAAGAGCGTACTGGATCTAGGCGTCGAGGTCTACAACACACGGGTGGTCCAGGCGTCGTCCTGATGTGGTGTACTGTATTGTGCTTGGGCGGAACATGTACACCTGCGGGTCTGGTGATCTCTGGAAACTCACGCAGAATTGTATGAAGCTCAGTCTCACCCGTGACAGCTTTGATTGAAGCTATGTCTTCCGAAGTTCTAGCTGTAGTAGCTGCTACTGAAAGGGTTGTAGTTCCATCCACCAACCGTTGGTTTCTACAGTCCACAAGTAAATTGTAGTGAATTAGGAAGTCAACTCCAATGATTGGTTTGGAGACATCAGCGATGATGAAACTCCAAGTGAAATCTCTCCTGAGACCTAAGTTAAGGTGAAGTAATATAGGTCCATAAGTGTGTATGGTGGAGTTGTTAGCTGCAGTCAGAGCGTATTTAGTTTTAACACAGGGCGCCTTAATAGCAGATCGCGGAAAAACGCACAGATCAGAGCCAGTATCTACCAGAAACTGCATCTTTGACGTGTGATCAGTGACGAAAAGACGGCCTGTAGCATTGGTGGGGCAGTCGTTGGCCGCTACTTCCGACCGCCCTTGGAGTTTTCCGCGGGAAAGCTGCAAGGCTGCTTGCACTTATTTGCTTGAGCTCCGTAGGTGAAATGGTAAAAGCAATGCGGATGATCTGGTGGTGGCTGCCTCGGACGTGAACGACTTCGTGAGCGATTGTTTCTTCGTTGTCTGAACCCAGCACGTGAGCGTTCTGCATTCTCCAATCGACTAGTTAGCTTAGCCACTTGCCTGGTCAACTCGCAGATCTGTTGTGCCATGTCGTTGTGGTTAATCACTGGGTCTGTAGATGTACTAGCCACCTGAGGTATTGAGGGTGCGATCTCATACACTTTATCTGCTAACTCACCGAGTTTATCCTTATCAAGATCCATCTGCGTAGCGATAACAGTCTGTATGTTTTGTGGCAGCCTGCTAGACCACAGAGTGAGAAGAAAATCAGATGACACTGATGGACCGGCTAAACTGGACAAATGGCGCAGAAACTGTGACGGCTTCCGATCGCCTAGCTCCTCATGCACCAGAAGCTGCTTGATGCGCTTTTCCTGTGAAGCTGACAGCCGTTTTATCAGTTCGGTTTTGAGTTTTACATATTTATCAACAACAGGCGGGTTAGTGATTATATCTTTGACCTCTAAGGCATACTGGTGGTCTAGCTGTGCTACTAAATAATTAAATTTGGTTTCGTCTCTAACGATTCCAGCCAACAGAAATTGAGACTCGACTTGTGCGAACCAAAGAGCAGGCTCTTCCGGCCAAAAAGGCGGTACTCTCACACTGACTTTCAAAACTTCTTCTCTAGCCTCGTTATGATGTACCAGTTCTGGGTTCACTCCTTGTGGATTCTGATCCTGGTTCGCCATTTTGCCGTTAAAATTCAAAAAATCGCTCACCAAACTTGATCGCTGTTTTCAACTCCAAACAACTCCTTAACAGTTGGAATCTTCGATATCTTCAATTTTCTTTGTCGGGGTCACCAGTTGTGGGGAGTTTTTGAAACACACCACAAATATCAGGATTCGAACCAGATAAGAAGTTGTAGTAAACAACGATAGATAGGACGATAGAAGGTACGAACACGAAGAATGAAGATTGTATTTAGCACAGCACGAATAATTATATTTAACAGCACAAGCACATAAAATAACATACAAATTAGAAGCCAAATTAATTCAGTACAAGCAAGTGTCTCTAGTAAGCAGAATGAATGTTCAAAACTGATTATTCATCTTCAACGGTTGCGGTGAGTGAGCGATGACCGATGCTTGTGCGAGCGAGATGCATGTATGCAGCGCGTGACGTGCGCGAGCGGCGTAGGCGCTACGCGATCGCAGCGCGCATGCGCAGACGATTGACGTCACACGGTGGAAGCTGGCCCAAGATTCATAAGCGGAGCGATTTCTTTGAAATGTAACCGCTTGGTCCAAGTTACGTTTTGTGGCGACGGACAGGTCACCACAGGATAATTAATTACAATGATACTGCACAAGATAAATTAAGTATGAATATGCAAGGTCAATAGCAATGACAGTTTGATTGTGATTGTCAGTCATTATCATTCTTTTTACGGACGATTTATTGTTTAAAAGTTTTTTAGGTAGGTACCTACCCCGTTACCACTGAAGCTATTTATTCCCTACCATAATACTCGTATGTACTTTCGACTAGGTCACCGCCGCGTAACCACATAAATAAAATAAATAAATAAATAAAAAATAATTTTTAAAAAAATAGGCTAAAATCGCTTGCAAATCTCGTCGCCTTTTATTTCAAGTGACGTCCGTTTTTGTTTTATGTGTGTAAGCGTTTTTCGTTTGAAATTGGTTAGGCGGCAGAGACCTCGGCGTACATCGTCAGCATGTCATCCCGCTTTCTGTTCTACAATCTGTCAAGCTTATGTGGGGTTCATAGCGTTCAAAACTTATGCCATAATTTATTAAAACGAAGATATGCATACCTAACGCAATGTAACGACTTTTGTTTACTTGCTTTTATGGACCTACTAGCGGTCCCAGCGAACTTTGTTTCGCCCCGGCCCCGACCCGCCCCAGCCCCGGCCCCGTTGAACGGGATAAAAAGGATCCTATGTCCTTCTCCTCGTTCTAAGCTACCTCCCCACCGTTTCGCCCCGGCCCCATCCCACCTCAGCCCCGGCCCCGTCTAACGGGATAAAAAGTATTATTTGTCCTTCTCCTGGCTCTAAACTACCTCCCTGCCAATTTTCAGCTAAATCGGTTCAGCCGTTCTTGAGTTATAAGTGGAGTAACTAACACAACTTTCTTTTATACCTTATACAAAGATTATTTTTCACGACTTGCTTTATTGAGTATGACCTATCATTCTCCTCTATGACTTGCTCCAAGTGCTAATAAGTGGCTGGACACCCAACAAAAAGTTATTCAATTGAGCGCGTTATCAAAGTACATATCCTATAAAATGCGATGGCTTGCAATACCATTGATAATCACAATCATCATATGGGGGCTGACGTAAGCGACAAGGTCGGGGGGCTTAAGCTGTGTTTACATAAAGTCCTCTATTATAAGCCAAGGCTTATTTTTAAGGCTTTGCCTGCCACGAAACTAGACACAATAGAAAAATATTGTTTGGTGACCACCATGGCGCTGCAATGGAGCAAAAATGGAGGTTACCACTCTATATTTCACTCCAATCGACATGTATGTGTATGATATCGTTGGATTTTGATAATATTTTTTACAGCTACTATACTAATTATCCTGCTTTATGCTATCAATTCATTTGCATGCAGACCCGCTTTGGGCATTTCAAAGCTTACCCGATTTTGGTGTGTTTGAAAAAAAACTTTGTGTCTCTATGATAGCTTCAATGAAACCCTTTTATTAAAAGACCAGTCTTGTGCTATGAAAATCGTTGAAAATATTGCAACTCTGTTTATAATTATTTAATAGTAAGTAGACTGCTAAACGAGGCAGAGCTATAGAGCGAGCATGAAATCAAAAAAATACAATAGTAAAGAAACTATGCTATGAGTTAATCTATACTAATATTATAAAGCTGAAGAGTTTGTTTGTTTGTTTGAACGCGCTAATCTCCGAAACTACTGGTTCGAATTGAATAATTCTTTTTGTGCTGGATAGTCCAGTTATCGAGGAAGGTTATAGGCTATATAACATCACGCTACGACCAATAGGAGCAAAGATTTAGTGCTAAATGTGTAAAAAACGGGAGAAAGAAGTCACTATTCCACGCGGTCGAAGTCGCGGGCAAAAGCTAGTAATTTATATAATATGCGCCAGACAAGCAGACAACACACTTATTGTCTTCGTTACTAAGTAAGGAATATTCTTCCTTGTGTTACGAAGTACCAGACAACGATTATGACTGAGGCGTCTCCCATAAATACTTAAATACATATAACATCCATGACAAAGGTACAAATGTTCGTGCTCATCATCACACAAACATTTGCCCCCTGCGGGATTAGAACCCGCGACGGCCGGCGTAATAGTCAGGAGCGCGAGACTTAAAATAATATCCGTCCAAATAATCTAATAAATAAACCTTTTATAAAGCGCCTTTAGATGTAAATAAATTTATCATCATCAGCTTTTAATAAATTATCATGAAGTTACCAAGAAATAAAGAGGAATTCACCTGTTGACCTAAACTCGCTGATAACGCACACTGTGACTACTTTGTTAGGCACTGAATATGAATGGTTATATTCCACTAGCTTTTGCCCGCGACTTCGTCCGCGTGGAATAGTGACTTCTTTCTCCCGTTTTTTACACATTTACCACTATATCTTTGCTCCTATTGGTCGTAGCGTGATGTTATATAGCCTATAGCCTTCCTCGATAACTGGACTATCCAACACAATAAGAATTATTCAATTCGAACCAGTAGTTTCGGAGATTAGCGCGTTCAAACAAACAAACTCTTCAGCTTTATAATATTAGTATAGATTTATCAGTAGCAATATCTTTGAATTATTGATTTTACTCCTAGCATAGTTTCTCGAACATAGATCTAATTATACAGACAACGAGATCTTTATAAATTTGTGGATATTGGTAGATAAACAACTGCGTGCCTATTGCACTAATTAACCTTAGCTATTAGATCAAAAGAAACACTATTGCACACCACACATCATCATCATCATCATCATCATCATCATCAAACTCAAGAGCTAATAGGCTCTTGACGCTGTTTTTTTTTCGAACCGGAGCGAATCCCACAAGGGGCAAATGTTTATGTGATGAGCACATCTGTACTAATTTATGGATGTTTATATGTATTTACATATTCTTAAAGATGAAATAAGAAACCAAAAATTGCACACGCTCGGACCTCGAACCAGCATCTTTCTGGCTTACCGGGCCAACTGCTCCTCAAATTGAGCTACCGTGCTGTCGGTCCGACCACGCGAAATTCTTGGTCTCTTAGTAATTTTGGTCTTATTCTTATAATGTATTTATGGGAGATGCCCCCGTCATAATCATTGTTAGGTATTCGAAGCACAAAGAAGAAAATTTCTTAGTACGACACCAGGACAAATATTTTATTAAATTTTTATTTATTCAACAAGTTACAACATGTTTGTTTTCAGGCACACCCTCTTTACCTTCTTATCAGTTCTTGATAACATACATTTATCAGAAAGGCATCAGTCGATATGATACAACAGAAAAAATCATTTTTTGAACAAACTAAAAACAACCGTTACGACGGACAATAGTAAAAGGTCTTATCAGTGTTATCTTCGCTGCTTAAAATTGAGAATAACATATGTCCTATGACATCATAAGACTATCGCACATAATACAATGATCCATTTTCTGGTCAATTTGTCACATTGGTGATTTAACGTTCCTTTGTTTTTGACCGTCTTTTGCCCATTTCAAGCACTAAACTACATGATTGTTTGAGCTTGAATGAATCTCGAGGAAACTCCTTTCAGCGCATAAAACGAATGCGTTAAAGATTGTTGAATGGATGTGTTGTTTGTCGATGTGTTTTCCGAGAAGCTTAGTCATTTTTATGTCTACCACAAGTTGGTACGGTCATTGAATGTGAAAATTATTCGTGATTGTGACAAATTGTGGAGACCACAAACAATAGTAAAAGTTGATCAGAAAAACTAGTTTTATGAACATGAGTCATGAGGACTAAATAGTAGATTGTTATACAAGGGGAGAAAGCGACCCATTTCACTCGAGATGTTTCTGGCGCTCGAACGAAGTGAGAGCGCCAATAATTCGAGAGTGAAATGGTGCTTTCACCCGAGTTAAACATACTATTTTTCATTTCGACTGTGAGGAAAAACATTAAATTTACAATAGTGGTTGTAGATGTCATGGTCAGGTATTATGTAGTACAGCGAGAAATGAAAACTCAGGTTTTTGCACAAAAAGACAGTTAATTTACAGTTCTTCAAACATCTAACATGATTAGAAAGAATAACGACACGAATACATGAAAACAGTACGAAAAAGCAGACGATACGAAATAATTAAAATCCTTGTAAAAAATATCGATCTAATTTTCCCCACAGATAATAATTGTCAAAATTTAAAAAAGTAGGCATAGAGTTCAAAAAGAAAAAATTGACACTGACAATGTAAAAAAAGTGTCATCTTGGTATTATGGCGGGAAGCCGAATATTTTAATAACAGATTAGTAAATATATATTTTAATTATAGATTGAATCAATTGAATATTTTTTTATATCAACGATCATAATAAACATGTTTTTCAATGTATAGCTAAGCAAAAATGTTTATTTATTTTTATAATATGATGTGACTCAATTATCTTTGATCCAAGCTTTGACGGCATGCCTTGACTCTATACCATGCCAATTAAAACTAAATTACTTTCCACCCTAGGGATGGATAAGCTATTTTCCACCCGGCTATCTACACAGGAAAATGCTATTTTCCGAACAGGAGAGATGAAAAAGTATTTGTATCTATTTGATTGAGTAATAGCCCACACGCCAATCACAATAGCTGATAGAACATGTAACTGCCAATCACGTCATCAATGTAAACAATAGTAACAACAAGAAAACATGTCCGTATGGACTTGTTTTAGAGTTGAGACCCTAGATTATTGTATATTTTGGGTTAATCGGTCTTTGTGAATAAGCATCTGCAGAAAAGCCTTTACATGGATGATGTATTCTGTTTGTCGTCTGGTATCCATGGAGATGTCTGGTGACACATCGATGGCTTATGATAACGTGGCTGTCGATTCAGGTAATCGAATATTCATGAAATCGATTGACAAATGTGGCGCTATTACAATGGGGGTCTTGTTAATACGTAAAAAATATTGCAAGTTTTTTTAGGCATCTTCTTATGATCTTTTTTTTATAATAGCCATTTTAATGGAAGAGCTATTTCTTCTTTTTTTGAGGAAGCTTTAATAAACCCTTGTATAATAAAGCTATAATAAATCCACTTCCAATTTTATGAATTTATTTGAGTTTTATGTCGTTGTTCTAAGTTTTGTGTTAGTCTATTGAAAAAGTATTTTTGCCCTCACACGACACATCGTGCAATAATGTGCCTGAATGATTGTTCTCATATCTTTAAAAAATAAGATGAATTTGCAATGCAAATACCTTTGCCCGCATGTTGCTTGTAAGTCATGCCACTTAAATCTTATTTGATTTTCTTAACAGTTGTCAAGTGTGTTGTCCATAAATCTAAAACCGGATTGTTTTAGGTATAGCTGGGGAGAGCGAATCTATACAGACAAAGGTTTTTTTTTTCATTATCTTCAAATAATTGCCAAGATAATAACAAATCAGCCACAGTTTGAGTCTAAAAACATAACCAGAATAAGAAATAAGTCGTTTTGCCTCTAACCTTACTTGACTTTACATAAGGACATTTTCACACATGTACAAGATTTATGTATCTCTTTCACTCTGTGTGGTCTCGTGTTAGACAAAACTGTCAAGATGATAAATGAATTGTAAAATACTTACGAAAAAGTAATTCAAAATCTTGCCAAAAACTAATTGGTGCGTTGAAATTACTGCTGATCAATAATTATGTATCTATAAACTGTTTATGACAGCTGGTACATCGTTTCTATCCCTGATGATTAATGATTTCAAAAGGTGATAGCTCTAAGTCTAAATACCAATATTAATATGCTGAAGAATTTGATTGTGAATATCATCAGGAGTTAAGCATCTACGCGAAAACGGGTAGACGAGTCGCGGAGGATATCGCGAGTGGATAAATCGTATACTTAGAATACAACCTTGTGTTGATATTGGATGTAAATGCTGTAATATCTGCTCTAAAGTAATAAGTATTAGTATTAGTAGTAGTAAGTATTGGATGTAAATCTGCTAAAGTGCTACGTAATTATAGAACCTTTTGATAATAATAAATTACTTCTAATTTCATGTTATGTACAGAAACAGAATACTAAATGAGATTATTTTATTAAACCATTTGATGTAAGTACCTATCCTAAGTATATTATTGAATTCAGCACTCGTTTTTATACACAATCAAGGTTATGAATGTCGCTTGTCGCATCATAAGTATTTCAAAGTACGACAAACTCAAAGGAATGCTTCTTCTTCTTCTTTTCGAGTCAATGGAATGCTTAAACTTAGATATTCTAAAGTATCTTACAAATACGGGGAGAAGAGTGATAGTCTTCGTTTCATCGATATCCAACTTCGGTAAAGGTGGTTTAGAATGTTTTTAAAACACTCACAGTATCATATTTATATTCTTATAGATGAAATAAGAAACCAAAAATTGACAAAAAACAAAAAAACAAAAAAATTACCAAAAATTAACGTCACGCAATGACGTATACTTCGGACCGACAGCACGGTTGCTCAAATTGGAAGAGCAGTTGGCCCGGTAAGCCAGAAAGATGCTGGTTCGAATCCCGCCCGTGCGCAATTTTTGGTTTCTTATTTCATCCTTAAGAATTCGGTAAAGGTTTTCTCGAAAGTAAACCAAGTTGGTAATTTATAGAATCAAGCGCTACAATGCTTTTTAATTAAAGTAACGGAAATTTTAAGAGCAATAATTGAAAATACTTATAACCAAGTACACCCACGGCCAGATCTAGTCCAGTAAATAAGCGTCATAAAGATTTATTATAGACAGTGCTTTGTGTACGACTGCAGTTGATAACCACGCCCCCCGTGAACGCGGTTATAATTAACTGAGTCTCGTAGTTTCCACATTTATCTGTCAACTAGCTTTTGCCCGCGACTTCGTCCGCGTGGAATAGTGACTTCTACCTCCCGTTTTTTACACATTTACCACTATATCTTTGCTCCTATTAGTCGTAGTGTAGCCTATAGCCTTCCTCGATAACTGGACTATCCAACACAGAAAGAATTATCCAATTCGAACCAGTAGTTTCGGAGATTAGCGCGTTCAAACAAACAAACAAACAAACTCTTCAGCTTTATAATATTAGTATAGATTAGTTTTCTACTGTACGAGTAATATAATAGTTATATCTAGTGTCTTGATGAAGCTGGAAACGACTGATTCATGTTTTTGCTAATCTGTTTTAAGTTTTTTTATATTTTACGTCAGTAATCAGTAAACATACTTAATGTCACACAACATACATGGTTATTTATAAATTAACGTAACATAAATAATTTAAAAAAACACAATATTTGAAAGCTAGATCTAAGCTTAACACGTTCCGGGTCACTTTTCCAGACACAATATATATTTTATTGTTTTCACGCCTATAGGCGTTCACTGTCCCAAAACGTGTTAACAGGGTGGTCTCTCACCTCGAAGAAGCCCAAATGCCAGGAAAGACAACCCAGGATAGGATAACCTGGCGCAGAAGTGTG
The DNA here is from genome assembly GCA_963584085.1 of Pyrausta aurata. Classification (NCBI taxonomy): domain Eukaryota; kingdom Metazoa; phylum Arthropoda; class Insecta; order Lepidoptera; family Crambidae; genus Pyrausta; species Pyrausta aurata. Next base: position 837,712 of record OY757274.1, read on the forward strand.
AGGTGACCCGACCCGTGATAATGGGAATAGGGAAGGAAGAAGAGTTAAAAATATTAAAAACGTACGAGTTATAAATATTAACGTCGTACAAATTATTCCGGAAAAAATATTCTTTACCCGTAATGAGTGTAACATAAATAGCTCGCGAAGAGCTCAATTCGTGGTAGTTCTCATTGCTGAGTCATCAAATCATTTAGTAAATATTCTTTCAACCGTTAGACTTTAGGATTCCGTAGCCCAATGGCAAAAACGGAACCCTTATAGTTTCGTCAAGTCTGTCTATCTGTATGTCCGCCCGTATGTCACAGTCATTTTATTTTGAAGCCAAACTGCGATTCCCATACAAAATGACATTTGAGGCGGAGCCCATACAAAAAAACAAAAAAAAATTGTGTACACCTACGCATGTAGCGTGTCTATGGATAGGATAGGACATAGAGTGCAGTTCCTGAAATCATTTTTTCTAAAAGACAAACATTTGTAAGATTGTGGTTGACTGACTCCGACTCGCACTTGGCCGGTTTTTATCTCATGGCCAACGCCGATGGCTAAATCATAGTACGCCATACTGCGCAGTTGTTATATAACGATAAAATTCGATATAGATAGCCTTGTGGAATATTATTGTTAATGCTCGATAAAATTAATTTGTAATGTCAACATGAGAATACATACTGTTCGCTATAAGTATGTCTTTTTAGGGATCTGTGTCTTAAAAATTAAACCGCCTTCAAAAAACTAACAAATATTAAAAGACAAATCATAAAAAATAGAGCCCCTAAAAGTCATAAAAGTCATAAAAGTCGTTTATTTTTGCATATAGACCCACTTATACACGTCCCAAAATAGACCCTACCACAGCTTCGGGACAATTTGTGGGCTAGTGCTGAGAAGAAGCTGCGCAAGAAACTCAGTCACTATTGTCAATGCCTCTTTTCAAAAGTTTTACAATATTTGTGGTTATCATGCAAGTCCATACATTATTATCTTTTAAATAATCATCTACTTTATAATACCCTTTCGTCATTAGGGTTTCTTTAATAACAATTTTAAATTTAGTAATCGGTAAGTCAACAATGTATTCTGGTAGTTTATTGAAAAATTTTATACATTTCCCCATGAAAGAATTACCAACCTTTCGAAGCCTGAATTGTGGAATAGCAAGCTTATCCTTATTCCTAGTATTATATTTGTGTATATCACTTTTTTTCGTAAATGAATCTAAATTTTTGCGTACATACATTAAATTTTCATAAATATACTGAGAGGCTACAGTTAATATTCTAATTTCTCGAAACACCTCTTTTAAGGAATCTTGAGGTTTTAGACAATAAATAGCACGCACGGCCCTTTTTTGTAATACAAAAATTGATTCTATATCAGCAGCTGAGCCCCACAATAAAATTCCGTAGGACATCAAGCTATGGAAATAACTAAAATAAACTAACCTAGCTGTTTCTACATCAGTTAAACGCCTAATCTTCCGTACAGCAAAAGCAGCCGAGCTTAGTTTTCTTGACAAGGTCTGTATATGAGGACCCCATTGTAGTTTGGAGTCTAAAGTGATACCCAAGAATGTTGTGGAGTCAATGGTATCAAGGGATTTATCTTTGATCTTAACCTGAGTTGGTGCCTGTCGGACGTTAGGCATCGTAAACTTAACACATTTTGTTTTACTTCCATTAAGAAGTAGGTTATTAACAGTAAACCAATGTAGTACTTGTGAAAGAGTATTGTTTACATCGTCAAAATTACCTTTACCTCTTGGAATTTTAAATATCAACGAAGTATCATCTGCAAACAATACTATGTCACAAAGATTCCCTACAAAGTGCGGGAGGTCATTTATATATATTAAAAATAAGAGAGGTCCTAATATAGATCCCTGTGGCACACCCATTGTTAGAGGTGCCCCAGAAGACTCAGTTCCATTAACACATACTTTTTGCGTTCTACCTGAGAGATAAGAATTAATTAAGCTTAATGAGTTCAATGATGCCCCATAGTGACGTATTTTTTTCAATAATGTTTCATGATCTACACAATCAAATGCTTTGGATAGATCACAAAAGATACCCAAAGCATCATGCCTATTATCGTACGCATCAAATACATGTGTTAAGAGAGCAACTCCTGCATCTGTAGTGCTTCTACCTTTAGTAAAACCAAATTGTTTATTATGAAATAACTTGTTTAATGAAAAGTGTGCTAAAAGTTGATTGAATATAACTTTTTCAAATATTTTACTCAAGACTGGCAGAATTGATATTGGCCTGAAGTTGGAGGGGTCACTTTTGTCACCTGATTTAAAAAGTGGTATTATTTTACTAATCTTCATTAAACTAGGAAACTGGCCGTCATCAATACACTGGTTAAAAATTATTGCCAGTTGAGGAGCTAACCTAACTTGATGAAAGTTATATTAAAATTATTCCATCAGTCACTCCTTGCCTAGCTATTAGTTAGATGAAGCGAAATATCAATCGACCTAGCTCAAAGGATTAGCATAGCTATACGCGGCAACGCAGTCAGCATCATCGTCTCCTTGCCACAAGGACACGGTTTCGTTTTTTAAGTAGGTTTAAAGTTTTTTTTTTGTCATGCATGTCTTTGTTTTTGGTCAAATTATCCGCTGTTTAGAACTAAGCGCTTCTCATCAACATTTATAAAGCACGGCAAAGGAGTGGAACTCGCTGCCCGCGTCGGTGTTACCTTACCTAGTGACTACAATCCGAATCTATTCAAAGTTAGAGTGAACAGGCTTCTTCTGGGCGAGCTCGCTCCATCTTCGACTCCGTCTTAGTCGCACTTGGCTTGGTCTGGAGTCAAGAGCAAACCCATACTAAATAAAACAGCAATTATACGGAACGCTTATAAGATTGTGGTGACTTAGGTCACTAAGCCTTTATAGACTGCGAAGTATGGAACTGGTATATTTTTTAACTGCGCAGTAAATCATAAAATAGTACCAGTACCTATTACCGATAGGGCCAAGGCTAAGGGTTTTCATAGGCATATCTAATCTTGACGATCAGTTTGTCTGTTTGTAAATTATAAAAACTTGTTTACATTAACGTTTATTTTTATTTTTTATATCTCTAATTATTATATTCAAAGCTTAATTTAATGGAAATTCTTTTTTAGAGCTTTAGCTTTTTCGAAAGAAAATTGAAATAAAGACAAGTTTCTAAGGGACATTTTCTCGACCGACGCCGTCGCGGAGAATCAGTAGTAGTCTTACAATAAGAATGGTATTAGTATATCAACTGTCGAAACTCAGTTTTGTTTTAATTAAAATTTTAAATATTATAGTAATGGAAACTCAAGATTGTTATGTTTTCCAATCGCCCGGAAGCCTCTCGTCTCACGGATGCCGCGATAAAAACAAACGAAATGTTTTTATACACGATTTAATGATTAACAGAACCCAAATCTGAACCATGAATATTTTTTACTAGCTTTTGCCTGCGACTTCGTCCGCGTGGAATAGTGACTTCTTTCTCCCGTTTTTTACACATTTACCACTATATCTTTGCTCCTATGGATCGTAGCGTGATGTAATATAGCCTAAAGCCTTCCTCGATAACTGGACTATCCAACACAAAAAGAATTATTCAATTCGAACCAGTACTTTCGGAGATTAGCGCGTTCAAACAAACAAACAAACAAACTCTTCAGCTTTATAATATTAGTATAGATTAGTATAGATTATCTTCTTTTTTTTAATCAATGCCTAGTACTAGGCATAGTAATACTAAACTATGAATATTTTTAATTATCTTTCTTTTCTAAATCAATGCCTAGTACTAGGCATAGCAATAGCCTGTTCTTAAAAACTAATTGTAATTTTCGAGTATTTTATAAATATTTTATTCTCTTATAAACTTTATTATCTCTATAAATTAAATGCATTGGACAATACGGCTATTGAATTTGTTTATAAATGTTGCTTTGTATTATTTGAGTACACTTTCATTATTCAACCTTATTGGCGCCTAACGAATGTAGAGTAAAGAAATACAGCATACCTAAGTTTGAAATCCGTTCGTACTTTATGATCATTTGTACCTAATTCATGGATGTTTATATGTATTTAAAAGTATGTTTAGGCGACGTCCCCGTATAATCGTTGTCTGGTATTCGTAACAAAGGAAGAAAATTCCTACTTCGAAACCAGACAGTTGATGTTGTCTGAAGCATATTATTAATTACTAGCTTTTGCCGGCGACTTCGTCCGCGTGGAATAGTGACTTCTTTCTCTCGTTTTTTACACATTTACCACTATATCTTTGCTTCTATTGGTCGTAGCGTGATGTTATATAGCCTATAGCCTTCCTCGATAACTGGACTATCCAACACAAAAAGAATTATTCAATTCGAACCAGTAGTTTCGGAGATTAGCGCGTTCAAATAAACAAACAAACAAATAAACTCTTCAGCTTTATAATATTAGTATAGTTTCTTTCTTTTATTTCTTTAACATTTTTAATTATTTCTTTGACATTGTAAAAATGAAACCATTTTTTAGCCAATAGGTCAAAACTGTAATCATAGAAAGTAGGAAAAACCAGTGCGTCAAAACTAAAACCGGTATTATCATATTGATAGTCGGAAAATGAAAGTGCTTTTTTCAAGCCTGTTTAGATAAAATGCATCTAAACTAACGCAATGATACTTTTAAAGTTATTTAGGTCGAGATATTTATTTGTTTTAATAATGACTTCATATTTAAAGCAAGGAGGAAGATGTCATTTGCGTAAGCTTCGTCCGTCCTCGACTCTTTCTATGTAAACACGTTCCGGGACACTATTCTAGACACAATAGATGTTATATTGTTTTCACGCCGTGAACGTGTTAAGCTTGGTAGTCAACGAGCTAACAAACACATCTACCTATAATCTTTCTACTGCGGTTTTTTATTTATTTCTATATCTCCTACATACATCAAATAAAGTAGTGTTACACCACTTATAACTCAAGAGTGGATGGACCGATTTTCATGATTTTTAATTCTCTGGATCCGCCCCGCTTCGAATAGGACATAGCGGTGCCGGGAATGATTTCAAATACAATTAAGTCAAAGCTTACACTAAATTTTCAATGCCATTACTATTTTAGAACCACACTACATGAAACTAGTCGAGTTGGCAACAATGGGGCCCAACAACCAGTAATACCATTAAAGTAGGCTCTAGATGCAACTAATCCACGAAACTTAATTATCTTTAGCTGAATTAAATCGTTATACGTCACGTTTAACCTTTAATCCGTATTATTTCCTGCTGAATAATGTACCTGTTTGCTGGACATCCGAAATAGTAATTTAATTGAATACTATAAAAACCTCTTAAATAATAATGGCTTTGTGGTCACGGCAGAGTAACAACTAACTATGGAATTGCTAAAAAGTTGCGGATAACGAACGGAAGTTATGTTTTTATATTATATGTAGTCCTCCATTTTGGAAGTTATCTTCTCTATTTGGTTTAATGGTTATAAAAATATGCGCCAGACAACACACCAATTGTCTGGTTATTTTCTTCCTTGTGTTACGAGGTACCAGACAACGATTATAACGGGGGCGTCTCCCAGAAATACTCAAATACATGTAACATCCATGACTTAGGTACAAATGTACGTGCTCATCACACAAACATTTGTCCCTTGCGGAATTCGAAACCGCGACGACCGCCGCAATAGTCAAAAACGCTAACCACTGCGCCAAACGCGTCGTCAAAATGGTTATTATCTATAAACCGTAAGAAAAAATATAATCAATTGATATTTTCGACACGTTTGTGTAGTGGTTAGCGCTCCTGACTACTATAACGGCGGTCGCGGGTTCGAATCTAGCTAGGGGCTAATGTTTATGTGATTTATCTAAGTCATGGATGTACGTATTTAAGTATTTATGGTAGGCCCACGTCATAATCGTTGTCATGTATTCGTAGCAAATGGAAGAAAATTCCTTAGTTCGAATCTAAGACAATTTGTGTGATATCTGGCGCATATTTATTAGTTTATTTACAGAATTTATATTTAAAAATAATACAAACTGAAGTCTAAGCACCAGACCACACCCTTACTTTTATTATATTCTTTATTACACTTATAAGCTGTACAGAAAATACATGAAGTCACAATGTGAACAAAGGTGGAGTTATCCCTAAAAGAGATCTTTTTCCTGCAGATCATAACAAAACTCTCACTGTAATACTTATCTATACTAATATTATAAAGCTGAAGAGTTTGTTTGTTTGTTTGTTTGTTTGTTTGAACGCGCTAATCTCCGAAACTACTGGTTCGATTTGAATAATTCTTTTTGTGTTGGATAGTCCAGTTATCGAGGAAGGCTATAGGCTATATAACATCACGCTACGACCAATAGGAGCAAAGATATGGTGGTAAATGTGTAAAAAACGGTAGAAAGTCACTATTCCACGCGGACGAAGTTGCGGGCAAAAGCTAGTTATTATTATAACGTACGTCGCATGTTCGCACCTTGTCCACCTGATATAGGAAGGAAACAGCCCTACTGTTTATCAATATTGTGTAATATTACAGTCTGTCTGTCTGTAGCCGGCGTAATGTCAGTTTCGCCGCGAAGGCCATAGCGAACGCTTGTGTATCGCGTGAGAACACCGGGCGAATAGTGATCAGTGTTTCGAAGTTCTGTGTTGATTTTCATGGTGTTACAGTGCTGGAAAATTCGTTTACAGGTGATTTTTCTTTTATAAGGTAATGTATAGTAGTTATTATTTATAAAAATATGAGAAAAATTCGACTCCATCTTAGTCGTACTCGGCTTGGTCTGGAGTCAAGAGCAAACCCATACTAAATAAAAAAAAAACAAAAAATAGGTTTTAATGAATTACAAAAAATACAGGTTTAAATTTACTTACATGTCTTCACAAGTAGTAACATCTTAATGGTATAGGCTATTTTTAGAGGGCAAAAGCAAACATTTTTTTAATTTATCTTTTATAATTCAATGGTAACACAATAACGAAAAGGTTGCCTATTTAAATATTACGGTTGGTCAGCGCAATAAAAATTTAATTTTAATTTAATTTAATTTAAAAATTAGAATTTCAGAAATGAAATGACGAAGTTTTCAAGTACTTAATTCATACTTTTTATTTGAATTCTGCTGTCATAAAATTTGTTATGGATCATAAAATAGTGCTTAAAATTTAGTCAAATTAATTTCATCTATGCTAAATATTTTATTATACATTAATTCTACATAATATTTTAGTTATTGTTAAGTTGTAGTAATAATAACTAGCGTCATTTAAAAAAAAACATGTGTATTTCTTTACATTCAAGATCGTTTTTCTTATAGTTTCACACAATTTGCGTCAAGAGTGTCATTTGCGGTGCATTTAAACACGTGTTCGATCATGTTTAAAAAACAAAAGCGAATCAAAAGTATTTATAATATAAGGCAATGAGAATTCAATCGTTATTAATAATGTAAATAGTAGGCCTCGAGGACCTGACAATATTTTTTTATGTACGAATTAAATAATTTATTCTTAAATAAATTGCTCGGAAAAAAATAAGAGGGTTAAGAAATAATTTCATGTTGTCAGTAAATTATTTGTAAAAAGAAATTTAAAAAAATGAAAATTGATAGATATCTAAAATAATAAGCAAACTAAAAATATCCAAGAATAGCAATACATAGAACCATGTGCTCAATAAACCGATCAAGGTTAAAAAAAATGCTTAGCGGATCTTGAGGATAATAATAACTAAACTAGTTACCGACTTATACTATTAATTTGCTAATGCAAATTAGATGAAGTATTTTCAATACTTATTGCATCATTACCTTAATATTTTACCTTACTTTACCTTACATTTTACTTTACATTACATTACCTTAATTTTGTATATGAATATTAAATCTGTTTCCTGTGATTTTCTCTTCATTCATATTTTACAACCAAAAATTATAAATTAAGTTTAAAAAAAAAAAGTATCGAAAGTCACGACGGATAACTAAAAATAGCAAAACTAAGAAGGTCATAAGGATTTTAGAATAAAACTTCTTTAGAAAAATAACCAATAAGTTGTGTTTGCGTAAGCTTCTGAAGCTTACGCAAACACAACTTATTGGTTATTTTTCTATATACCAATGTATAAAAAGTATATAATTTATTATTTACAATATTTCGTCAGTCCTACCCTAATAACGGTATTGCATCCCAATAGCGTTAAAATATTGTTTTCCGCATAATAAAAAACATTGTCAGCTTTATTTCACTATCTTACCTAAAATGGAATTCCTTAATGACGTAAAATTCGATTGACTTATAAGCACTTTGCGAATCATTGTGATAAACATTATTATAATGAGTAATGAAAAATCTTATCAGACCAACCATATAGACATACACTAAAATTGTCTTCAGACTATGCATTGCGAATTATTGTGCAATCGGCGAATAAAAATAGTTTATTCAAAACTTGAGTAATACTAGTTTCTTTACTGTTAGACGGATAATCGATTATGGCATTACTATGGTAGACAGCACTAGCACAGATGGTCAGCACTAGACCTGTCAGATAGATAGTTTTGACATTAGATCGATATTGATTGTATTGTATTATCCCGCGCATATTTACAGCATTGATTATTGTATAAATAATTGTTATGTTAAGGAAATAGAATTATTATCAACACATGGAGTTTATATCTTTCATTACAAACAAAAAAGCAAAAAACTATATTTTCTTTCATAAATTTTTCGTCGAAATACAGATTAGTAGATCGGTAGGTGAAGCTACTTTGATGAATTAAAATATTTTCGATATAAATGATGGTCATGCTCGTATTATACCCTTTTCCGTTGCTCCCGGATTCTAATGAAAAAAAATGTTGTACCTGTCTGCCAGGGATATTTTATATTACATGTATTTGTATGTACAATAAATATTATATGTTTTACATAAAAATTACAATAAACAAATGAGTCCAGTCATAGAACTTGACATAGTCATTTACTACAACGAGTTAGCGATTATGATATACATTGACTAGAGATTATAACTTTGGATTACTATATCTTTTTGTCAAAGCATTTTGGAGCACTATGACCAGGTACAATCATTGATATTTTTTTTTTGCTCCTATTACAGGCCACACGCTGTATAATATTTTTTACTCGTAGACAGATTAAATGCCAACTTTGACCTTCGATAGGCGCCCATAATGACCAAAGTCCAAAATTGATGTGCTTTCAGGCACTTTAAAGGGAGTACTTTAAAGGATGTAGCCATGCGTTCCTGTCTGATCATTTTAAGTCTGAGAGTCAGTTAGAGTTGTCAATCTATACTTAATTAATATTATAAAGCTGAAGAGTTTGTTTGTTTGTTTGAACGCGCTAATCTCCGAAACTACTGGTTCGAATTGAATAATTCTTTTTGTGTTGGATAGTCCAGTTATCGAGGAAGGCTATAGGCTATATAACATCACGCTACGACCAACAGGAGCAAAGATATAGTGGTAAATGTGTAAAAAACGGGAGAAAGAAGTCACTATTTCACGCGGACGAAGTCGCGGGCAAAAGCTAGTTTCAGAATAAGCAAAAAAACCGCTCAATTTTTTTAAAGAGTATTTCGTATGTTTGGCCTGTCAAAAGTCCCGTTAGAGGTCCTTATTAAAATTTCATGGCCCGCTGTTACGTCAAAATTGAATGAATAATGTATTTATTCATGTTTACATATGTAGGTATACCGATTTATGTGCTTACGACTTACTGACTTGAAAAGTAATTTTAAAACTAGCCTTTATCCTATTCCTATTTCATTTTTTTTATTTTATCTCAAGTGTCAATTTAGCCTCGTAATCATCTCATGATAACTCTGAACAGTATATTTTTCTATCCATTATAAAGATAGCTAGGACCTAAGCGATAAAAAGTGTAGGCTTTTTTAATGAATTAACGATTCATACAATGCAGTGTTATGGGAAAGCAACATTTGCGCGAAAGATGTCGCGGTAACACACAAGTTTATGAATATACATTGATAATGTTATCATTTAGGTATTGGTGACACCCACTTGAGGTTGATAGATAAGTGATAACAACTAATGATAAGTGAAATTCAGATATGTTATCTGACAGTTCTCACAGGTATGACGACACATTTTGGTAGATTCATATTTTTATTCTACTTAAATAACTTGCACCATATTTAAAGACCATAAATTTATAAACAGACGTAGGCTAGCGTATAGTCCGTTTTTTTGCTCGCCAAGTGAAACCGCAAGAGTAAAAAACCGGCCAAGTGCGAGTCGGACTCGCGCACTGAGGGTTCCGTGCCAACTTTAACTGAATTAGGGATTCTTACTTCCACTTAGCCAAAGTACCACAATATTTTGGTGACTGCAAATATAACTTTGTTTTTCATAGTATTTGTATGAAAGACAAAGTTATATTTGCGGTTGATAAAAATGTACTATATCTCAAAAAGTGCTAGTTCGATTTCGCTCAAACCAATTTTCGTTGAAAGTTTATGTTAAGATCTACATTACATATTTTTTTCAAAATTTTCCCTTCCTTAGTTCAAAAGTTAGATGGGGGGGGACGCCCATTTTACCACTTTGGAAGCGTCTATATCTCAAACCTTACACTTTTAGAAAAAATGGTTTTAGAAACCTCAACATCATTTTAAAAGACCTATCCATAAACACCCCACACGTATAGGTTTGAGTAAAAAAATTTTTTTTGGTTTTAGTTTCATGTATGGGAGCCCTATAATATCATTTTTTCAAATTTTTTGTACCTGAATCGGAAAGCGGTAAAGAGGATACACCTACCTACCAAGTTTCAGCGGTGTGATGCTAATAGTTTCAGAATAAAGTGGCTGTGACATACGGACGGACAGACAGACTTGACGAAACTATAAGGGTTCCGTTTTTTGCCATTCGGCTACGGAATCCTAAAAAGGATGCTGCTAGGCAGATATGCACCACCCTAGACCTCATCCACGCCAGGGTCCGATCGAGGTCAAATACCTGCTTAGCCTCAAATTACAAATAAAAAGGCTATATCTTTTGAATGACTAAAATAGATTACTACTTTTGAGTACTTTCTGACCTAATATTATCTCCGCCATTTTAAATTTTTCCAAAAGGTCCATTTGATCAACAATATTTTCATCTCTATTTTTCGCAAAGTTTTGATATGCCGCGTCCCAGAAGGTAGACTGCCCATTACTTTGTATTTAGTTAGAGGATCACTTATATTTCCATCGTTATTTTTAAAACTAGTCCAGAACACAGTGGCCAACGACATTTTTCCAGGCAACAAATCTGCTGTTGTCAGCTGGCGTTCTGCCACGATCTGGTGTTTCCTGCAAATTGTCTGGGAACTTGGCTAGTTGGAATGAGTGTAATGGCACAGAATATATAATAGTACTACGTACGTACGTACGTACGTAATGGTTCATGTTTTGATAATGGCTGTTTTCCTGATGTTGCAGGATGATAAACGATACTCCTTTTTGGTGACCACTTCGAGTAATGGTTTTGACATGTCCTTTCCTGAATTTGTTAGCTGATTCAGGTTGGTTGACTTTTTAGCCCCTGATCTGATTTTCACTTACTATCTATACTAATATTAAAAGCTGAATAGTTTGTTTGAACTTTACTGATTAATTCCTACACCAATTTCAGACATAACTTTCTACACTTTACAGAATGTGGCTTAGTAAGGTTCACATATTTTTTTCGTTACTTTTTGACAGATTAATAGATATTTGTTACAATCAAAGCAAATCATCTATTGTACATGCTCTAATATGTTTCTAAAACACGACCCACAAGTAGTAGGTATGTGATAACTTATCTACGAGTATTAAAAGTACTTCATCATTGATATGTCTAATATTTCGACTGTTATTTAGTTTATTTCCATATTTTTATCGACAGACAAAGGTCAGCAAATATGTGCGATAAAACATTATCTAGCAGCGGACAAGCTTCCTAGTATCTGTAAGTAGTAGTGTGTATTAGTGTGAAAGGCAAGAGGAAAATTCACCACACTATCTTCCCAAATTTTTTAGTGGAAAAAACTCCACACAGATTATAGCCTAGCTCTTTTTGATGATGATGATGATGAGCTTCCTTCTATGGATCTGCTAAAATTAAACAATTTCAGCTATTATACATCTCTGTAGTAAAAACATGCATAAAAAAGCATGCATAAAAACAGCACACCCCCATGCCGTGGGGGTGTGCTTCCCTGCATGCCGTGGGCATGGGGCTTCGAAACATTTTCTATGGAGGCTGGTTAGGGAAGTGTAGGGTTTACAAATATTCCAAAAGGTCCATTTGATCAACAATATTTTAATCTCTATTTTTCGCAAAGTTTTAATATAAAATACAGTTTCACCGCGTTCTTAGAAGGTAGACTGCCCTTAATTACTTTCTGCCTTACCACAAATAAATAAACAAGGTTTCGACCACTGTTTAAATATAATATGGCTAGTATAAAATTAACGTCAATCAAGACAAATGACATAAGGGTGACATACATTTTATTTTAGCCGCATAACATTTAAACAGTTGTTCAAACCTTGTTTATTTATTTGTGGTAAGGCCGTTTGTATTTACATAGAGAATCGCTTATATTTTCATCGTTATTTTTAAACTAGTTCAGAACACAGTTGCCAACGACATTTTTCCAGTCAACAGTTTAACATATATGCTGTTTGTCAATATTAAATGGTTGCAATTACCAAAATCTTCTTCACCTCTGGCCTTCAGCTCGACACAATTTTACGCGACACCCTGTATAATAATAACTAGCTGTCCCCCGCGACTGCGTCCGCGTGTTTTAAATTTGCACCCTCCCCTCCCGTCGTATTGTGATGTTTTATAGCCTAAAGCCGTCTCCGATAAATAAGCTATCAAACACAAAAATATTTTTCCAAATCGGTCCAGTAGTTCCTGAGATAAGCGCGTTAAAACAAACATATTTTTTTTTAGCTTTATAACATTAATTAAGTATAGATAAACTAATACATAATACCAGTACGTGCGTATCTAATCTACTTAATATCAATGTGTCAAGTGTGTTTGTCTTGTGTCAGCCACGTGGTGGGCACGCCTTAGTCAGCATTGTAGGCCAGGGGCGGATTTAGGTCAAACACACTAGAAAAATGCAGAGAATAGTGGAAAAATATTGAGTAAACAGAGACAGAAAAGGGAATAGTGAACAGTAATGTCGAAAAGTATTTTATTTTAATTTTATTTAGGGAAAACAATAACTGTCATCCATTATGACTTTGAACGAAAATCTGATAACGTTAAGTTGTCCTTTCCTGTTCTTCCCTAGCTTGTAAGATTTAAATAAATAAATATTTTTTTTTATCTATAACTGGATTAAGCTTAGTAATACAGTTGATTGAAATAGATACGGTAGAGACGCAGATTAATAATGGTTTATTAAGTAAGACAATTATTACCCAAAACAAAATACATGATTCACTTACAATGAGAAATACTAGTTTCTAATTAAAGTGTACACAGAGCTTATATCCATAGGTAGAGCTCATTATTACCATATTATTTTTGTCTCTGCCAAAAAAAGTTTTAAGTCACTTTTATTTTAGAACTAGCTTTTGCCCGCGACTTTGTTCGCGTGGACTTCAGGTTCGTCCCGTCTAGTAGCGCAAAAAATGTGTTTTTTTACGACCTCACATTAGAAACCTCAAAAATTGTAGCCTATATGTTATTCTGATGTATAAGCTATATTGTGGTAAAGTTTCATTCAAATCCATTCAGTAGTTTTTACGTGAAAGAGTAACAAACATCCATACATCCATACATCCATACTTACAAACTTTCGCCTTTATAATAGTATAGTAGGATGAGGCTCGTATTGTATAAATACCAGCCAGAGTATATATAGTCATCTATACCAATAAAATGCTTTGTCCTGAATGACTGACTTATTGATTGACTGACTGACTGACTGACTGATGGATCAACGCACAGCCTAAACCGCTGATTGTAGGGACCTGAAACTGGGAGGGTGTGTTCTTTGTGTGACGAAGGGATCCGATAAGAAAGGATTTTCAGAAATTCCACCCCTAAGGGGATCGAAAAGGGGTGCAAAGTTTGTATGGGACAACCAGATCCCTTGGTCCAATCTACTTAAAATTTTGCATACACATTCTTTTACAAAATTGACGGAAGACTTGTTTTGTATTTTATTGAAATTCATCTCCTAAGGGGGTTAAAAAGGGGTGCAAAGTTATTATGGGGGTGATTTGCTTCGAATTTGATGTCAATACTCTTTAGTGCTTACGATTAAAATATTTTTTATTTCATTTTTGACAGTCATTTGACATAATCTGAGACAGAATATTTGACACAAGTTTGTTATTGATGTTGCTCTCGAGGAGAGATTTTATTCCTTAGAATAGTAAATAATATTTTTTGTGTTTAAACAGCGTAGGTATCAATCGGTCTGTGTCCAGTGTAGATTGCAGATCGTATGTTCATATTGTCGGTGGACATTCTACGCTGCTCCTGTGGTCGAAAGGTGTCCAATCTGTAACTTTTCTGCAAACTTTTCGTGGGGGACCTATGTTTAGCAGTGGACGTTGAGATGATAATGGTGGTGTAGATCTTTACATAGAATTGTCCCTTTCAATTTACGATTTGAATTCAAGAAAGTAGAGTAGGTATTCGCTATAACCAATAACCATAAACAAAGCTCAAATTCAAACTCTTAAGGTAGCGAGAGAAGACTTAAGGGAATTTGCTTCTCTCACAGCCTGTATGTGACGTCATGATATTGTGTAAGCGCAGAGAGTAGCCTGGTCATTGTAGTGCCTGAAATAAATATACGATTGACGATAGGGCGTACGAAGTCTTTCCATTTCGTTGTAAAATAAAAATAATAATATCCCTGTGTAAGTTTGACCATTATACCGGGCTACATGTTGTGTGTACATAAAGTATAACATTTATTGTCTGTACGCATTTCTTTGTATATATTTTAAAACTGGATGTTTTTGTTTGTTTGTTTGAACGCGCTACTCACAGGAACTGTTGGTAAGGTTATAAAATATGATAGATAGCTAATTTATCAGGGAAGGCCATAGTTTAATGCGTATAGGCTTATAAATATTTGCTACGATCTATGGGAACGGAGTTAAACTAAAACGCGCGTACGAAGTCGCGGGCGGGCCGCTAGTTCATTATAAATGTTATATTATAAAGCTGAACAGTTTCTTTGACGTGCTACACTCAGGAACTACTGGACCGATTTCATAAAAAAAAATAGAACTTCCCAAACTTTACCAAATACGTCCCTGTGCCTAAAGCCATCTAATGACGTCAAACTTTCATTTCATTTCTAATAAAGTATGTGCTATTTTTATTTACAATGCTATACGATTACAACTGTATTAAAAATAAACAGTTTTTGAAGCGCACTGACTTTTGGTCGGTGACGTCACTTGGCACTATTTTCCGGGAACTATTATTGAGTTGCTAAGTTTTAGCATTGAACTGCTAAGTTTAGTGAGTTTATTTTAGGAGCGATTCTTTAAAGATTCTCTTAATCTTAGGAGGTCGAAAGTAATTTAACAAAACATTTTTATAGCTTCGTGATTGTAGTCAATATCTGTCAAAAAACCTTTGTTTTTTTCGTTAAGAATTTTGTTACACCCTGTATATACATAACGAAGTTGTTGCGGAATGTTAGTAGATTCATGGCTTGCTTCACAAAACCTTAATAAGTTCAGGTTAGTGTTATCTTCCAGATAATTTACACATGCCGTTCTGTATTTAATTTTTTCGTTGCTTATTGCTTATTTGTCAATGGGGAAACAGGGCCTTAAAGCTTTAAAAAAAAACATTTACCTATCAATTTCAACCGCAAAATACTGTAAAACTTAACAAAAAGCTCTTCTAATGCATTTTCCTTGGATATAAGTAGCTGTTTAGCGTTTTTCATTGTGTAAAAATAAATGTTTGTTGTGGATGTAGGTCGAGTTTGATGGATGGGAGACGACAAACAGCCACGTGACGCCCACGTGCCGTCAAACGAGGTTTTGCTATGCTATTGACCATCCGTAGACCGTCCGTAGGCTACTCTCTTGCTTGTTACTAATTGCCACAATTCATAAGTCAGCGTGAACTCAACAAAAATCGCTAATTCGTTGTAGTAAATGACAATGACAAGTTCTATGATGGACACATTTGTTTGCTATACATTGCTGGTTCGATTTATTTTGTTAGAAAATATCAATTATTTTTTCATTATATTGAATCAAAACCATATAATTGATCACTGGTTAATTAAAGGGCCTACCTTTATTTTAATTTTTCGTTCCTATTACAGGCCACACTCTGTATACTCTTGAAGACGGATTAACTTGTTTTTTTTTTAACGGCCTTAATGGCATTGTGGCAGTTATTTTGAAAATTCATCAATATCTCACTCATAAATAAAGTATGTAGGTAGAGTATGGGGAATTTTACTTTAATTAAAACATCTCAAATGTAGGTATAAGAAAGATGACATCCACATGTGTACTCAAGTTCTTCAAAAATGAAATATTCAAATTCTAAAAATACTACTTTTCAGACATGTTGTCTATAAATAAATAAAACCGGAAAGTACATTCTAAAATTAAGTTTCCTGAACTTTCCTTCTGACTCCAAAAGTTAAGTTATTTTTATACCCGTTAACAGGCAACAACATAAACAACATTGCTCAACGAAGTAATTAAAAGGTCTAAGATTAATTAAAATACTAATAATAACATAGTCTAGACGCCAGATGTTGGTAATATTGAAAATGAGTAGTTTTGTTTCAGTTACTGGTTGTAATAACTGATTTCACACGAATTTTGAGAGTTGATACATTTAATAACATTCCATAAATCTAGTCGATTTTTGGAAAAAGTACCTTGATCTTCTACTGAAATGGTATTGTTTTTTTATTGCTTGTAAATTTGGTAAAAGTACTCATATCCTATCTTATCTTATCTAACTACATATCAACTACCAAAAGGAGACTGTTTTAAAATGATTTGTTCATTTGGTTTTCGCAGCTCTTAGTAGCTAGTTATTTTTAAAATTCTTTTGCACTTATGTACTACAAATAACCAAAGTCAAATTTCCTGACATTTCTATGTATGTTTTAAGAATTTTATTCCTCAAAAGAAATAATTCACTCATTGAGAAATTACATGAATAATACAATAAACTATGTAATTTTAAGACAAAACCAATAACAATTGTATGTGTCGTTGGTCCACTGTTCAGTCACTGGTATCCATCTCCAAGATTACTGAGGCCTGACTTCCCAATTCCAGGTCAAGCCGATATTATTTGTTATCTTATCATAGTACAAAGTTGACAGCCTTGATTAACCATAGTATTCAATGGGCGTTGGCTCCGAGCCACGCTTACGTCAGCGGGTTTCCCACTGTGGGATCAGCTATACCTACCATTTTCCTGTTAGTGTAGTCTTCAGTTTATAAATCGTGGATTTCATGGGATTTCAATTTGGTTTAGTAATTATTAGGTATGGGCACAATTAACCACATTTAGTCATTGACGCGGTTTCTTAATCTAAATATAAGCTGAAAAGTTTTCAATCTGTTGAGTTGATCAAAGTTTAAACATCTGTATACTTATTTATCTATGAATCACACATAGTGTTTTTTATCCGTTGCGTACCAAGGATTGAGATTCGCTGCCAACTGCCAACTGAAAAGCCCCGAACATTTAAATGAAAATATTGAATGGGATGTTTGTTACGTGTCAGACTTCCTTAAGATATTGCGGTTAAATGTCTTTTTTTTTTTTAAATAAACAATGGCAGGTATGTTTATACCAGCATGTTTATACGAGCATAGCAACAAAATGTGGGTGTCAATGACCATTTAGGCCGCGGCCCCTTCTCTACGGCACGGCGCCGTACCGTACTACGGCGCTAATTCGTGCCGTAGCGCGGCTCCGCGCCGTAGAAATCCACGGCGAAAAAACGTGCCGCAGCGCGGCGCCGCGCCGTAAAAATCCACGGCGAAAAACCGTAGCGCGTAAATGTTGCGCGTAAGCGCGTAATGTGGTGGGCGGCAGGCACCGTGCTCCAAACCACACCATGCGCATCGCAGTCCGGCACCGCACCGTAGAATCTTACGGCGCCGCGCCGCGCTACGGTTTTTCGCCGTGGAAATCTACAGCGCGGCGCCGCGCCGCGCTACGGATTTTCGCCGTGGATATTTACGGCGCGGCGCCGCGCTACGGCACGTTTTTTCGCCGTGGATTTCTACGGCGCGGCGCCGCGCTACGGCACGAATTCGCGCCGTAGTACGGTACGGCGCCGTGCCGTAGAGATGGGGCCGCGGCCTTAATCACACCTGATAACGCGTCATTAGTGACCGGTGTCGGGGACCCCCTAATTAAGCAAATGATACGACTCTTAATGAATCTTGGGTCGCCGTTATCATCAACATTGGCTGTCATCGGCTTCCTGGCCATACAGCGGCGTTTTTTCTGCAAAAAAAGCCTTCTGTTATTACGAAAAAATAACACAATATTTCATATCACACAAGCACCCTAATATTATACACACCGTACTAAGAAAATTATGAATAAAAAATCTCCACTGTTCATATAAAATTTCCGTCAATAGATGTGCTCGTACTTACCTATTAACTTACCGGGTCGGGCCGAAATTTGTATCTTTGTTTGTCTTTCTTAAAAATACTCGGAAACAGCTCGGAGTCATGAGTTTAGTGGTGATGACACCCCCATGCCTCGGAAAGCACGTTCAGCCGTAGCCGTAACCGAAGCACGTTTAAAACTTCTCTTCTCTTCTCCTTCTCAAGAGATAGAGAATAATAATGAAAACTTCATTAACATAACACCCTGTATATTCAAAGTGCATGCTCAGCCCAGATATGCTAACGACGCCTGCTGTATCAGAATGTGATTAGTTCATCGACCTACATTCAGTTCACAAGGTGACACTGTGTTTAGGTCTCAATAAGGGATCCTACCTGGGTGCGTATTGCGATGCAGTTTTGACAGTTAAACAGCTCTGCTTTACTGTCAAATTAGCAATTCTTATTGCAATTTCGCGTTTAATAATATTTCTATAATATAATAATATAAATATTATTATTCATTCCATTGTAGTATTATTTATTATAATATTATTATATTGATAATATTCGTTTACACTGAGTGGGAATTGAACTGCCTCGGAATTGAACGGATTAAGTTGGATCGCAATACGCCCCCTGTGTCGTTTTGCCGGAATGAATGAATGAATGTTTTTGCTTAAAACACGGTATTTTATACCGATGTTTTGGTAGACGAATATTTGGTGTCATCGTGTAAAATTAACAATGTCAATTCATAAAAGTCAAAAAATTATTACAGTAATTAATTATGGTACAACCCTTTATTAATAATATTTCAAATTTTTTTAATATCAATAAAGTCTCTTTTATGTGAATATAAACTAGTCAGGTTAACTGATTTTATTTTTAATTTATACATGAACGATGAGCTGTATTTAGGCATACTGAGTCGATCGATACTCGTAAATCTCTACGATAAAGAAGAGTAGTCAGTTGTCAGAAAAACATTGTATTTCTGCATATACTTTAGGTATTTCAATAATTAATGTCAATAATTAAAAAATATAAAACGTAGACCTGTAATATTCTTAGAAATAGAAGCAGAATGTATCTGTCTGATAAAAATAATTTTTAAGAACTGAAAATACGATATTGGATAGCAATATGTAATCATTACATATTTTGATTCATAATTATTTATAATTATCAGTTAATTAATCATATTTTTCCTTGTTACAGATAAAGAAACACATTCGTCGCAGCCCATCGAACTAACTAACTAGACAAACAGTCAGCAGGACTCAAATCTGCATGTGATATAATTTATTTATTTATTATTAAGGAGCATTTATCTGATAAATACTCAAGAGTCAATTAACAGACTATAAAAGGCGGGAAAGATCAGAGTGAGATCATAGACAAGACCAGAAAGGTTGCGAGGAGGTTGTATGTTAAAAAAGAAATAAAATGAGAGACACCATGAAGTCGTGCCAGCACGCGTTATCAAATGACATAGTATACAAAGAAGTCGTTGTTATTGGTAAGCATTTTTAAATTTACTGTAATTAAGCCGTCCTGAGAATGTTATTTTGACGTTTTCAATTATGTCACAAACAAAATGCATGGAAAGTATTTCAGACTTCCTCCAGACTTTAACAATGTTTATATTAATAAGAAACCAAGATCCAATAAGTAATAAGAGACCAAGAATTTCGCGCGGTCGGACTGACAGCACGGTAGCTCAATTGGAAGAGCAGTTGGCCCGGTTAGCCAGAAAGATGCTGGTTCGAGTACGGTCCGTGCGCAATTTGGTTTCTTATTTCATCTTTTAAGAAATATCACAGCATTATTATTATAAAACAAAGTCCTCCGCCGTGTCTGTTTGCCTGACAGCTGGTACGCGTTCGGACGGCGGATTGCATTTCAGTAAATGATCCGTGTCCTGATAATGTCACTTGATCCTGATCTTCATTACACCACACACCCGCCAACTCGTGTCGCAATCAATTTCGGCCCCATGAGCTTGTCCCATCATACCAATTGACTATCAGTCTAATTGCCAGGTCAAAACAATTGCCGAGAACACTCTGGAAGCACGTGAAGGTATCATTAACGTGATGGATCGGTTCGTTGAGGAGTTGGTCCGAAAATGATGAACCAATTTTAGTGTCAAACTGTCCATAACATCTTTCTAAATAACAGCATAACCTTCGTAAAAGAATTGCACTTACTTACTTGGCTCTTAAGTTTAAAAGACAAGGCAAGTTCTGCAATAACAGCTATTTTCAATGCCTACTTCGTAACACGTTCCCTTTTTGCTATTAATTTAGTTTCAGTAGATGAGTAAAAAGAGAAGAGAAGATTAGAGTGAAGCTTAAAATCTGCCAATTAGAGCCACTTTTTACCAACTAGCAACTTACCTGCCTTCAAAAAAAAAATTGCATGCTATTTGTCAATGGCTAAATGGGCTGGACATCAAATTGATTGTAAACTTTCTATGTTCCCCGTTTAAATGCAAATAAAACATTCATTCATTCATTCAAGCATTATCCTTGGCCTAGTTTTGGTTAAAGAAAAGATCAGCTAAGAAACTGGCACTGAAAGCAATTTTCCTCTGCAGGCAACGGCCCCAGCGGGATGGTGACGTCGTTCATGCTCGCTGGAAACGTGCCCTACCTCAAGTCGGTGCCGGAGGACCTGCCCATCGATGAGATGCTCAGAGCCAGGTATTTGGTGTTTGAATTAAATGACAACTAGTTTGAGTCATCCGTCAATAGATGGCGTTGTTCGTTATTAGCTCGCGGTGACATATCAGTATTACAGCTTATGAAAATAAAAGGACATATTTCTATCATAATGATACTCATTTTCACCTACTACCAACTACGTCGTATAATATGCTTGACTTTGCAGAATAATCCCGTCATCCGTTTAATTCTCACCAACCAAAAGTACTATGTGCTCAAATAAAAAAAACCCTTTGATCCTTACCCATGTCTGTCTATTACTTCACTTAACTCTAACTGAGGACGAAAATTTTCAGAACGCAGTGTATCTCATTCCATTATTAAAACTCTATCTTTCCGTCAACCAGCTCCCATCGTCAACATAAAAAGTCATCTAATCTTCTCAGAACTCCAGCTATTACAAGAAGTATAAATAAAAATCTTCTTTGCTCCAATTTTTATTCCACTGTGGTTTTATAATACGTTTATATTATTGCTCATTCGAGCGGAAAATAATCTTTCAGATAATACTGAGCTGCATGTTTAGTTAACTCTAATGAATAGTCTGATTGTCAGGGTCAATAAGTTCATTCATATCCGTCTATTGTAAAAACTAGACATGCGATTGCACAGCATTGGATAAAGTTATAACGTCGTCTAGATAAGAAAACGGTATCATTATTTTGTCTCCTCTTATGATTCGTTTCACTAATTAAGCTTTTATATGTTCCAGATTATCAAACCTCCCAGAAGGACAGAATTTATATGAAACAGACCTATTGGAGTTAGCTGAAGGTCTAGAAGGAAGAAGCCAAAACCCAATACCACTACTGGTAAGTGCCGCTAACTATATATCTATTTAAAAAAAAAACTCTAGACGTCTAAGATAGTATGCTTACTATTTTTAACTCAATTCAATTTTGTAGGTATTAACACCTTGGCCTTCAATAAAAAAGAAAAGTTAGCAAATCGCAGTGATTTCCAGAAACATTTTTGATGGGCCAAGATTTTAATTTTACTCTGCTTGACTTTTTTTTTGCTAGCACGGCTTGTGCAATTACCACGACACATCGTACTTTTAGTTGAATTGAACTTCTTTAGAAAAAAATCCATCAGTCTTTTGATGAAGTTACTGTTTTAAAATGGCTTGGTCTTCTGAAATCTTACTTACAATTATCGCGCGCCCTTCGATATTCGATTACTAAATGTCTCTCACTCAATATATGTAATTACTACGAACTAATATCATTATTCATTGACCACTTATCTATAGTGGGTGTGTTTAACTTAGCATGCGTAAGTAGGAAAACAACCATATATTAAAATAAGTACTGATTGACTGGCTTACGCAAACAGTGGCCGGCGGGAGGCAGGATATTTATATTTAATATGAATTGACTTATGATCAATTACAGAAACATACTAACATGTTAATTTGACTTTTATAGTTTAAACTTCATTTCACGTGGTACTACTTAGTACGTATTATTAGGATTCAGAAAATTTAGACGCGATTCACTGTATTTTAGACACCACATAATTTATTGTATTGCTTAAATTACCTGATTTTCAACTTTAATTTGTTATTAGTCTGATAATTTTAATTACGGGGCGATATGTGACGGCTGTGGTGGTCTTTCACCACAAGTTATCAGCACTTTATCAAGGCATTCATAACTTTTTGACCTTATAAATCATGTGCTTCAATTATTTTAATGAATGATTTCTGAACACTTGTCAAGTTGTCAGTAACATTTGCAATTTATATTTAATCTATGATGCTGGGCAGGGCACATAGCGCGAAGAACTGATGGCCGTTGGGGCAGAAAAGTTCTAGATTGGAGACCCTTCGACCAAAGGCGCAGCGTAAGACATCCACGGACAAGATGGAAAGACGAACTTGTAAAGATCGCAGGATCACACTGGATGCAGACCGCTTGTGATCGGTCGATGTCGACTGTGGGGAAGGCCTATGTTAGCAGTGGACGTCCTTTGGCTGATAATGATGATGATGCTGTAACTTGACGATGTATTATTATTACTCTACTTAAAGTGATAATAAGCGAGACCAACGTTTCTAAAATACATTCCTTTTGGGATTCCGCAATCGGGCTTGAACGACTTATTAAATAAAATACGGACCGAACTCTAAAACCAGAATTCTCAGTTCTTTGTCATTGTAAAAAACTGTGACATTATCTTAGACCCGGCTCATTTCATTTCATTTCATTGCCATTCATAAACACAAATCAAAGCGAATAATAAATTGCATAGTAACATAATTTTATACATGTGAACCTCACATTAAGCAGTTGATATCATAATGTATTTTTTACACAGTATTACATAATCGCTGCTATGTTGATCCAAGGTGAAACGTTTTTATGTAATCTGACAGTTCATTGATATTATTTATCATTTTTTGCTAATTAAGTGAAAACTGGAATCTCTTCTGCGCGTAATTATATTTGTCTAGGTTCAAAAAAATCTACGAGCACTTTATTTCTTAGACTTATTTGGCATTTGAAGCATAGTCAAAGAATACATATGTCAATTTTTATGAGCGGCCATGCAACGGACACAACTCCCTGTGTCCCATACAAGTTAAGGTGCTACCCAAACCGAAAAATACTGCATTTTAAATCACACAAATATGTCTCATTCAACATCACATGCATCTGTAATAATTACTGTAAAAATGTTCTTATTACGCTTATGCAGCTGAACGATAGTATCCATCTACCTTACCTTCAATTTACCTACTTAATCTACAGCTATAATCTAAATAATCACAGAATACCTAAGATCATAGGACCACTAACTTGACAAGACAATACTAAACAATGCATTAAATAAGTAAGTTGATATAACTACGTATAGTGTAGTAGAGTATGCCAAGCAAATAAATTATCGCAAATACGTCGTATTTCTCATAATTTGAATTTCGAATATGAAACCGTTTGTATGAGTTGATGACAAGAAGCGTCAATTCATGTGGCACGAGATTTGTTTGTGGTCTTAGTTCCATACCCTAGTCATTAGTTCAATGCATTCAATTAGCTTCAATTGACAATGCAACTCAGACTCAAGATCATCATCATACTTAACCTAAGCACTAGACGAAGTCGTTATTAATTTATCAATATCCATTCATCATCACGTGACATTCACCGTGGCTTGGTACTTTGTAAGTGATATTTGCACGTGCATTTACATGCAACCGAGTGTCGTGGTGATGAGTGTGATTGTCAGTTCGAGTGTTTGTAAATACGCGTCAATGGGCGCGAGTGAAGATCTGTTGATAGAAGACCCAATAAAAGGTTATGATATGATTGAAGTGTCTTTAGTGGTATCAATAGATACAAAATGTTTCGGGCAGGCCGCATTGGATGCTACGTTAATTCTACAATGATAATAAGTTATATCTTCGTCGAGGAGGTTTAGGAGAAATCTATTTTTACTCAGATTACTAAGCGACCCGTGACGACTGTTAAGTATGTGAGTTAACAGAGTTTCGCTGGCTAATCCCGATCTTTACATTTACAAAAGTTAACTACCACAGTACTTTTTAGGGTTCCGTAGCCGAATGGCAAAAAACGGATACCTTATAGTTTCGTCAAGTCTGTCTGTCTGTCTGTCTGTCTGTCTGTCCGTCCGTATGTCACAGCCATTTTATTCTGAAACTATAAGCATCACACCGTTGAAACTTGGTAAGTAGGTGTATTTTGTTCACCGCTTTCCGATTCAGATACAAAAAGTTAAAAATATATATATTTAAGGGGGGTTCCGATACATGAAACTAAAACCAAAAAAAATTTTTTTACCCAAAACTATACGTGTGGGGTGTCTATCGATAGGTCTTTCAAAATGACATTGAGGTTTCTAAAAGGGGAATAATAAAACGAGCGAATAAAAAATAACTTGGCGACTGATGATGACATACTGTTTTAATCACTTGAGCGGTATGAATTTGAGTAAGCGAATAATTAACTAAACTAACGACGAATATTGATTAATAATAAAATCCAGAACGAGCTTACAACAAGTGGGCTTTGTTAAATCCATTTCAGATATAAAAAAAATACTATCCGGGCGACTAAATTACTAACTGAGCGACTAGAAATACAGAGGGGGCAGCTTTAATATTAAGATATTTACGATTTTTCCAATTGAGGTTTTACATAACGAACTACATAAAGTTCACTTTGAGCAAAGTTTGTGAGCTGCTGTATTAATGATTATTAGTTACTGATATTCCATTTGAGGTCTTATGCTTTATATTTTATGCTTATTATTAATTGATTATTATTAACAACACCACCACTGCAAGCAAAAATGATAACCATTGGACAAAAATGAAAACGAGGCCGGGCTAGCACTTATCTACTAGTGACGATGAGTAGGAGCTCCTCAACCCTCATACCAATTAATGTTCCTTATAGTATTGATAAGAAAAACACTTTTTTTATTGACTGAAGCGTCTTTTTTTAGGGCTTCGTAGTCCAACGGAACCCTTATAGTCTCGCCATGTCCGTCTGTTCCCAGTTCAGCGCAGAGTTAGGTGTTAGAAAACTGTAATTTTAACTCCTCGACAAAGTGGTTAAATAAGATTTTGAGAAATATTTTTTTTAATATACCTTAGTAAACATACAGAAAATAAGCAAAATAATTGTCATGTAAATTTTTGCACAATTTAAATGCTTACATACAAGTATATACGGAACCCTTCGTGCGCGAATCCGACTCGCACTTGGCCGGTTTATTATTATTTGATTTAAGTAAACGCAAATTGATTATTATTACTTTTTCGTAATACAATGTTTAATTTAATTACCTATAAGAATATTTAGTGTATCTTCAAATAGTAATTTCATAAGATGATTTTTATTTAAAAGTGGCCTCATAATACGCTACTTCGATTTGTATTTTTCAAAGCAGTTTTTGCATTAGAAACACTTCATATAAGATTAAATACTGTTTAGTTTGAAAAATCCATTTGCCAAATATTGAAAAAAATGCAGGACGTAATGTTGACACTCAATCAAAAATTGGGTCGCTCATATATTATGAAGCTTCTCATTTTGTATTTAAAGTAACTCAAATTATTCTTTGTTAGTTGCTGATCTGTTGATTTCTCGTCACTCGCACTCAGTCGCTCACTTAGTAATTCTATAACCCAAATTAAGTATTTTTGACACTTAAAACATTAATTTACAGTCGCTCGTTTAAGAGCCATATGACAGTTTGGAGATTCTCAGATTTTACCCAATTTATCAATGTGTGTGTGCGATTTTATATGTCCGGGACACAAAAAAATGTTAACTGTAATTAAACAATTTTGATACTTTATCTCTAGGTAGTAGGCTATGCGTATGATGAACACAGAAAATGATGGTCTTAAAAAGTCGATGTGATAAATTAATGTTATACCAGTTTTTTTGTATTTGAAATACCTATTACGAATACAGTGAATACAGTTCGGAATCAGGGCTCGCGTCAATTCCGTTCGCGAAAATTTTCCTTTTGATAAGTATATAACTAAATTCACAGATTTAAACACAAACGTACAGTTATAATAACGTAAAAAACTTACAGCATAGAAAAAACGAAATGCATCCATGAAACGAAATCAGGGTGAAGACATATAGAGGCGGGTAACACGCACTGACCTGCAACGACTAACCGGTTATCTGCCTCTTTATGTCTTCACCCAAATCGTGACTTCTCAGAGTAGGTATTTTTTTACGAATGTAAACTCCACGAGAAACGGGGACTAAGGGTTATTGGTGGATGATGCCATTGGTTCTGGGCTTGATCTACCACGTGTCATACCAGCTGGATGCTATGAGGATTTATTTACACATAAATGCTTTTTAGTGTAACGCTGTTCTTTGATATGATTTGTATTTTGATATATGAAATATGTCACAAGTTATTATAGCTAACATTCAGAAAATGTAGTTAATAAAGTTTCGATCAAGATTTCAAGTATTTCATGTATAACAGATGATAAACAAGATAATTTTTATTTAATTATTTGGTTTACACCGGTATTATATCATTTTGTCCATATACATTTTTCAATAATGAAATATTTTATGAATATGGACTTGAATAGAACCATGGAACTTCATGGCATTTGCGTACAATTTGAATACAGGTTCATATTAACTACATACACATCACATGAAACGCTTCTATTTAAACAAGCGTTTTACTATACAAGTTTATAGTTAGGTTGTGGTTGTAGATTGTGGTAGAAATAAAAGTAATGTTAAATAAGCAAAATATTGCCCTATTTATTTAGGTTTAAACCATTGAAACACTGTTACTAGCGTATGAAATTAATGCCATGAACAAGTCCCACACAGTATGGAATTGACGCCAATGGCCAATGGTATGTACGTACAAGTGCGTATCAAAGGTTGTGGAACTAAATAATGCCTATATAAGGTCTATATTAAGAAAAACTGACCTTTTAATTTTTGTCGTCCGTTTATTCTTATTCAAAATCCAAAGCACGAATGATGTAAGAAAATTTATAAACTTACTTGTTTACTACTCAAAGTCAAATACTTAAAACAAAAGCCCTTATTTGTCTTCAATTTTGTTGGGTTAATGGTCACTTCACCACCATACTATTTCAATAAAACCGACTTCAAAAACAAAACACATTAAAAAGTCTTAAATAAACTCTTGAAAGGACTCCATTTTAGGCAAACCATTTCTTTTTGGAGTCGATGCCCAGATAGATGTCGCTTAAGATGGAACTAGAGAGAGCCCATGCGATGGCACTGACTTCAAAAAAAAATGGTTTGCCTAAATTGGAGTCCTTTGAAGAGTTTTAGACTTTTTAGTGAAAAAAAAAACTTCGACCACAGAAAACTTTGCTTCATATCCAGCCTCGGCGCGCCCCAGCCCTGTTTTATAATAACTTAAGGGGTAAGAGGTAAATACCAATTCAACAAAGTAAATATCATGATAATCGGTCTACCGTTGTTGAACTATAAAGTAGTGTTACTGATATTACTTTATTTTATATAAATAAGGTTATTATTTGCAACCCCATACATATGCAATAGAATTGATACTATTGCCTATTCTTGGCCTTATTAATTCAGTATTTGTCTAAAATTGACATTTAACTGTTTGGTGATAGAAACAGTTTGCTCATCATATACCACAATTTTATTTTGTAGACAATTTTTTATTATTATTATTTTTGTCGATAATTTTGGTCCTAGTATCTGCACATTTTGTTTGATCAAGTTTCGAAAATACAAATTGTATATGATAAAAGATCTTCGTTATAACTCATGAACCTCTTGAAATAGTCGCCATACATATAAATCTTTCTTGTTTATAGAGGTAGTATTAATAAAGATTTCTTTCTATGCAAGTTTACATAACATTGATTAATCATTTAAATACAACTACTAATCGATACAAAAGAACGAATAATTAGAGACCATCGACGATCCAAATGCACTATGGCTTTATGCCTGTTGCATAAAGCTTCAAAGCGAATTGGTCGCCGTATAAAAATTGTGCAAAGCGTGATATTTTCAAATTTGGAATTAGTATCATACACGAAATAAAAGAGTAGCAACGAAGACAACGAGCGACACACCCTTCCCCTCCGAGCGCTCGGCGCTGTCTGTCAAATTTCGATCGAAGATGAACGTCCGTGACAGCTCCAAATCTCAAATTTATAGGTTACTTTAGTAAGATATTTTGAATATAGTGCACAAGATAAAATCAAGAATTTAGATGCTAAGTCAAAGATAGGAACCTCTATAACATTGTTTTATCAAATAACACACAATAAGTGCAATGTATCTCAGAGATAATCGCCTGCCTTTAGATGCGTATTTTATGCCAAAACATGGTTTAAATTTTGTCTTCATTTGGAATAACCAGAGCAATAAATAAAAAAAACAGAGTCTACACCTTGTAGACGAACGTAATTCCCTTCAAGTTTATGTTATTTCGATAGCTGATGTCAACAACTGATCTAGAAAAATGCACCAGAAAAACCGTCAATTTGGCTTCTATGATTGCAAATTACAGGCATTTTAAAGATTGAATCAAAAATTCAGAGCTTACATCTTATGTAGATAGCTTATTTCTACACAAATCAGTCAAAAAAAGTTGTCAGTTAAGTCATTTTTGTGAAGAAAACTGCACTTGAACTTTGTTAGAAGGTAGGTGACAGCAGCCTTAAATACTAGCCTTTCTAAAACCATTTTTTCTGAAAGTCTAACGTTTGAGATATAGACGCTTCCAAAGTGGTAAAATGGGCGTCCCCCCCCATCTAACTTTTGAACTAAGGAAGTGAAAATTTTGAAAAAAATATATGATGTACATCTTAACAAAAACTTTCAACGAAAATTGGTTTGAATGAGATCTAACCAGTAGTTTTTGAGATATTGCACATTTTTATCAACCGCAAATATAACTTTTCATACAAACACTATGAAAAACAAAGTTTTTTGCTGTCAAAAAATATTGTGATATTTTGGTTAGGTGGAAGTAAGTGGACCCTGAATTCAGTTAGGGGGGGGGGGGGTGGCACGGAAGCCTCAGTGCGCGGGTCCGACTCGCACTTAGCCGGTTTTTTTATATTATGTGCTACCACTCTGGTGTATGACTGGAATCACCTCATAACTTGCTTTTCATACAAGAACCGGGCTTACTCGCCACGCAACAGCGTTATCTAAACTTGGTATTCGCTCGCTAATTTTGTCGATTGTGAATTTGTACAATCGGCTGAAGTGTCATTCGCCTCAGATAACGTGTTACCACGCCAACCCATTAACTACAGGTAGACGATTGTTTAAGATTCCATGGACAGCGTTCTGCGCTATTAACTCCATCCTCAAAGAACCTAATTTAAAAGACAGCCTATCGTCGATTGTGCAGCTGCGAATACTAAAGGTCTTTGTACACATGTCTAGGAATGAGGACTCGATGGAGAGACTTGTTGTACAGAGCCGTGTTGAAGACACAATGACACGTGGTTGGTCCCATCCATCCATCGAGTTGGTGGATAGAATTTATTAAAACTACCGGATCGACTGCCATACAATGTGCTCGCAATGCGGAAAAAAACGGCAGAAATGGAGAAACATCGCCAGACGTGCTGTCCTGAAAGTGAGCGGTGTGTGACGGCGAGCCGCAACTATGTCCATCAGCCACGACCACTCTGCACAAGAGTGCCCGACTAAGAAAAGAGCTATGATTAAGTATGAAATTTCGTTCGCACGCGGCTCTTATTTGGATCCTTTTTCCTTGTCTAACTCTACACGAACTAAGTATTTCACGCTGCATGCAGGAATAATCCCTACCCGCATCAGTGTTTCCAATAATTTACAACCCTCAAATCTTCTGAGTCAGAGTGAACAGGCTTCTTCTGGGTGAGCTCGCTTCATCGTCGTCTCTGTCTATGCCGCGCCTGATCTAGTCTAAAGACAGCAGCGAAGCCATTTCATATTTTTTTAAATGGTGGATCGGATCCGAAATCTGTTTAGTATGTTGTTCCAAATACTAGCCATAGATTATTTATCTCACAAATTCCTTTTCTTATACTGATAAGTATGAAAAAAAATATTGCAAAACATTTATTAACCTAGTACTAAAAGTTCTGATAAATTTGAATGGCCAATCTATGCGGATACAATATTTTTCCTGCTGGGTTGGTTTGGTTGTGGCATGTTTTAGCAAAGAAAAAAGATAAAAAAATAATCTCGATTTCCTGTAAAGCCAAGTATACATCCGAATATAATACGTATGAACGCCAACGAAAAAATAACTTCAGATTAAAATATATTCGTAAATTATTCCGGTAATAAAATCGATTTGAAAGTCCAATGTCAAACGAATTTAAATGAACACTTCCTAGAACCAATGAATATTTAATTGGCTTTTAAATTATGTATCTAAAACATTTTTTATTCAAAGTTTAAATAAGTCTGTTGTTAGTCATAATGTCATGATCTTGTTTCAAATTGTACTGACTCCTCCTCACTACTAAGCCGATTTTGGTGAATAACGTATCAATCGATTCTTTATTTTATAGTCCGGGTAACATAGGCTATATTTTGTAAAAAAAAAGAAACATGGCGAATACTACAACAATTTATTGTGGCACTTTAAAAAAAAAAGTTGCAGTCCATAACGAGTGGACAAATATAAGAAGTCGTAATTCTGAAATAAAAAAAATGGCGAGTCTCAGTGTTTTAAAACGATTTATTAAATCGTACGTTAAAAAATGAGGATCGCATCATTCAACTTATTATATTATACAATAACTGATAATAAATTAATAATTATAAATAATGGTCGGCATATCACGCATGCGCGGAGCGGCGTGATTTATATGTGCTTGAGATATTGAGGTACATGACCGGTAGGCATATTCTCTTTTTATAAATTTTATATCAACTAGTTACCCGTCCTGGCTTCGTACGGGTGCAATTAATATTTTTCACTTATGACAAATTATATGAAATTTTCCTTATTGGGTTGATAGAAACATCATGTTAAACGTCGGAATGTTAAAGGACACGGTCATAAATTGCCCCAGAGTCGTTTTATGTTTGATTATAGAAAAGCATTAAGAGACTTGACTATATCATTTTGCAAAAAATATATTGAATTTTTAATACAATATTATAAATTTACTTTGCTTATATCTAGCGGCATATAAATCTACAAAAAAAATAGGACAACGATTGAATACAATTTCCTGTCCCCAACAATTGTTGTGTTTGGCAGAAAATAGCGGTTTCGAGCACTTATAAGCAAACTGACGACCGCTTAACGATATGGCATATTGTGTCATAGAACTGGCAGTTAGTTAAATAAGTAAGCGCTCGCAATCGCTATTTTAAGAAGGAAGATGACGTTTGCCTCCCATGGGTACTAACCTTTAAACCTACCAACCTCTTCCTAAAACTTGAAAAAAAAACTGTGACAAGGAACTTCTTTTTGTTTGCGTCATCGTAATTTTCACGCGTTACGCACCCTAGCGGGGCAGTTTTCTATGTTTTAGTTTTGGTGACCTAGATTGCGGGTTTTCAACACAGATGGCGCTATGATCTAGAAAGACCTGTGCAAGAGATGGACCCCACACATTTTATTTCGTTTTATGTAAAAACCCCGCTATTAACGGCTTATATTACTTTATATTATTTTAAAAGGCGAAGAAACGAACCCATAAAATTAGTTTTGGTCGTGACGCATGGATTTTTACTTTTGGGGCAAGCAATGTATGGCGCGTCGTCCGTGTCCTTTAATAAATCTTTGCGAAAAATATCCGAACGTAACTTGTGTTTTTATTCAATCGATGTCTCTTGTTAGAAATTAACAATAAATGTATAATTTATTATAATAAATAAAAACTATTTAGAATTGATTAATGGTAGTAACCATTATTTGAAAATATATACGTTTTTAGTATAAAGGGCCTATATTTAAAATTATTGTTTCCTTTAACAGGCCCCAGCCTGTATAGAGTCCGCTGTCACAGAGTATAGAAACAACCAATAGACCAATTTTAACGACTGTTCGATTGGCCTTCGGTGAAGAGAGGTCGTTGTATCAACGGCAACAAAAAATATATCACTGACTGAGGTTTTTATTTGTTTAGATATCCTTGTACTGATTTTGTGTTAGTGACTCTAAAAAATACTGGCTTTGAAATCCGATTGAGGATTGTATTTCATGGAATTAATACACTGCAATTGGTTATGTATGTCCATCTTTATTTAGGATCGATAGAAACTCAAAGTATAGTAATATTAATCAAACTAAGCTAGGAAACATAAACCAACCAACCATGAACATGGACAAGCATATACGAGTACATACGAGTCAAACTGAGAGCTATTTTTTTCTGAAGTCAAGTTAAATTAAAAAGACTAACCCCTTATTCATAATATAATAATAACTCAAACGGTCTTATAAACCTGTTTTAACTATTACACTGTTTGGTCTCATTCTTTCTTGGCGCTGTCATCATTTGACAGAAAGTGACAAAACAGTGTAACAGCTAAAATAGGTTTAAAAGACCGTTTGAGTTATTATGAATAAGGGGGTAATAACAGGTGGCGCTCGAAAAACGCTGAGTCAAAATTGGTATTTTCGTGTATTTATTATTTGAGAAGAATGTTTGATTTGATCTTTAAAAAATACAAATATTTTTATGCAGCAGAAAATCAGAAAATTAAAATTGTCTACGCGAAATGACAAAAATTTTGCTCCAGACTTCGTCCGCTGACAACGCCATCTCTCGGTGCGGAAAATAACTTACTGGGCATTAAGCTATTGTATTGTTGGCGCAGCAGTTCGAGAGTCGCATTTTAAAGCTACGGCTGCGCCAGAGGTCCTGGGTTCGATTCCCGGGTCGGGCCAAAAATATGTACCTGGGTTTTTCTGTTCAGAAATTCTCAGAGAAGCCCGGAGTTTGGAAGTTGGCGGTGTTTCATCCCCGTGCCTCGGAAAGCACGTAAAGCCGTTGGTCCTGCGCCTGATCTCTCTCCGGTCGTGTCAGATTGCTGTCCCATCGGGCTATGAGAGTGAAAGGAATAGAGAGTGCACCTGTGTTTGCGCACACGCTTGTGCACTATAATATGTTCCACGCAATCGGTTAGTCGTTGTGACTGGCCACCGTAGTCGAAATCGGCTAGGGGACTATTATTTTATTATTGTTACACTCAGACATCTAGGCCAGACTTATTTAATTGATACAATAGCATAATACCAAACAATTTCA
This sequence comes from Pyrausta aurata, assembly GCA_963584085.1. NCBI lineage: Eukaryota > Metazoa > Arthropoda > Insecta > Lepidoptera > Crambidae > Pyrausta > Pyrausta aurata. The sequence goes on from OY757274.1 coordinate 871,843, forward strand.
TCAACACGCAACCGTTACCCTTGACATATAATTTTTCAAAGCATAACAGAATAGTATTATAATGAAAAATTTATTGTTATTTTTCAGATGGACAACCTTCTGAGGCCGTGTGCTGATCTGGGCATACAGGCAGATCCGCTTATCGAGTGGAAATACGACGTTGAGAAACAGGTCAGTCAGTAACATTGAACTACTATTACTACGTATGGAACTGACATCCCGAACAAACTACGTGCGCAAAAAGTTGATGATCACAGACCATCAACGCATGCGCGGCATCACAGTCACTCACTCCCGCCCGTAGCGTTAACTAATGTGACATTTGGTCAATTAATTTGACAAAAATGCCGTATTGCGTTTTAAAAACATGCAAAAATAAAACCAACAGAAATTTAAAAGATACCGGCGTCACTAACCATCGTTTAGAAATTAAAGTGTTAACTTAAACCATCATAGAGAATTTTTCAAAATGTTATAAATGTTTTGCATGAAATTGCCGCCATTTTATATGAAAATCAAAGATTATAAAGAGTGACACGCAAGGTAGGTCATAAATAGAGGTTAGACAATGCAATTTTGTGATATTTCTTATAAGGTGTTTTACATTTTTAGTTGTATTTATCTCGAATTATTTCGTATGAAAAATTAAAATTAAAAAAATAAGAATTAAAAAATAATAAATATCATTCGAGTTTTTGACCTACAGATTTTTATTTATTAAACTTTTATTTCTTTAGCGTTTTTAAATAACTATTGATCAATGTAAGTAACGATTAAAACATTTTGATAAAATAATGTTCATTCAATACAATTAAGTTCAGTAGGCACAAAAGTCGTGTCACTTCTGCGGTTTCAACATTCAAAATTTATGGAATACGTCAGTCTGTTGACAGTTCACGTCAAAAAAATGCCCTCCCTTCTAGAATCAGGTTCAGCAAGAGATCTTTCACGTTGCTGTTATAGATAGTGCCATCCACGAAGGCGCGCCCCTCCAGTCGTCCAAATCGTTTATAGTACATGTGTGCAAGCTTTTTCCAACATCTGAATTGAATTTCGAACATCATAATGACTTATGAATGACAAGCACACTGCAAAAAATACACTTAAAGGGAAAGATGCTCAACTTAGATATAGTTTTAAGTGGGTATAGTTAGCTACTAGACGAGTAATCTTTTTTTAAAATTGCACCAGTAACATTTTTACTATTGACGTAAACGAAATATATAAGAACGTTTTATAACATTTAAAAAATATATTTAAAAGCGTATTTATAAGAGAAATATAGGTCCACCGGGACTTTATACGCGTGAATTGTTTTTTCTTCGTACACGTAGGTCCTAGCGTGATGTTTAATAGCCTTCTCCGATAAAGTACATCCCGGTAATATTATAAGTACCATATGGTTTTTTTTTAAATTTAAAATTGATTTTGGTGTTTAAGTTACCATTCTAATTCTTTAAGTAAATTTAATAATGACAGAAGATTATACCAGGTTTATTTTTTAGTACAACACACTGGGTTTTCATTGACATTTTAAAAATAATTTAAGTAGAGCCACTTTCGTGACGAGCCTGAATTTTTGAAAGACGGCCAGCTCGCAACTGACACGCGTGTCAGTTGCGAGCCGGCCCCGCACCCCGCGCCTTCCTCAATCAAAAAAAG